>JARQOD010000003.1:306918758-307000635 GCA_033576555.1 Oophaga sylvatica
TTAATAAATGAACAATCAGTATTCATTTTTTGAGATTGTGTGCGCCTGCACAACAATATTAGCCCAAATGATTTTGATTAGGAAATGGGGCCTTATGCCTACACAACAATATTAGGCACAACGATTTTGATTAGGAAATGTGGATTCCTGCATGCACCCCAATATTAGGCCAAGCAATTTTTATTAGGAAATTTGGCTTCTTGGCTGCACCCCAATATTAGCCATACTTATTTTGATTAGGAAATGTGGCCTCCTGAGTCTTGACTGCAACACAGTATTAGACCAAACAATTTTAATAAGGAATTGGGGTCTGGTGTCTGCACCCTAATATTAGCCTTAATGATTTTGATTAGTAAGTGGGGCCTCCTGAGTCCTGATTCCAACACAGTATTAGCCAAAAAAATTTAGACTAGGAAATGGGGCCTGGTGCCTGCACCCCAATATTAGCTCTAACAATTTTGATTAGAAAATGTGACCTCCAGAGTCCTGACTGCTACACAGTATTAGCCCAAACCATTTTGAGTAGGAATGTGGACTCCTACCTTCACAACACTATTAGCACAAACTAGTTAGATGCTGGAAGGTAGATTTCACACAGGACAAGATCCTAGCTACAATTGTGCTCAAATTTTACTTACTCCGGCAGAATTTTTGCTTTCTTTGCCTTTTTTTAGAAAATATGAATGATAACACTTTTTCTCCACTCATGGATAGTGGTTGGGTGAAGCCATTTATTGTCAAAATACTGTGTTTTCTCTTTATAAATCATAATGACAACCCAAATCATCCAAATGACCCTGATCAAAAGTTTACATTCCCTGGTGATTTTGGCCTGATAACATGCACAGAAGTTGGCACAAATGGGTTTGAATGGCTACTAAAGGTAATATCCTCACCTGTGACCTGTTTGCTTGTAATCAGTGTGTGTGCATAATAGCTGACTCTTGCAGATTTCATCCAGCCATTGACATTTCTGGATTGTGAGTCATCGGGAAAGCAAAAGAATTGTCAACAGCTCTATGGGAAATGGTAGTTGAACTGTATAAAACAGGAAGGGGATACAAAAAGATATCCAAGGAATTGATAATGCTAGTCAGCAGCGTTCAAACTGTAATTAGCAAATGGAAAATCAGGGGTTCTGTAAAAACAAAACCATGGTCCGGTAGACCAACCAAAATTTCATCCACAACTGCCAGGAAAATTGTTCAGGATGCAAAGAAAACCCACAAATAGCATCAGTTGAAATACTGGACCCTCTTAAAAATAGCAGTGTGGCTGTTTCAAGAGTCACAATAAGGAGGCACTTGAAGAAAAATGGGCTGCACGGTTGAGTCGCTAGTAGAAAGCCATTACTGCACAAATACCACAAAGTATCTTGCCTACAATACGCAAAACAGCACAGAGACAAGCCTCAAAACTTCTGTAACAAGGTTATTTGGAATGATGAGGATAAAATTGAACTTTTTGGCCACAACCATAAACATTACATTTGGAGAGAGGTCAACAAGGCCTATGATGAAAGGAACACCACTCCTACTGTAAAGCACAGAGGTGGATCGCTGATGTTTTGGGGATGTGTGAGCTACAAAGGCACAGGAAACTTGGTCAAAGTTGAAGAAAAGATGAATGCAGCACATTATCAGCAAATACTGGAGGCAAATTTGCAATCACCAGCACAGAAGCTTCGCATGGCACGTACTTGTTGTCATGGGGCAGTTGTAGAAATACAGGGGATGAGGAACCTGGGCCCCTGAACTGCCCCTAAGGCTAATGAAGGGCCCTGTCTCTCCTTAACTTGAGGGTACACTTGGAGGTAGTGAAGCCCAAGTCACCGACCTGTCCCTGTCTCCTGTTTTAGCCCTGAGCTAAACCCACCAACCCCCTCCCCAGGAGGTGAGACAGGGAGTAAAGTGAATTACACCAAAACAACAAAAAGGAAAGACAGACACCTAGGGGTTAAATAACTAAACAATAAACACTTAGCTTGCTCTGCTGCAATGCATCGAACAGCAGAGAAAGGCACCAAATCAGGAAAACAGCAGAAGTACCACTGCGCTCAGCAAGCTCCTAACTTCAGCTTGGTTGGTCTCCAAAAGGTAGCAATATCACCAACAGTCAGCTGAAGCCTCAGGTGATCTTATAAAGGGTGGCGCGAGTGGTCACCACCTTCCCTGACAAATCAGCAGCAATGTAATTACACCAACGGACACCGGGGGAAAAGACTGATATTTACCGCCGATGGCCTGAAAGGAAAAAGGTTTTAATATGCAAAGAGAGATCTGCCACAGATCCAAAAGTGGATCGTGACTAGTGTTGAGCGATACTGCTCGATATCTAAAAATATCGGATCGGAATGGTATCGCCGATATCACTAAATATCGTCGATATCCGATTCCTATACCGGAAGTCCCATGTAAGTCTATGGGAACCAAATATCGACATTAAAAAAACCCATTCTTGCCTTGTTGGTTAATTGTACATGAAGGAAAACAACAAAGAGTAATGTAGAATGTATTGGGGGAGGTTGAGGAGACAATAAAGGCATACATGTTTAACCCAATGCATTGGAATAGCATTAATATATATTTTTTTTTTAAATACGTTTGGATTGACTAACAAATTGACAATGTTGTTAACCTTTTTTCTATTTTGGCAAATATGTATGTTTCACAACTTCCATGCTCTTCACCTTTTTAACTTTTGCCAGTGCCACACTTTCTCCTTCATAATCTTCAGCAGCATCATCTTTCTCATCAAATTATTCTTCATCTTCACCTTCTTAATCTTCTTCTTAAACTTCTTGCTATTCATGTTTTTGTTTACATTACTCATATTGTTATTATTAAACTAATTAATCTTCTTCATATTCAAATTCTTCATCTTCTTCCTCTTCATCTTCTTCATCATATTCTTATTTGTGACAGAGATTCCTGTACTTGTAATCTGTAAAAGTATGAATTGTTCATCCTTCCATTCTTGCTGTCACAAAAGATTTAAATTGCAACAGTATTTGTCCGTGTTCAGTTTAGCCTGCAGCAGCAGGCATTTTCCAGGGGCACCACGAGGAGGAACGGACTCACCCCCATACACTGCTTAGTCTTCTTCTGCTTAGAATTTAGAGCATATATTTTGCTCTTCATTTTGGTCTTATACTTCATGTTCTTCTGCTTTTTGATCTTCTGCTTATTGTTCTTCTGTCTCTTGTTCTGTATCTTGTAGTTTGTCTTAACCTTCTTTGTCCTGTTGGTGATCTTCTTCTGGGTAATCTTTTATTTTTTCTTTGTGATGGTGTTCAGGCTGGTTGGCTTCATGCTCGTCGTCCTTGTTGTCGTCATCTTCTTCTGGGTGGTCTTTAAGGTCGTCTAATTTCCGAGAACCAGCTGATGTTACTGGAACCCTGACGGGTATCAGATGGAGCAAGAGACAATGGAAGTAACGAGGACCAGCTGACTGTGCTGGAACCCGGAGGGCAGCAGAAGGAAAAGAGGCAATGTCACAACCGAGTACCAGCTGACGTTACTGTGACACGGTTACTAAGCAGGAGGTACCTGTGCTCCAAAGCACTACCAAGGACCAGCAGACGTTGGTGGAACTCGGATACGGAGATGGAGGCACCTAGGCCAAAGGCACTGGGGAGAACCAGTTGACGGTACTGGACCCCGGACGGGTAGCAGAAGGAAAAGAGGCAATGTCACAACCGAGTACCAGCTGACGTTACTGTGATACGGTTACTAAGCAGGAGGTACCTGTGCTCCAAAGCACTACCAAGGACCAGCAGACGTTGGTGGAACTCGGATACGGAGATGGAGGCACCTAGGCCAAAGGCACTGGGGAGAACCAGTTGACGGTACTGGACCCCGGACGGGTAGCAGAAGGAAAAGAGGCAATGTCACAACCGAGTACCAGCTGACGTTACTGTGACACGGTTACTAAGCAGGAGGTACCTGTGCTCCAAAGCACTACCAAGGACCAGCAGACGTTGGTGGAACTCGGATACGGAGATGGAGGCACCTAGGCCAAAGGCACTGGGGAGAACCAGTTGACGGTACTGGACCCCGGACGGGTAGCAGAAGGAAAAGAGGCAATGTCACAACTGAGTACCAGCTGACGTTACTGTGACACGGTTACTAAGCAGGAGGTACCTGTGCTCCAAAGCACTACCAAGGACCAGCAGACGTTGGTGGAACTCGGATACGGAGATGGAGGCACCTAGGCCAAAGGCACTGGGGAGAACCAGTTGACGGTACTGGACCCCGGACGGGTAGCAGAAGGAAAAGAGGCAATGTCACAACCGAGTACCAGTTGACGTTACTGTGACATGGTTACTAAGCAGGAGGTACCTGTGCTCCAAAGCACTACCAAGGACCAGCAGACATTGGTGGAACTCGGATACGGAGATGGAGGCACCTAGGCCAAAGGCACTGGGGAGAACCAGTTGACGGTACTGGACCCCGGACGGGTAGCAGAACGCACCCATGAAAATGTAAGTTGACAGGACGCAAGCCGTCCGCAGTTACCGAATCACACAGTCCTACAGTGGGTGCTTGTCCTATTTTCACAATGGAAACAGCCTTTATTTACATATCCCACAGCACACATAGGAATCACCTAAACTGCAGGCACCATAGAGTCAGCTAACCCGAATGCAACACGACAGCACAACTTATTGGAGGATAATTGACGTTCACACTGCCAGGAAACAGCTGTCGTGCTGTAACCAGGCTGGCCAGGAGTCAGTACCCCTGCCAATTACTTACGAGCAACAAATGGCGGTGTTGTAGCCCAGGGAGTAGAGTTCAGGTGGTAGAAAGATGAACATAACAGGAGACATGGAAAACGTTGCCAAACAGTTATTTAATCTGAAAACGGACAGGCAAATTCAGGTGAGATCCATGCCTTGTTCATTTTCAGAAAAGTAAGCCGGTCTACATTCTGTAACGCTGGTATTCTGTACTTTGTTTTCCAGTGTTACTCTGCATGTCTTTTGCATTAACCCTTTTGCTCCTTTCCCCCTAACCAGCTGGGATACTGTTGTCTGTTACCTGTATGGATGCTGCTCAGTTCCTGGCTCTGCTGCGTACCCGTACTTGCGTGAGTGGCTCCGCTGCTTTGCATGACCGCCCGCATGTGCGGCCCCTGACCTGCTGTAAAAGCCGTCCGTAGCTTGCAAAGTCCTCTGCAGTGGTGCATGACTTACTACGTGTGTGGCAGCAGCCATTGTTGGGTTCCCTCTGTGTTGAGCTGTCTGGCTCTGCATAGGGGGCACGGCCCACACCTGTCCTGCTTTTATGTGGATTGGGTGTTTACTAGAATTACTGCTCCAGCCTATCGCTGTGAAGCAGCTCATATATAAAGTTCCCCAGCCCTAGTGGGCATTGCCAGAGCTTCACATTGAATCCACACTGAATCCCTGAACCTAGCCGTATGTGGTTGTGTGTTCAGCTCCTGCTCTGAAGTTGATCAGCTCTGGAGAGCTGATTCCCTGTTCCTGCTGTGTCTTGTTCCCTGATCCTGGATCTAACCCGGTACCTGAATGTCTGAACTGTGTCTTGTGTTTCCGCCTATGCTGGGGGCTGATTACCCAGATCGCCGTTCCTGGAGGCTGTATATCCAGGCCTGTTCCTGCTGTGTCTAATTACCTGAACCCCTGATCCTGGATCGCATCCTATACCTGAATGTCTGAACTGTGTCTTGTGTTTCCGCCTATGCTGGGGGCTGATTACCCAGATCGCCGTTCCTGGAGGCTGTATATCCAGGCCTGTTCCTGCTGTGTCTAATTACCTGAACCCCTGATCCTGGATCGCATCCTATACCTGAATGTCTGAACTGTGTCTTGTGTTTCCGCCTATGCTGGGGGCTGATTACCCAGATCGCCGTTCCTGGAGGCTGTATATCCAGGCCTGTTCCTGCTGTGTCTAATTACCTGAACCCCTGATCCTGGATCGCATCCTGTACCTGACTGTCTGAACTGTGTCCTCTGTGTTATGTTCCTGAAATCCTGCGGTGTCCAGAACCTGTGCCAGTGACTGTGAATCCTTGCTATATAACCTGAGTTCATCTTGGAAGGAGGAGTCCGGTGTGTGCTGAGTTTCTTTTACTCTTTGCTCAGCTTCTGTGCAATCCCCGGCCAGCTCCCGTTGAGCCTGGCGGGGCTTGCACCAGACCGCTGGGGTTCCTTTTCAGGTCGCTGCCAGATGTCCGGATCCTATGCCTGATGACCATGGCCTGATGTCCGATGTCCGACGACCACTTCCAGATGTCCGGATCCTATCCTTCCTGCCTGATGTCCGGGTCCTGCCGATTGTTGCCAGATGTCCGGAGCCTGCTGATCGGTGTCAGATGTCCGGATCCTATGCCTGATGACCATGGCCTGATGTCCGATGTCCGACGACCACTTCCAGATGTCCGGATCCTATGCCTGATGACCATGGCCTGATGTCCGATGTCCGACGACCACTTCCAGATGTCCGGATCCTATCCTCCCTGCCTGATGTCCGGGTCCTGCCAATTGTTGCCAGATGTCCGGAGCCTGCTGATCGGTGCCAGATGTCCGGAGTCCGATGCCTGTGTTCCAGTCCATGTTCCTGATGTTCCAGTCCGTGTTCCTGACTCCCTGAGATCCAATCCATGTTCCTGTCTGTGTTCCTGACTCCCTGAGATCCAATCCGTGTTCCTGATGTTCCTGTCCGTGTCCTCCCTGATGACCACTGCCTGATATCCGATGTCCGATGACCACTTCCAGATGTCCGGATCCTATCCATCTCTACCTGATGTCCGGAGCCTGCTGATCGGTGCCAGATGTCCGGAGTCCGATGCTTGTGTTCCAGTCCGTGTTCCTGTGATCCAATCCATGTTCCTGTCCGTGTTCCTGACTCCCTGAGACCCAATCCGTGTTCCTGATGTTCCAGTCCGTGTTCTTGTCTGTGTTCCTGACTCCCTGAGATCCAATCCGTGTTCCTGATTTCCTGTCCGTGTTCCTGTGTCCCTGAGATCCAGTCCGTGTTCCTGATGTTCCGATGTCCTGCCGGTTCCTCCTTGGTCTACCCTGTGATGACGTCTGTCCTGGGTCGGTGTCTGATGTTCTCCTGCTGAGCCTGTGCTACGCCTGAGGCCTGAAGAGAGGCGCTAGATGCCGTGCCAGATGACCCGGATTTCATCACCGTGTGACCCCGCCATCGTCTAGTCGCTGGCGTCTAGTTCTCCTGTGCCTGTGACCAGGCTGAGAGTGCATCATAGCCCGTGCAGATGACCTGGACTGCATCTACCCGTGATGACCCGCATGTCTGAGTCTTCTGGGTCGGTGTTTGATGTTCTCCTGCTGAGCCTGTGCTACGCCTAAGGCCTGAGGGAGAGGCCGTCCAAGTATGCCCGTGCCAGATAACCCTGGACTGCATCTACCCGTGATGTCCTCCAGCACTCGTCTGTGATCCTGAGTCGTGTACCCTTCTCTGATGTGCGGAATCGGGAGCCCGGTCTTATGTTCTGTTTATGTACTGTGTTTCTTTAAGTAAACTTTATGTTTCTTCTTACCTGAAGTTGTGCGGTGTTGTCTAGTCCTGCAGGTCGCCACCTTGCCCACATGCTCAGCTGCCACGGATCCCGGTCGCTGCCCTTCCCTAGTCCGGGCAGGCCCGGGTCTCCCTACGTGGTCCAGTGGGTCCACATTCTCTTATCATCTGGGACCCATGCCTCACGTCGTCGTGGACTGGCGGCGTGGGAGCATTGGCTAGCTAGGCAAGCTATGCCATGTCCCGACGCCCCACAGCCGTGGGAAGCGTCACACATTCTCTGAGGATAGTCGCATGCGACGGTCTGTTACTACACCACCTGCAGCACTAAAGACGCGCTCAGATAATACACTGGCAGCAGGGCAAGCCAGCACCTCCAATGCATACTGGCTAAGCTCTGGCCATGTATCCAACTTAGAGACCCAAAATTTGAAAGGGGAAGAGGCATCTGGGAGTACACTTAGAGGGAAAGCCAAGTAGTCTGTCACCATCTTACGGAAACGTTTCTTCCTGGTGACTGGAGCCGTCTCGGATGGTGTAGACCTTGCTGGCGCTGTCACAAAACTTCGCCACATTTGTAACATACAGCTCTTGCCCTGTGCAGAGGCGCTGCTTCTGCTCCCTCTTGTTGTAGAGGTGTCTACACTGCCTCGACGCACAGAGCTGCTTTGTAAAGCAGTAGCAGCAGCAGCAGCTCTCTCGGCTGGAATGTACAACAGTATGGATTGCACCAGTGTGTCTTGGTACTCCTGCATTTTACGGTCCCGGTTCACCGGTGTGATGAGGGTTTGTAAGTTGTCCCGGTAGCGAGGGTCTAGGAGGGTGTACACCCAATAATCTGACGTGGTGAGAATGTTGGCGATGCGGCGGTCGTTTCTCAGGCACTGAAGCATGAAATCAACCATGTGCTGCAGATTCCCAACTGGCCAACAAAGGCTGTCCTCTGGAAGAGGCGTCATCTCTGCCTCCTCTGCATCACCCCACCCTCGCTCTACATACTGATTAGAGCGTTGTGTACCTCCCTCTGTAGGGATTTCTTCCTCCTCCATTGACTCCTCCTCCTCATCCTCCTCACAAAGTGAGCCCTGCCCAGCCCTTTGTGAGGAACCACGTTGCGCTGACTGTCCTGAAGGTAATTGAATTTGTGACTCCTCATCCTCCACCTCTTCCAAAACCTCTTCCTTTAGTGCTTTCAGTGATTTCTGAAGCAGGCAGATAAGGGGGACAGTCATGCTGACTAGTGCATCATCTGCACTCGCCATCCGCGTTGAGACATCAAACGCACGCAAAACGTCGCAGATGTCCTTCATAGAGGCCCACTCAGTAGTGGTGAAGTGTGAACGGCGCAAATTGCGAGTTGATTGCGCCTGTTGCAGCTGATACTCCATTACTGCTGGCTGCTGCTCACACAACCGCTCCAACATATGTAACGTGGAATTCCACCTGGTGGGTACGTCACATATGATGCGATGTTCAGGAAGGCGAAATCTGACTTGCAGAGCTGCAATGCGCGATCTGGCCATGCTGGAACGTCGCAAGTGAGCGCACTCTAGGCGGACCTTGTGCAGCAGTGCATCAAGATCCGGATAGTCCCTCAAAAAACTCTGCACGACCAAGTTGAGCACATGTGCCAGACATGGTATGTGAGTGAGGTTGCCAAGGCCCAGAGCTGCCACCAGATTTCGGCCATTGTCACACACTACCAAGCCTGGCTGGAGATTAGCTGACAAAAACCACACGTCGCTCTCCTGCTTGATGGCATCCCAGAGCTCCTGCGCTGTGTGGCTTCGATTCCCCATGGAAATTAATTTCAGGACGGCCTGTTGACGTTTGGCCACGGCTGTGCTCATATCGGTCGCAACAGGTAAGCGTTCACGGGTCCATGTGGAGGTATACCGTGACGGCTCGTGCAGCGATGATTCTGAGGAACTGGAGTAGGAGGAGGAATCAATGTGTACAGACTGGATTCCTGCAATCCTTGGAGTTGGCAGAACACGTACAGCGCCACTGGCAAGATCTGTACCCGGCTCCACAACATTGACCCAATGGGCAGTGAGGGAAAGGTATCGTCCCTGGCCATGGGTACTGGTCCACGCATCGGTGGTCAGGTGGACCCTGCTACTGACGGCGTTTAGTAGCGCATGTTTAATGTTTCCCTCGACATGTTTTTGCAGAGCAGGGACGGCTTGCCTGCTGAAATAAAATCGGCTTGGCACATTATATTGTGGGAATGCCATAAAGTTCCTGAAACTGTCAGTCTCCACCAGCCTGAATGACAGCATTTCAAGGGACAGGAGTTTTGCAATGCCAGCATTCAGAGCCTGTGCTCGTGGATGGTTTGCCGAGTATGGCCGTCTTTTATCCCATGCCTGTGGTACCGATGGCTGTTTTGTGGTCTGGGAGTGTGACGATGACTGTGAACTTGCTGCTGTGGGTGGAATAACAGTTTGTCTATGGACAACAGTGACCGAGGTTCTTCCATGGAGATCCTGTGAGGAAGCCGAACCAGGTGTGTGTGAGCTGGAGGTAGAGGCTCCAACACGACCTGAAGATGTAGGTGCTGCTGTAGGTTGGCCTACATCTCCAGTGTGTCTTTGTAACTCAGCTACGTGCTTTGTCCGTACATGTTTCCACATATTTGTGGTATTCAGGTTACTGATATTTTTACCTCTTTTAACTTTTTGCTTACACAGCTTGCATTGAACATAGCAAATATCATCTACAAGTCTGTCAAAAAAGGACCATGCAGTGCAAGTCATGGGAGCGCCAATTTTGACATTTCTAAGAGAACTGCTCCCAACAGGTGCCAAACTGGAGGCTACAGGCAAGCGAGTCTGCAGCCTACCTCTCCCTCCTCTTTGTACCGTTGGGACAATCTCTTCCTCAGAGCTGCTCCCACCACCTTCCTGTTGCTCACGCCATGTTGGGTCTCGGACTTCATCATCTCTACTACCCTCTTCCAACACCTGCTGCTGTTGGATGGTCTGGGCAGCACCATGCTCCACAAAACCTGACACCTGAGTCTCATCATCATCATAAGATGCGTTCTGCGGTGTGCTGTCCATCGGCACTGGCTCACCCGCCTCTTCAGATTGAGAGAGACACAGCTGTTGCGCATCACTGCATACTCCCTCTTCTTCAAATTGCAGAATGCTGCTTGCCTGTGCCCGTGTTTGCGAGCCAACAGATTCTGAGAACAGAAGCAGAGACTCAGCTGGCTCCTGTACAGAACTCTCTGACTGTCTGGGCAATTTGACAGGCGGTGAACAGACAGATGGTTGCTCAACAGTGTTGTGTTCCTGAGAGGAGGTGGAAGAAATTGAAGTCGATGCATTGGCTGCCATCCAACCAACAACGGCTTCAATTTGTTCTTCCCGCAGCAGGGGGGCACGCCGAGCTCCTACCAAAGTGCGCATAAAGGAACGCTCATGGGTAAAACTGGTGGATGCTGTGTCACTGAGGGCGGCAGCAGCCACAGAATCCCCACGTCCTCTCCCTGCTGAAACTCCACGGCCACGACCACGTGCCTTTCTCCCTGCCTTCTTCATCTTGGTAGATTGATAAAGAAAGTCAGAAAAGTTATAAGGCCTAAGTGTGGTTATTACGCAGAGACTGAAGTGAACACTGAAACACAACTGTTCACAATCTGTGAAAGGCTACTCCTTTGTCTACTTCTATAGTGTTTGCAACCAATGTATTGGATACGGATGGAAGCGCGTCACACTGATAGATTATATTTATTTTAAATGGAATGGAGCAGAACCAATTGGAGAGAAATGAAAAGGATGAGGCACTGAGACACGCTCAGCAGAGTACAAGCAGCAGTGCTTGAACAAGTAACTGGAGCGTGATGTGCACTCAAAAAATAAAAAACACAGACTGAAGTGAACACTGAAACACAACTGTTCACAATCTGTGAAAGGCTACTCCTTTGTCTACTTCTATAGTGTTTGCAACCAATGTATTGGATACGGATGGAAGCGCGTCACACTAATAGTTAAATTGCATGGAGCTGCAAGAATTACACTGAAGGAAAAAAAAAAGTCTGTGAGTGACATGTGCAGATGCCTACAGACAGCGTTGCATGCAGAGCAAACTGCAGCGTCACCTGCACTCACACACACCTTGCAGAGCTGTTAAAACAACACTGCAGGCAAAAGGAAGCTTTACACAGCGGTTGGTGCTAGCCTGCCTACAGCACAGTACACTAAATCGCAATCTCTAACTGTCCCTCAGAGTCAGCACAGCAGCGTTCTGTCCCTTACTGAATTCACAGCACAGTGACGCTAAAATGGCGGCGGCGCCTTTTATAGTGCATTCTGACATCATTTCAGCATCCAATCACAGCCATGCCATTAGTTAACATGACCGCAGCAGTACAGGATGTGCCCACACTTCTTAGGATTCCTCATTGGCTGACTAAAATCACATTGCCTCTCAAAGAATTATGGGAACTTCCGATTCCGGTATACGATATATGGAAAATATCGGAACTAAGTATCGAAAGGCCGAAACAGCTAATATCGGCCGATACCCGATACTTGCGGTATCGTATCGCTCAACACTAATCGTGACACTTGTATGTTTCAACATGACAACAATCCAAAACACAAGGCCAAGTTGACCTGTCATTGGCTACAGCAGAACAAAGTGAAGGTTCTGGTGTGGCCATCTCAGTCTCCTGACCTTGATATCATTGAGCTACTCTAGTGAGATCTCAAGAGTGCAGGTCATGCTAGACAGTCCAGGAAATATCCAGGAACTGGAGGTTTTTTGCCAAGAAGAGTGAGTAGCTTTACCATCTGAGAAAATAAAGAACCTCATTAACAGCTACCACAAAAGACTTCAAGCTGTCATTGATGTTAGAGGGGGCAATACATGATATTAAGAAATGGGGTATGTGAACTTTTGATCAGGGTCATTTGGATGTTTTGGGTTATCATTATGATTTAAAAAGAGAAAACACAGTAGTTTGAGAATAAATAGCTTCACCCAACCACTAACCATGAATGGAGAAAAAGCTTTGTAATCATTTATATTCTCTGAAAAAAGGCAAAGAAAGCAAAAATTCTACCGGGGCATGTAAACTTTTGAACACAACCGTATATGACAACTGCAGGAGCAGCCTCTCTGCGCTGTTACACTGACAAAATGGCATCAGCAAAACAATATGTCCACTTTTTATATGGAGAGGGACATGTGACTTCGGCAGCCAATAATAAAAGCCCTTGTGTCTGGACGTTGTGGATGGTTTCTGTGTCCTGATTGACTGCTGGAATGTACACATATTAAGTTAATTTAAAAAAAAAAACTCTCTGATGCTCCTCTGACCCTATGCACACCTTCTCCCCTCATAAAACATGTCCCACCTGCTCATCATACAGAACCACTATCCTATCCAAGGTCCTGACAAAAGCATTAGTGGAAACACAATCATTTACCAAACTGTGAATTCAAACACAAATCCAAATATGCTTTGTTTGTTCCAAATTTGGCAAAGATACGTCTACGTGACTGTTCTTGTGTCAATTGAAAGTCGAGGTATCCTGTTGAATTATATGGGGTCCATCTGCTTTCCATTTGTTTATTTTTAGAATAGAAAAAAAATGTAATGCATACAGAATTGTACATCTGTTCTAAAAATAAACAAGGCAAATTGCCTCTTCAGAAAGGAAGAGGACTTGAACTCTAGTGCCACCTATTGGATGCAGCAATCCTAAAAGTCAATATCGACCCTTTAACGAGCCTTAACTTACGACTTAGGATAAAAGCCAAATCAGAATCTCAATTTGCATGGTAATGCCCCTTGTGAAGGACGGCCCCCGTCCTTCCACGTCACCAATGTGATGTAACTCCACAGGCACAGCTCTCCGGCGCCCCTTTGTCTCTCAGGTCAGTAAGGGAGCTGCACCAAGAGCAAATGGCTGCCGGGGAGGGTGTCCTGTTACCCACTGGGTATTCTAAGATTTGTGATCAGACTAAAAGCATCAGCCCAAGATTAATTTTATGGTTTAATTGCCTTAAGGGCGCACTAGATAATTACAGAAATATACAGTAAGCTATACAACTGAATTACAATGGATTTGCAGTCAGAGTAAAATAGAACAATAATGTACAAGGCTTAGAGGTATTAGCTAGAGGTCAATATTACCAAGTTGTAGGGACATGTGGAGGCAGGGAGCTCTGCGATCCACAGGTGAAAGTCTTAGTTGCTGGACAGTCCCCCAAAACGTGTGCTGCTACTCCCTTGGCAGTTCTGTCCCTGGTTGCTTCTTGGCTTCTGTGAGAATGGAACTGGTCTGCCCTTAGCTCACAGTTCTTAAACCTGCTAGGTCCCTCCCCTCTGTGTCCGAGGGTGGGCTGAGAATCTCCACCCTTAGCCCCCTGCAGAATTTATTCCCAATACCTAATAAAGGGGTTAACTTTCTCCAGGACAATCGGATCAGGACATGAAAGGTACCAGCGGACGCAGTATGTTTTGCCTGTCGCATGGATATCAAACCTGGCCTGATTGGGTCATTGTGGATGGCCAATCTCTATATCTCAGCCCCCCAAGCCATCACCGACTCGGGAGTTGCACCATCAAATGCCCAAGGTCCGCAGGGTCACACAGATATTTTTATGAGAATGTACCTACAAAGATGTGCTCATAATTCATAATCCTAGAACGGAGCCTTCGTGTCTGGGATATAAATAGATGTGTTTTCATGGTCTGGCTGAAAGGTATAGTCTAATTGAAGCCCTCTACTTTGAAGAACGCATACTAATCGGCCTGGCTATTCATATTGAGCAGGAAATTCTGTCTTGGGCCTGAATTACCGTATTTTTTGGACCATAAGACGCACTTTTTTCCCCCCAAAATTTGGGGGAAAATGGGGGTGCGCCTTATGGTCCCAACATACCAAAAAATCCGGTGGCGGCGGCGGTCCCAGTGGCGGCGGCGGCGGTCCCGGTGGCGGCGGCAGCCTTCCTGTGGTGTCTGGCCAGCAGCGGGGCTCTGTGCTGCGTGGGGGGCTCCGCCGGCATTTCCCTCTTAGCCGGACAGCCCCCCGCAGCTCCGCTGCTGCGGCCTCCTGATACATGGCCGCCAGCGGCCTCCGGTGGCGGTCCCGACGAAGTCTTCCGTGCGGTGGTTCCGGGGCAGCAGCCGGCTCTGTGCTGCAGGGGGGCTCCGCCGGCATTTCGGTCTTAGCCGGAAAGCCCCCCCGCAGCTCCGCTCCCTCCTGCATCTCGGTGGCGTCCTGAAACATGGCCGCCAGGGGACTCCGGTAAGATGGCCGCCAAATCTCATTCAAGTCTCGGCAATGAGATCTCCGAGATCTCCGAGATCTCGTTGCCGAGACTTGAATGAGATTTGGCGGCCATCTTACCGGAGTCCCCTGGCGGCCATGTTTGAGGACGCCACCGAGATGCAGGAGGGAGCGGAGCTGCGGGGGGCTTTCCGGCTAAGACCGAAATGCCGGCGGAGCCCCCCTGCAGCACAGAGCCGGCTGCTGCCCCGGAACCACCGCACGGAAGACTTTGTCGGGACCGCCACCGGAGGCCGCTGGCGGCCATGTATCAGGAGGCCGCAGCAGCGGAGCTGCGGGGGGCTGTCCGGCTAAGAGGGAAATGCCGGCGGAGCCCCCCACGCAGCACAGAGCCCCGCTGCTGGCCAGACACCACAGAGCACAGGAGGCTGCATTGGGACCACCGCTATGGGATGTGAGTACCATATATTGCACAGCGACCCCACAGAGCACAGCAACCCCACAGAGCACAGCCACCCCACAGAGCACAGCCACCCCACAGAGCATAGCCACCCCACACAGCACAGCCACCCCACACAGCACAGCCACCCCACAGAGCACCCCTGCAACACAGAGCACTTCGGACTGTAAGACGGACCCCCATTTGACACATTATTTTTTTTTCCCTGTTTTCCTTCTGAAAATTTGGGGTGCGTCTTATGGTCCGGTGCGTCTTATAGTCCGAAAAATATGGTACTTAGCATACTAATGACCTTCTTATTCAAACATGGGCCTGAATCACTTAGCATACTAAAGCCCTTTTGATTCACAGTGGACATCAAACCCTGTCGTATTGAATATGCTAACAGGCCCTGTGCAGTTAGCAGCCTGTGGCTCTGTGAACAGACAAAATGGAGGCTGGTATAGGCCCTATCCAAGATGGTGGCATCCCTACCTCACACCCCTCATCAAAAATGCAAAGTATGACATCTGATTTGGGTGGGTGAGAGTCTGGCATGTTAGAGTGACAGACAACAACAAACAGAAAGTAGATGGAAACTAATGTAAATCATATAAATCAATGGAGCCCCTTGTCTTCAGTTTTACACAGGAATTCTCAAGATGCTAAATATCTTTATCTGTTTTGTTTATTCTAAACAGAACAGACTAGCGGAAAAGATAAATGGCCAAGTGAACAGAAACTAAGGACCCCGTCACACTCTTCAATGTCCCAGCGATCCCACCAACGATCCGACGTGGATGGGATCGCTGGGACATTGTTAGCTGATCGCTGGTGAGCTTTCACATGGGCAGACTCACCAGCCATCAGGACCAGCGAGCACGCTGGTATCCAGGCTAAACATCGGGTAACTAAGCGCTGCGCGGCACTTAGTTACCGAATGTGTACACTGGATACCAGCTCCCAGCTTCTGCTGTACAGTACTGGGAGCTGGCATCCAGGCTAAACATCGGGTAACTAAGCACTGCACGGCGCTTAGTTACCCATTGTGTACACTGAATACCAGCTTCCAGCATCTGCTGTACTGGGAGCTTGCTGATCGTTGGTCTCCCGCTGTCACACGCAGCGATGCGCGCTGGCCAGCGGGACACCAACTATGAAAAATAGTCCAGGCCATTCGACGATGATCAGCAATACCCAGCAGGGGGTCGGTCATTGCTGTGTGTCACAGTAAGCGAGATCACTGGCTAGGTTGCTGTTGCGTCACAAAATCGGTGACGCTTCAGCGATCTTGCTTAGTGTGACGGGGCTTAAATCAGCTAACCAATTGCCTCTGTATACTGCAATTTAGAACAATAGCATACAGAAGCATAGACTGATGGGTGGGCTGCAAGATCTCAAGCAGTGGTGTAACTAGAATCGCATGGGACCCAGTGCAAAGTTTGGACCTGGATACCCCCATGTTGGTCAGATGTATGAGACCTCATAGTGTTTTAAATCCTGGGGCATGATTTTTCCCCCCAATTATGGAGTAATGTACCCCATCCAGGGCCCATTCTGGTATATATGTATCCATCCTGGTATATGTCCCCCATTCTGCTATATATGTTCCCCATCCTGGACCCCTTCCTTGTATATATGTCCCCCATCATGGTATAAACACTCCCCATCCTAGGGCCCTTTCTTAGTTTATATATCCCCATCCAGATGTATGCTGACGAGAAAAATATTAACAGTGTTTTGAACTTTTGACTTTCAGGCTCTATATCTCACCATCCACTATTGCTTCTAATGTGAGACTAACATCATTTATTATAATCATCTTGGCTATCTCATACATAAATCTGACTTGCAACTATTGCATATGTTTAGTTATGCAGATTATTGTCATGTCACTGCATTGTTACTGTTTTGCTCCTAAAAATCATCTAAATTTTAATTGTATTATTTTGCTAGTAATTTGTAAATCCACCTTTAACCTTCAACACTGCCTGAATTCTACTGGGTATGCTCTCGATCAGATTCCAGCATATGTCCGCTGAAATCTGAACCCATATCTCTTCTACACGGTCCCAAAGTTCGTGCATATTGGTTGACTCACTTGGGCATATATATAGTTCTTCTTCAACTTTACCCATAAGTGTTCGATTGGGTTGAGGTCTGGGGACTGTGAAGGCCAATCAAGCACCTGTACTTTATTGTCATTGAACCATTTCTTCACCAATCTCAATGTATGCTTTGGGTCATTGTCCTGCTTGAACACTGTGTTGACCGTTTCATACCCATAGTACTTGAGTGTACGAAATAACTCCTCTTGCAGGATACTTACATATAGCTCAGCATTGAGACCACCATCAATCCTGGCCAAGTATCCAATGCCTTTGGCTGTGAAACAACCCCATAACATCTGGCTTCCTAAACCAAACTTGACATTTCCTTTAAATTTTTTAATCTGTTAGCCCCTTTCCCCTTGTTTCTTTTAGACCCATTTGCTCCTATTAGAGCCTAGTCTATTGACTTTTGTGTCATTGCTCCAAATCCCCCATTTCAAATGTTTAAATAACCACTTTTCGTACTTGTTTGCAGACTCGAACCAATGCTTCTTATGATAATACTGAAGTTGAGGTTTCTTCACTTTTTTTGGGCCATTATTCCAGACTTGTGTAATGTGTGTTGCATATTGCTTGCATCGAAGTCTGTGATCTCACCATTATTAAGCATACGAGCAACTTCCACTGCCATGTTTGCCACGCCAGAACTGATAGACCTTAGGAAGAGCCAACTTGTTGACACCGATATTTTGCCTGGATGTCCAACTTTTGGCTTCTGAATGGATGGATGAACTTCATTTCTTATTCTTCCAATTGTCATGGTGTAAGGGGATGGAATAATATTACTACTTTATCTTTCCTCGTTAGTAGTTCCCATTACCGTATGTTCTAGTGTACTATAAGTTAATGTGTATTTCTTGTTATGTTGTGGTACTGCTACATAATTATATGTATTACTGCTTAGAAATAATCTTACTGCTACGCTAATGAGTGTATTACTGTTTCCTGAAAATATGTATAATTAATAACATGTTTCGTTAGTACTGAAATGTATATCTAGTGTTATAATACTGTGTAGTGTATTTGTTCTTATTATAGGGAAAGTGTAGTGCCCCTGTTTGGCCACTAGATGGGGGGATTCTAGTGTAAATAGATATACATAGAAGGGGCTACTGTGAGGTAAGAGAGGAATATTTCCTTATTCAGTGAGTTTGGGACTCGGTGCCCTTGCCGTGAGCAAGGGCTCTGTAGCCATGGGTAAATACCCTATCTGCTTCCCTGGGCTTTTGGGCTCAGGGATGCCATAGCATCCCTGCAATGTTTAAGCGAAAAGCCCAGCCATCCTCTGCACCAGGCCAGGACAGCAGCAGGCCAGCACAGCAAGGAATCACTTTGGACTAGGTACAGAGTCTTGAGACAGAAGTAGTGACAATGTGGGGACACAGGAGGCTCCAGAATGTTGCAACTCATCACTTGGGCTGATGCCCTCAGATCTGGGGCGAAACGGCGGAGGAAACACTCAGATGTAGTGAGCAGGGCTGCCACTAGGAATTTCGGGGCCCCATACTGGCAAAATTTTTTGGGCCCCCCTTGAGACTCCGCCCAGGCTTCCCCCCAGCCCTGCCTCCACCCCTCGAACTGTCAACAGTCCCACCGCGCTCTCTTGAAAAAATTCCACTTCTCACCAATCACACTTTAACAGTTCCCATCACCAGATCACACATATAGCCAGCAGCTCTTGCTTTTGCCAAAAGATTTTTTAAATCTGCCACCATGACAAGGTAGACTCTTTTGGCTGGGCCTTACTCTACACTAACCTATTAAACATTTCTTAAAATATCCAATACAATTTAGGCATATTTTTATTTTTAAATTTTTAAAATGACCAATAATATCACATCAAAAGGGACAAATACCACCACAGCATGACCAGACCACATATTACCACCACAGCATGACCTACAATATCACATACAAGGAACAAATACCACCGCACCATGTCCAGACCACATATTACCACCACATAGTGACCAAATAATAGCACATACAAGGGACAAATACTACCACACCATGACCAGACTGCATATTACCACCACATGGTGACGGAATAAGTGCCATTATACACAGCAGATCAGTACTTCGTATGCAGTGTCTGTGTACAGGTAATACAATGATCACCGGTGACATCATACACAGGAGCTCTGTATATAGTGCCAGTGTACAGGTAATAATACAGTGATCACTGCTGACATTGTACACAAGAACTCTGTATATAGTGTATAGTGTCAGTGTACAGGTAACACACTGACTCTCCAGTGACATCTCTAGGTGAAGTCCTTCAGCTTCGCTTTTCATCTTTCATCCAGCACAGACCGCAATCACGTCTTCCAGCCAGGGCTCGTCTCTGCAGGAAATAACACAGTTATCTAGAGCACCGCTTCAGAACACATTACTTAATTTTTTACCAACTTCTACACTACACCAGATGAAGAAAAAAGGCGACATAGTGTTGATCTGCACAGTAACAAGACCACCCCCAATTTAAAAGTTTCCTCAAAAAAATAAAATAAATACATCACTGCAGTAATGGTATTCCTAATTAACCCCTATGGTAATAATATCCCCCATCCTGGCCCCGTGTGTCTCATTCATGGCTTCAGCCATATGTTCTCCCATCATTAGTATCCATTCTGCCCCCATATGATCTCCCGATCCTGCCTCATCTGTCTCATGATCCTGCCGGCCCATCTGTCTCCATCTTATCCATCCTGCTCTACGATCCTGCACTACGTGTCTCCCATCCTGCCCCTCCTGTGTCTCCCATCCTGCCACCATGTCTCACATCTCCAATCCTGCCCACTCCTATGTCTCACATCCTGCCCCGTGTCTCCAATTCTGCCCCTCCTGTGTCTCACATCCTGCCCCCTCCTGCGTCTCACATCCTGCCCCCTCCTGTGTCTCACATCCTGCCCCGTGTCTCCAATCCTGCCCCCTCCTATGTCTCACATCCTGCCCCGTGTCTCCAATTCTGCTCCCTCCTGTGTCTCCACTCCTGCCTCCTCATGTGTCTCACATTCTGCGCCATTTCTCCAATCCTGCCCTCTCCTGTGTCTCTAATCCTGCCCTGCTTATGTCTCACATTCTGCCTTTGTGTCTCCAATCCTGACCCCTCTTGTGTCTCACATTCTGCCTGTGTCTCCAATCCTGCCTCCTCCTGTCTCCCATCCTGCCCCCTCCTGTGTCTAACATTCTGCCCCGTGTCTCCAATCCTGCCCCCTCCTCTGTCTCACATTCTGCTCCTGTGTCTGCAATCCTGCCCCTTCTTGTCTCTCACATTCTGCACGTGTCTCCAATCCTGCCCCCTCCTATGTCACACATTCTGCCCCTGTGTCTGCAATCCTGCCCCCACTTTCTGCCCATGTCACCAGTCCTGCCCCCTCCTGTGTCTCTCATCCTGCCCCCTCTTGTGTCTCACATTCTGCCCCTCCTGTGTTTCACATCCTTCCCCCTCCTGTGTCTCACATTCTGCCCCGTGTCTCCAATCCTGCCCCCTCCTATGTCTCACATCCTGCCCCGTGTCTCCAATTCTGCTCCCTCCTGTGTCTCCACTCCTGCCTCCTCATGTGTCTCACATTCTGCGCCATTTCTCCAATCCTGCCCTCTGCTGTGTCTCTAATCCTGCCCTGCTTATGTCTCACATTCTGCCTTTGTGTCTCCAATCCTGACCCCTCTTGTGTCTCACATTCTGCCTGTGTCTCCAATCCTGCCTCCTCCTGTCTCCCATCCTGCCCCCTCCTGTGTCTAATATTCTGCCCCGTGTCTCCAATCCTGCCCCCTCCTCTGTCTCACATTCTGCTCCTGTGTCTGCAATCCTGCCCCTTCTTGTCTCTCACATTCTGCACGTGTCTCCAATCATGCTTCCTCCTGTTTCTCACATTCTGCCCCCTTCTGTGTCTCATATCCTGCCCCCTCCTGTGTCTCACATTCTGCCCCGTGTCTCCAATCCTGCCCCTTTTGTGTCTCACATTCTGCCCCTGTGTCTGCAATCCTGCCCCCTCTTGTGTCTCACATTCTGCCCCTGTGTCTGCAATCCTTTCCCCTCTTGTCTCTCACATTCTGCCCCGTGTCTCCAATCCTGCCCCCTCCTGTGTCACACATTCTGCCCCTGTGTCTGTAATCTTGCCCCCTCTTGTGTGTCACATTCTGCCCCTGTGTCTGCAATCCTGCCCCCTCTTGTGTCTCACATTCTGCCCCTGTGTCTGCAATCATGCCCCCTCTTGTCTCTCACATTCTGCCTGTGTCTCCAATCCTGCCTCCTCCTGTGTCTCACATCCTGCCCCTCCTGTGTCTCACATTCTGCCCTGTGTCTCCAATCCTGCCTCCTCCTGTGTCACACATTCTGCCCCTGTATCTGCAATCCTGCTCCTTTTGTGTCTCACATTCTGCCCCTGTGTCTGCAATCCTGCCCCCTCTTGTGTCTCACATTCTGCCCCTGTGTCTGCAATCCTTCCCCCTCTTGTCTCTCACATTCTGCCCATGTCTCCAATCCTGCCTCCTCCTGTGTCTCACATTCTGCCCCCTCCTGTGTCTCACATCCTGCCCCCTCCTGTGTCTCACATTCTGCCCCGTGTCTCCAATCCTGCCTCCTCCTGTGTCACACATTCTGCCCTTGTGTCTGCAATCCTGCCCCCTCTTGTGTGTCACATTCTGCCCCTGTGTCTGCAATCCTGCCCCCTCCTGTGTCACACATTCTGCCCCTGTGTCTGCAATCCTGCCCCCTCCTGTGTCTCACATTCTGCCCCTGTGTCTGCAATCCTGCCCCCTCTTGTATCTCACATTCTGCCCCGTGTCTCCAATCCTGCCCCCTCCTGTGTCACACATTCTGCCCCTGTGTCTGCAATCCTGCCCCTTCCTGTGTCTCACATTCTGCCCCTGTGTCTGCAATTCTGCCCCCTCCTGTGTCTTACATTCTGCCCCGTGTCTCCAATCCTGCCCCCTCCTGTGTCACCCATCCTGTCCCCTCCTGTGTCGCACATTCTGCCCCGTGTCTCCAATCCTGCCCCTTCCTGTGTCTCACATTCTGCCCCTGTGTCTGCAATCCTGCCCCCTCCTGTGTCACACATTCTGCCCCTGTGTCTGCAATCCTGCCTCCTTCTGTGTCACACATTCTGCCCCTGTGTCTGCAATCCTGCACCCTCTTGTGTGTCACATTCTGCCCCTGTGTCTGCAATCCTGCCCCCTCTTGTATCTCACATTCTGCCCCGTGTCTCCAATCCTGCCCCCTCCTGTGTCCCACATTCTGCCCCTGTGTCTGCAATCCTGCTCTCTCCTGTGTCACACATTCTGCCCCTGTGTCTGCAATTCTGCCCCCTCCTATGTCACACATTCTTCCCCTGTGTCTGCAATCCTGCTCCCTCCTATGTCACACATTCTGCCCCTGTGTCTGCAATCCTGCCCCCACTTTCTGCCCATGTCACCAGTCCTGCCCCCTCCTGTGTCTCTCATCCTGCCCCCTCTTGTGTCTTACATTCTGCCCCTCCTGTGTCTCACATCCTTCCCCCTCCTGTGTCTCACATTCTGCCCCGTGTCTCCAATCCTGCCCCCTCCTGTGTCACACATTCTGACCCAGTGTCTGCAATCCTGCCCCTCTTGTGTCTCACATTCTGCCCGTGTCTCCAATCCTGCCCCCTCCTATGTCACACATTCTGCCCCTGTGTCTGCAATCCTGCCCCACTTTCTGCCCATGTCACCAGTCCTGCCCCCTCCTGTGTCTCTCATCCTGCCCCCTCTTGTGTCTCACATTCTGCCCCTCCTGTGTCTCACATCCTTCCCCCTCCTGTGTCTCACATTCTGCCCCGTGTCTCCAATCCTGCCCCCTCCTATGTCTCACATCCTGCCCCGTGTCTCCAATTCTGCTCCCTCCTGTGTCTCCACTCCTGCCTCCTCATGTGTCTCACATTCTGCGCGATTTCCTCCCATCCTGCCCTCTCCTGTGTCTCTAATCCTGCCCCTCTATGTCTCACATTCTGCCTTTGTGTCTCCAATCCTGACCCCTCTTGTGTCTCACATTCTGCCTGTGTCTCCAATCCTGCCTCCTCCTGTCTCCCATCCTTGCCCCCCTCCTGTGTCTACACATTCTGCCCCGTGTCTCCAATCCTGCCCCTCCTCTGTCTCACATTCTGCTCCTGTGTCTGCAATCCTGCCCCTTCTTGTCTCTCACATTCTGCACGTGTCTCCAATCCTGCTTCCTCCTGTTTCTCACATTCTGCCCCCTTCTGTGTCTCATATCCTGCCCCCTCCTGTGTCTCACATTCTGCCCCGTGTCTCCAATCCTGCCCCTTTTGTGTCTCACATTCTGCCCCTGTGTCTGCAATCCTGCCCCCTCTTGTGTCTCACATTCTGCCCCTGTGTCTGCAATCCTCCCCCTCTTGTCTCTCACATTCTGCCCCGTGTCTCCAATCCTGCCCCCTCCTGTGTCACACATTCGCTTTCTGCCCCTGTGTCGTAATCTTGCCCCCCTCTCTTGTGTCACACATTCTGCCCCTGTGTCTGCAATCCTGCCCCTCTTGTGTCTCACATTCTGCCCCTGTGTCTGCAATCATGCCCCCTCTTGTCTCTCACATTCTGCCCTGTGTCTCACAATCCTGCCTCCTCTGGTGTCTCACATCCTGCCCCTCCTGTGTCTCACATTCTGCCCTGTGTCTCCAATCCTGCCTCCTCCTGTGTCACACATTCTGCCCCTGTGTCTGCAATCCTGCCTCCTCCTTGTCACACATTCTGCCCCTGTGTCTGCAATCCTGCTCCCTTTTGTGTCTCACATTCTGCCCCTGTGTCTGCAATCCTGCCCCCTCTGTGTCTCACATTCTGCCCCTGTGTCTGCAATCCTTCCCCCTCTTGTCTCTCACATTCTGCCCGTGTCTCCAATCCTGCCTCCTCCTGTGTCTCACATCTGTCTGCCCCCTCCTGTTCACCATCCTGCCCCCTCCTGTGTCTCACATTCTGCCCCGTGTCTCCAATCCTGCCTCCTCCTGTGTCACACATTCTGCCCCTGTGTCTGCAATGCTGCCCCCTCTTGTGTGTCACATTCTGCCCCTGTGTCTGCAATCCTGCCCCCTCCTGTGTTCACACATTCTGCCCCTGTGTCTGCAATCCTGCCCCTTCCTGTGTCTCACATTCTGCCCCTGTGTCTGCAATTCTGCCCCTCCTGTGTCTTACATTCTGCCCCGTGTCTCCAATCCTGCCCCCTCCTGTGTCACCCATCCTGTCCCCTGCCTGTGTCGCACATCCTGCCACGTGTCTCCATCCTGCCTCCTTCTGTGTCTACACATTCTGCCCCCTTGTCTGCAATCCTGCCCCTCTTGTGTCCATTCTGCCCTGTGTCTGCAATCCTGCCCCCTCTTGTATCTCACATTCTGCCCCGTGTCTCCAATCCTGCCCCCTCCTGTGTCCACATTCTGCCCCTGTGTCTGCAATCCTGCTCCTCCTGTGTCACACATTCTGCCCCGTGTCTGCAATTTTGCCCCCTCCTATGTCACACATTCTTCCCCTGTGTCTGCAATCCTGCTCCCTCCTATGTCACACATTCTGCCCCTGTGTCTGCAATCCTGCCCCCACTTTCTGCCCATGTCACCAGTCCTGCCCCCTCCTGTGTCTCTCATCCTGCCCCCTCTTGTGTCTCACATTCTGCCCCTCCTGTGTCTCACATCCTTCCCCCTCCTGTGTCTCACATTCTGCCCGTGTCTCCAATCCTGCCCCCTCCTGTGTCACACATTCTGACCCAGTGTCTGCAATCCTGCCCCCTCTTGTGTCTCACATTCTGCCCCGTGTCTCCAATCCTGCCCCCTCCTATGTCACACATTCTGCCCCTGTGTCTGCAATCCTGCCCCCACTTTCTGCCCATGTCACCAGTCCTGCCCCCTCCTGTGTCTCTCATCCTGCCCCCTCTTGTGTCTCCACATTCTGCCCTCCTGTGTCTCACATCCTTCCCCCTCCTGTGTCTCACATTCTGCCCGTGTCTCCAATCCTGCCCCCTCCTGTGTCCACATTCTGACCCAGTGTCTGCAATCCTGCCCCTCTTGTGTCTCACATTCTGCCCCTGTGTCTGAATCCTGCCCCCTCTTGTCTCTCACATTCTGCCCCGTGTCTCCAATCCTGCCCCTCCTGTGTCTCACATTCTGCTCCCTCCTGTGTCTGCAATCCTGCCCCCTCTTGTGTCTCACATTCTGCCCCTGTGTCTGCAATCCTGCCCCCTCTTGTCTCTCACATTCTGCCCGTGTCTCCAATCCTGCCCCCTCCTGTGTCTCACATTCTGCCTCTCCTGTCTCACATCCTGCCCCTCCTGTGTCTCACATCCTGCCCGTGTCTCCAATCCTGCCCCTGTGTCTGCAATCCTGCCCCCTCCTGTGTCACACATTCTGCCCCTGTGTCTGCAATCCTGCCCCTCCTGTGTCACACATTCTGCCCGTGTCTGCAATCCTGCCCCCTCCTGTGTCTCCCATCCTGCCCTCTCTTGTGTCTCACATTCTTCCCCGTGTCTCCAATGCTGCCCCCTCTTGTGTCTCACATTCTGCCCCTGTGTCTGCAATCCTGCCCCCTCTTGTCTCTCACATTCTGCCCGTGTCTCCAATCCTGCCCCCTCCTGTGTCTCACATTGTGCCCCCTCCTGTGTCTCACATTCTGCCCCTTCCTGTGTCTCCCATCCTGCCCCCTCTTGTGTCTCACATTCTGCCCGTGTCTCCAATCCTGCCCCTGTGTCTGCAATCCTGCCCCTTCCTGTGTCACACATTCTGCCCGTGTCTGCAATCCTGCCCCCTCCTGTGTCACACATTTTTGCCGTGTCTCCAATCCTGCCCCCTCCTGTATCACACATTCTGCCCGTGTCTGCAATCCTGCCCCCTCCTGTCTCCCATCCTGCCCCCTCTTGTGTCTTACATTCTGCCCCGTGTCTCCAATCTTGCCCCCTCCTGTGTCACACATTCTGCCCCTGTGTCTGCAATCCTGCCCCCTCCTGTGTCACACATTCTGCCCGTGTCTCCAATCCTGCCCCCTCCTGTGTCCCACATTCTGCCCTTGTGTCTGCAATCCTGCCCCCTCCTGTGTCTCCCATCCTGCCCCCTCTTGTGTCTCACATTCTGCCCGTGTCTCCAATCCTGCCCCCTCCTGTGTCTTACATTCTGCCCCTCCTGTGTCTCACATTCTGCCCCCTCCTGTGTCTCCCATCTTGCCTCCTCTTGTGTCTCACATTCTGCCCGTGTCTCCAATCCTGCCCCTGTGTCTGCAATCCTGCCCCCTCCTGTGTCACACATTCTGCCCGTGTCTGCAATCCTGCCCCCTCCTGTGTCACACATTTTTGCCGTGTCTCCAATCCTGCCCCCTCCTGTGTCACACATTCTGCCCCTATGTCTGCAATCCTGCCCCCTTCTGTCTCCCATCCTGCCCCCTCTTGTGTCTTACATTCTGCCCCGTGTCTCCAATCTTGCCCCTCCTGTGTCACACATTCTGCCCCTGTGTCTGCAATCCTGCCCCCTCCTGTGTCACACATTCTGCCCGTGTCTCCAATCCTGCCCCCTCCTGTGTCACACATTCTGCCCCTGTGTCTGCAATCCTGCCCCCTCCTGTGTCTCCCATCCTGCCCCCTCTTGTGTCTCACATTCTGCCCCGTGTCTCCAATCCTGCCCCCTCCTGTGTCTCACATTCTGCCCCCTCCTGTGTCTCCCATCTTGCCTCCTCTTGTGTCTCTCATTCTGCCCCGTGTCTCCAATCCTGCCCCTGTGTCTGCAATCCTGCCCCCTCCTGTGTCACACATTCTGCCACTGTGTCTGCAATCCTGCCCTCTCCTGTGTCACACATTCTGCCCGTGTCTCCAATCCTGCCCCCTCCTGTGTCACACATTCTGCCCCTGTGTCTGCAATCCTGCCCCTCCTGTGTCTCCCATCCTGCCCCCTCTTGTGTCTCACATTCTGCCCCGTGTCTCCAATCCTGCCCCCTCCTGTGTCACACATTCTGCCCCTGTGTCTGCAATCCTGCCCCTCCTGTGTCTCCCATCCTGCCCCCTCTTGTGTCTCACATTCTGCCCCGTGTCTCCAATCCTGCCCCCTCCTGTGTCTCACATTCTGTCCGGCCTTGCCACTTTCAATAATAAAAAAAAAAAACACTTTCTCCTTACCTTACCGCGCTCCTGCGGCGAAGCTCCATCCAAGCGCACTTGCCAGCGAATGACAATGACGTCAGACGCCGGCGACGTGCGCGCTGACATCAGCTGCCAGCCTCTATTTGGCTGGCGGCTTTAACTATTGCCATGCGGGCCCGCACGGCAATTGAGTAAACTGAACCAGCGTCTCGGACGCAGGTTCAGTTTTTGCACCGGTGGAAGCCTGTCGCTAGTGCCCGGGGAGCAGATGAGACGGGGCCCGATGCTGGCCCCCTCTGCCCACCGGGCCCCATACACCAGTCAGTGCAGTAATGCCTTGATGGTGGCCCATGTAGTGAGCTTGGACCAGGAGAATGCTGTGCCTTTGCAAGAGACAGTACGGGAAGGAAGGTCACTTGCCATGTGGCAACTGACTTTGGGAATGGTTCATCTAATGTCTGGGTCAAAACAGGCAGAGGAGTGCCGCAGGCCGGGTTCACATTGCGTTGCGGGCAATGCGCTGACGGCATCCGTTACATAGCGGCACTAACGCTATGTAACGGTACGTTAACGCCGCCATTGCCTGCAATAGCAATAGCGCATCCTAACGCATGCCGAAATCAGCATGCGCTAGAGATGTGCCGTTATTCTGTGACGGACCTCGGACGTGGTCTGCAGCATTCGGGGTCCGTCACTGCTAGCTCAGAATAGAGCCGCTGTGTGTAGCCCTGGTGGTAGGCACACGCAGTACCCTGGAGAGTGTGTGGCGAGACAGCAGTTTAATGCTCAATATTCATTCACTCAACACACACTAGACACACCCTTAGGGTAGTGGAGTATACTCTAGAGGGAGTGGTCAAGGTAGTAGGTGTTGAGGTGATTTTAGTCAGTCTAGTTCCTGTCTTCGGACAGTGAGGACGTGTGGAGGGAGTGTCTAGACTTCTGAGGTAGAAGACGTTTGGAGGGAGGAAGGAGTCTAGCCTGCTTCATCACCAGTTCATATCGTGGAGTCTGGTATAGGTGTTTGTGTACACCTTAGTCTGGTCAGAGCTGTAACACCTCATCAGCATACACTGAAGGAAAGAAGAAGTTTTAGTACAGAAAGTCTTCAGCATCCCTGTCTAAAGGACGGTATCAGGTTCAGAGACGTGCTCCTGCCTGTGATAACTGAGCATCTGTGGCTAACTTCGTAGGAAGGAAAAGGAAAGAAGTGACTGCTCGACCCTTGGCTAGTTTGAGTGCTTATGTTACCAGCGTGGACAAGGCGAAAGGCAAGTGGATTTATAAGATTAGTGCTTACGGATTGCAGAAGTCCAGCACATTGCTACCGGTCACTGGGGACCGAAGGGTCACTGTTGTTTCAAGCACAGTGATAAGAAAACCAGGAATCTACCGGACCCTAGGTCGCGGCAGACAAGCCCCTTATAGTCAGTACGTAACTGGGGTCAGGGGAGTGAAGACTTTGGAGTTCTGCAGGACAACATAAGAATTCAGCTCCTTCACAGGAAGGCCCCTAACACTAAGCTGACTGGGCAGGTACAGCTAAAGATTAGCTGGAGATTTGAGGGAACTACGCTTCAGGCTGGTTGTACTCGTTTTATTGGAGTTAAAGGAGGCCCCTAACTTGTCCAGCTGCTGTCTCAAGATACACTCTCCTTGGATCAGCCTCCCTGGGACCTGCTTGAACATCTTACAAGTAAAGGTATGGAAAGACGCTGACCGTGTGAGACTGTGTTCTTTATCTGCACTCGACTTCACAAATCCCATAGACTTTGAGGGACCAGTCCCACCTGTAGGGGACCCGACATCTAGCTGCATCACCATCCCCTCAGAGATCTACAGCAGCGCTGGTACTAATTACCAGAATACTACAGGTGGCGTCACGAACTGTATATAAATCAATCCCCTGTAAATATATCCCCAACATACGCCAGACCGCCCGGGCCACAGACCGAGCCACAGCTTCCTGTGACACAAAATCCCCATAGACTTCTACGGGCTCGGCTCTGAGTACCCCATTGCCCTGGTAACCCACAATTGTGGTGGCGGGTCGACACACAAATTGGCGTCACGAACAGGATGCGAAACTCGCGAAATTGCGAGCCCTGTGTGCCTAAGGAACTGTTTTTATGAAAAAGGACTGTTTGCACTTTTGGCGCCAAAATCGCCATTTTTGTCGCCATATTCGCGCCCTCAGGCGCTGGAGAAGAAGGTGGGCGTACCTTCGTGGGCGTCTACCTCCCAGTGGCGCGAAGAAAATGCCTGCCCTCTCAAAGTGCTACTACAACATACGGTCCTGCCCTACAGCAAAGGAGGTCCGCCTCCTCTTCACCTTCCCTGCGAGGAGGAGGAGACGCAAATCCCACCTCCACGGAAGAGACCGGATGTCTCCGCAGGAAGAAGAGAGAATCTTCTGGGACATGATGGAGGCAGGACGTGTGCAGCCGAGCGGGGCAGCGGAGGAAGGCAGGCCCCGTGCCCCCGCCAAGCTGCCATCGGCATCAGAGTCTTATGCGATCCTGCACCTGCAACAGGCGTTGCTAGAGATTCAGGAGGAGAACGCACGCCTAAAGAAGATGGTCCAACCTGGACTGGAGGAGATTGAGAGACGCCGATGTAACCTGCTGCAGTGGCAACTAACGAACACGGCGTCCTCTCCCCTCAACGAACCCCCACGATTCCAAATACCGAAGAGTCTGCTGCCTAAGGCGAAGGAGCAACCGGAGGCTGCCCCCGAAAGTACCGTTCCCGATCCCACTGGTGAAGCGGTGGAGGCGGAGGAGGTTGAGGAGGTACAGCCAATCCCGGAACGCCCGCCCGGCCAAGAGGCCGCAGCAGATTATCGGTCCCCGGCAGGGACACCGGAGGGGTCCTGTCCGTCACTACCAGATGTGGACTGGGACGAAATGGCGCGCTTAGATGACGTCGCCTACACCGCCCAGTGGGAACAGGAATGGCAGAGTCGTGAGGAGAAGAAGAGGCGTCAGCAGGAGGAAGAGCGGGAAACTCAGAGGAACCGTCAGCGACAATATGCCGAGCTGATCGCGGACAAAGAGACTGTCCGGAGAGATAAAGGTACTCTGAGGGAACCGCGGCGGCAGGGGTGTGTGACTGAGTTCCAGCTCCGGAAGGGCTGGGGCTTTATCCGTGAACCGGGCCTCTACCCAGCGGTCTTCGTCAGCAGGCGTGACGTGGAATCTCACCTGCCGCAAGGTCATCCCGGGAGGGACTTAGCAAACGGAGATATAGTCACATATACGCGGCATTGGGGAATGAAGGGGTGGTATGCCCTGAATGTCACCATCGTCCGTGACCCCGTCCCAGACGCAGGTACCGTCACCATTACCGCAGCGTCCCCGTTTCCAGCTCAAGCAGCATCCGGCCGTGCCCCAGCATCGCCCCCTGCAAAGTCATCGCAACTAGCGACCCAGAGTGCATCACGAATTAAAGTCACCTCTTCATCGCAACGTGCGACACAGTCTCGATCGCAATCCCTAACGCGGTCCATATCGCTAACAGTAATTGAGACGCAATCGTGTCATGTGGAGAGACTGTACCAGTTGCGCCCCTGGAGGTTCGCACCAGAACTGTGGCGACCCAGACCCTGATCGCAGCACATGATTTGCTGGTCCTGGGATCAAGGGCCCATTGCGTTGTTCCAGCCCCCGGGGTGGAAAATGTATTGGAGAAGTGTGATGAAAATGAATAAATAAGTAAAGAGTTGGTGAGATCCATATCGGGTCTACCATCAGTAATATAGTAAAAAGTTTGAAATGTTTGTAAAGTTTAGCACAATTTATATAGTAAATATATATACTGTAGAATGCCCGGCTGGGTAATTGGTAAATGATAAATGGTAAATAGTAACCGGTTAACATAGTAACCAGAAAAGTTGCACTTTAGTATAATGTGATATTATAACTACTTTTGGTTTTACGTTGGACTTTAGAGGTTAAGGACTATGCTAACCCAGAACTTTCTTGTACATAGTTGCGCTTCGGTGCCCTATCTTGGTTTTACATAAACCATTACAACTACCTCTGAAAACAAAACCCGTGTGGTGTGGCACTGAGTGAGGTCTGCAATTGGACGTCCTGCAGCCCACCCAGGACCCACGTTGAAGGTTTGGTGCGGGTCCTTCACAAGTATACTGTATATTTATTAAATGCTATTTAATACTTTTGTATTTCTATATATATAATGTTATTGTTCGCAACGTTCAAGATATTCTCACCTCCCGGATGGGAAGATGTTATTGTTTAATGTTTATTGCATAAACAAAATGTCTTTTGTATTTTACAGCCCGGGAGTGCTGTCTTTTACCATGGGGGAATGTGTAGCCCTGGTGGTAGGCACACGCAGTACCCTGGAGAGTGTGTGGCGAGACAGCAGTTTAATGCTCAATATTCATTCACTCAACACACACTAGACACACCCTTAGGGTAGTGGAGTATACTCTAGAGGGAGTGGTCAAGGTAGTAGGTGTTGAGGTGATTTTAGTCAGTCTAGTTCCTGTCTTCGGACAGTGAGGACGTGTGGAGGGAGTGTCTAGACTTCTGAGGTAGAAGACGTTTGGAGGGAGGAAGGAGTCTAGCCTGCTTCATCACCAGTTCATATCGTGGAGTCTAGTATAGGTGTTTGTGTACACCTTAGTCTGGTCAGAGCTGTAACACCTCATCAGCATACACTGAAGGAAAGAAGAAGTTTTAGTACAGAAAGTCTTCAGCATCCCTGTCTAAAGGACGGTATCAGGTTCAGAGACGTGCTCCTGCCTGTGATAACTGAGCATCTGTGGCTAACTTCGTAGGAAGGAAAAGGAAAGAAGTGACTGCTCGACCCTTGGCTAGTTTGAGTGCTTATGTTACCAGCGTGGACAAGGCGAAAGGCAAGTGGATTTATAAGATTAGTGCTTACGGATTGCAGAAGTCCAGCACATTGCTACCGGTCACTGGGGACCGAAGGGTCACTGTTGTTTCAAGCACAGTGATAAGAAAACCAGGAATCTACCGGACCCTAGGTCGCGGCAGACAAGCCCCTTATAGTCAGTACGTAACTGGGGTCAGGGGAGTGAAGACTTTGGAGTTCTGCAGGACAACATAAGAATTCAGCTCCTTCACAGGAAGGCCCCTAACACTAAGCTGACTGGGCAGGTACAGCTAAAGATTAGCTGGAGATTTGAGGGAACTACGCTTCAGGCTGGTTGTACTCGTTTTATTGGAGTTAAAGGAGGCCCCTAACTTGTCCAGCTGCTGTCTCAAGATACACTCTCCTTGGATCAGCCTCCCTGGGACCTGCTTGAACATCTTACAAGTAAAGGTATGGAAAGACGCTGACCGTGTGAGACTGTGTTCTTTATCTGCACTCGACTTCACAAATCCCATAGACTTTGAGGGACCAGTCCCACCTGTAGGGGACCCGACATCTAGCTGCATCACCATCCCCTCAGAGATCTACAGCAGCGCTGGTACTAATTACCAGAATACTACAGGTGGCGTCACGAACTGTATATAAATCAATCCCCTGTAAATATATCCCCAACATACGCCAGACCGCCCGGGCCACAGACCGAGCCACAGCTTCCTGTGACACAAAATCCCCATAGACTTCTACGGGCTCGGCTCTGAGTACCCCATTGCCCTGGTAACCCACAATTGTGGTGGCGGGTCGACACAGCTGCGCTAGCATGATCGCATAACGCAATCACAAAATGACACTAGTGTTAATGCAGTCCGTCATCGCTATGTGTTGAACGGACTGCATTAACGCTATGTGAACCTAGCCTAACCGTGGTAGTGCTGAACAGGGAGGACGCTGAAGACCCGTCACAGATGGTCCGACCCAGGTACATGCTGTGTAGCAGTGTGAGAAGTGCAGGGAAAGTGAAGGAACGATGCAATGTGAAACATATGATTGATGCTGTGGAAACTATAGATGTGCTGTGTAGAGAAACCAGTAAAGTTGTTCAGTTTGAAGTTGAAATGGACTGTGTCTCAGTTAATGCGAAATTATCTCGAGAGGTACTTCCACAGCAGAGGAATGATCCTGAAGGAACTGGACCTGGAGACACAGGTATGCTGACAAATGGACATTGTTTTCCTGTGCAGGGAGGCCATGACTAAGGCCCTGGCCTTCCCTCACAATGGCACTCACATTATGCAGTTTGACAGTTTTCTTGGCTAAGAGTCCACTAGCGATGAACTGGATGATTCTGTTTTTTTCTTGGGAAATCATCTTCATGGCTGCTCCTTGATTCAAACCAATGAGCTTTCACTTGGGAGTCAACCTAATAATACACTGAGCTATTAGAGAAAGTAAGAACAGGTTGTATTTTGAAGTATTCAGAAACAAAAAATTTTTTCCAACACCAGGAGCAAAACAGTAACAATGATAAGACAAGAATCTGCATAACTAATTTTATGCTAAATAGTCAAATTTTTGCATGAGATAGCCAAGATGATTGTCTATAAAATTATGGTAGTCTCACGATCAAAGCAATAATGGATGGTGATATGGAGCCTGAATGTCAAAAGTTCAAAACATTGTTACCGTTTTGCTGTAACTTTGTTTTTTAATTTTAAATAAAAAAGTTAAAAGTTGTGTATTTTCATTTCAAATAAAGCATTTTATTCTAACTGTGTGTTTATGTACATTTTGACAATGGGGTTAGTAATGGAGAGGAGCTTCTCTATTACTAACTTCTTGGCTTGATGTCAGCGGACATAAAACAGCTGACATGAACCCCACAAACAACAACAACCCAACTTGTTACTGACACAGGACAAGTGGGAAGAACCTGACAAAGCGCGAGAATTGATGCATCTAATATGGGCTACTTCTAGGGCAGTTGCGAATGCTATATTTAGATTGGGGGGGAATATCCATGGCCCCTTTCCAGCCCGAGAATACCAGCCCCCAGCTGTCTGCTTTAGTTTGGATTGTTGTCAATATTGCAAAAGGAACATTTACAGTTAAAAGAAGGTACTTAGCACATAAATTGGCCACACTAGTTAGGATGTGCTGGTCAGTTTTTCTGTTTGTAGCAAACTCATGTGACATGTGTACTCCCACTCCCAATCCCATCAGACTAATGTGGTTTTAAATAGCTGGTTCCTTACTGCCCCATATATTGTAGGTTTTTTAGTCCAAGAGAGGTATCTTATCAGACCAGGGTCCCAACTATAAGGTACGCACTGATGTTGCAGTTGGGCTCATATACATTGGCCAATTTATGTGCTAAGTACCTCTTTTTACTGTAAATTTTCCAATAGAAATATTGCATTTCCAATTTTCTAGATTTACCTTTCTAAACAATCCAGAGTGCAGCTTTGTATTTTCTTAGAATTGTTATGGCACCTATTCACACTAGTTGGAATGTGCTGGTCAGTTTTTCTGTTTCTACAAACTCATGTGACATGTGCACTCCCACACCCAATCCCATCAGGCTCAGTTGGTTTTAACTAACTGGTTCCTTCCTGACCCATATATTGTAGGCTTCTTAGTCCAAGAGAGGTATCTGATCATGACAGGGACCCAACTATTACGACCCAACTATAAGGTACGCACTGACGTTGCAATTGGACTCATATACATTGGGCAATTTATGTGCTAAGTACCTTCTATTTAATGTAAATTTGCCTATAGCAATATTGCATTTTCAATTTTCTAAAATTCCATATGTAGAAAATATAGCACTTAGCCAAGTTTTTATCACAGTAATGCAGTTCCAATTTTCTAGATTTACCATTCTAAACAATCAAGAGTGCAGCTTTGTATTTTCTTACAATTGTTATGTTAGCTGGCACATATTCACACTAGTTGGGATGTGCTGGTCAGTTTTTCTGTTTGTGTGACACTCGCCAGCACCTGGGAAAAGCAGTACAGTTCGCGCTGATCCCAGGTGCCAGCGGCTGAAGGCAGCTGTCATCATTGTCCCTGAGATCAGCGCTACTAGAAGACAATGATGGAACTTGTATTTAGCAGCAGCTGTGTAACTCCTGTGTAAAATAAAAAATTAAATAAAAAACGGAGGGGGCTCCCAAGCAATTTTCATAACCAGCAGAGGGAAAGCCCACAAAGTGGTTTCTGCTATCAGAGACAATATGGAGAGGTAGACAGTGACGAAACACATATTGAATAAACTGCACGGCGAGCTTAGGCATGGAGGAAAGATAGGCCAGAGGAATGAAGAGAGACATATTAGAGTACCAATCTATTATGACCCAGATGGTACCAAAACCCTCAAAGAGGGGAAAGTCCATGATGAAGTCTATAGCAATATGTTGCCAGGAGTGGAAGGAACCAGCAAAGACAGAAGGAGACCATCAAGATTGCTCTTGGGGGACTTGTTTCTGGTGCACTGTGAATAAGAGATTATGAAGTACCAAACGTCTTTTGTCAGTGAAGGCCACCACAAGCAATGAGTAATTAGCTCAGTAGATTTGTTTATGCCCACATGGCCAGTTAGCTTGGATTTGTGTCCCCAAGACTGCTTTCTCCTCCTCCTAGTAGTAAGAAATAAGGCATCATGAATTGTGGTATGTGTTAAAGGGGCCAACTGAGACTCTTTCACCCAAGGCCCACAAAAACCTGGAGCCAGCCCTGTGGATATGGCACTGGTTTATGAAGCCACGGCTCTCTTTGGGGATCTCCATTTTAGCAGAATGTGAGTGGAAGCAGGAGCTCAGCTGCTCCATCAGAATCTGGAGCCTTAAGTGGCTCCCCTGGAGAGGAAGTCAACCCTGAGGAAGGTTTGCCTGTCATGGTTGGGAAGCGGGGAAGGGTGGAAATGGAGGTGGACAAATTCTGCAGCTGAGTTGCCACCATCAAAATTGATTTCATCAGTTGGTCTTGACACTGAAAATGGACCTCCTCATACAGGACTTGTGCATTTGATTTGGAGTCTTTGGACGCGACTGGTCAGCGGGGTTCATGGTCTTAATTTACTGTGACGGCGGTGGGTGTGGAACCAAGGCAATATGGGCCGGGCTTATCCTGGAGAGGCATGACTAAGTGACAAGTTTTCGCTAGAGCCTCTGGTGGTGTGGATTGGCTTGGCCACAGGTAGTCACCAGATGTCACTTCAAGGCATTCCCTGGAACTGCAGCACCTGACCTATGGGTGAAAGCGAGAAGGCAGAGCACAGAAGGTCCAAAGTTGAGGCAAGAAACATGGATTCACAAAACTAAACAGAGGTCAGGAGAGGAGATGTCAGGCATAGAGATGCCAAAGAAAGGTAGTGGTGTAGCCTGTCCAGTAACATAAGTTGTTGTGTGGCCCAGCTGCGCTTGGTGACACATGTTCCCTGGAGGATGCACAGAAAGGTAAATCACAAACACCTGATATTCATTCACACTTCACATTTCCCAGGAGCCACCAGAGGGAGCCCTTTAGATTCAGGTATATAGGGGTGTGGAGAAACGCAGCAGTAGGCATTCTAGCCAGACAGCCATTCTAGTTGTTGGTTGTACCTCAGACAGATCAGATCTCCTCAGAACACCGGAGGGAGAGATTCTACATTCTAGTCTGAGCGAGACATTTTGATTGTGATTCCTGTCAGATGAGACAGAGGAGGAAAGACAAGCTGTTACCTCAGAACAGGCTGACTGTTAGATCCCTAAGAACGTGGAAAGTGACTCTCGAAGTGAGCATGAAATCAGTCTGACGGAGGGTCCTGATAGCTACTTTGGACAGAGTCTATGAAGGAGAAGAAGGAAGGGAACTACAGTATTTGTAACAACGAGTCGACTGAGGAACGGTCAGTGAGCGGTGATAGAAGGAAGCTGATGACTACACCTACTGTTGCCTGTGCTTATGTTAAGGGTGTGAGTAGGGCGACAGGCGAGTGGTGAAAAGGAAGAAAGAGTGACTGAGGAGAAATAGCGACGATAGCTGAACCTCCACTCTGCACTACCGGACACCGGGTCCGAGCTTGCTAGTTCCTTCACGGCTAGTGGGAGAAACCGGATTCCCTGCTGGACTTCAGGTCGCAGAGGGGCCCTACAGTGCTGATACGTAACCGGAGTCAGGAAGAATAAGAGTCTAGCAGGGCCCTGCATATAGAGACTAGTTCTGTCCAAAAGAAGGCTCCACCACAATGTCGGCCGGGCGTAGCTGTTCTATACGGAGTTAAACTTAGCTTCATGCAAGTTGGAAACACACACTTTGGAAAGTAAGGAGGCCTTAAACCTACTCAGTGATTACTGTATGTGCATCCTCCACCCTGAGCAGCTTCCCGGGACGTACCTGCAAATACCACCAGTAAAGGTATGGAAAGAGACTGACTTGTGTGTGTCTGCCTTATGCCTGCACCCTGCACCGCCATATACCCTGAGGGATCCAGTCTCGCCTGTGGGAGACTTAACAACTTGCTGCCCAGTAACAACCCCTCAGAGGATTCACCCTGCAGCGCTGGTCACCCTGACCAGAAACCACAGGTGGCGTCACGAACATTACTACAATCCCCTGTAAATATCCCCCTTTGAATGAGCGCCCAGGGCAACGGACCGAGCTGCGCTACCCGTGACCTCTCCCCCATTGAAGTGAACGGGCTCGGTGCCGAGTACCCCATAGGCCCTGGTACGTACGTGCGACTCATCTTCATAAGTTGTCAGTTGTGTTTGCATAGGATGTGACATTGCTACACTAGTGCTTTCACAAATATTACCACCTACCCAACATACACCTTGAACACCAAGCCTAATTGCCCTTCCACCATTGCCTTGCTTTTTTCCAGTCATGTTGCTCCGATAGTGTTGTAGGAGCACAGTATTAGCGACAAAAAATTAGATTTTAAACTCTGCAGCACCTGTGCAAACAGCTGAATTTCAGCGACAGTAAACTCCAAGTTAAAATATGGCATGCTGCATCATGTTAGTCACAGAAAAAAGAATTGTTTGAGTGTGGATGAGGCCTGTATGACAAAGAAGTTATGCTACAAACAATTTGAAAGTCAGGTCCTCTACTGTATGACACTAGGAACAGAAGAATTTTTTGTGGCCTCTGGATCAGGCCTCTATAACACGCTAGATGCTACAGACTTTATTAAAGTCAGGTTCCCTACTGTATGACACTAGGAACAAAATAATTTTGTGGCCTATGGATCAGGCCTCTATAACACACTAGATGCTACAAACTATTTTAAAGTCAGGTCCCCTACTGTATGACACTAGGAACAGAAGATTTATTGTGGTCCCTGAATCAGACCTCTACAGCTTAATTTCAACCCAACCAAATGTCAAAGTGTGATACGGTGGGTTGTCTAACTTTTTGCAACTGAAAAATTATATATTTTTTAAATGTGCCTTAGGTCTGCAGACAGATTCATATCACCGCCACTAAATGACAACATGGGATATAGCAGGCTGTTTCACATTTAGCAACAGAAAACATTCTATATTTTTTTAATGTGACTTAGGTATGAGAGTTTTATGTCACCACAGCGCTAAATGACAAGGTGGGATACAGCAGGCTATTTCACATTTAGCTAGTGAAAAAATATTAATTAGAATGCTATACTCATGCATGGAGCACAATAGAAGCAGTGTACAACACACTCGTAGGACCTCAGTAACTGCCCAAAAAAAAGTGCTGGAAGATAAATTTAACAGTCACACCGGACACTAGCTAGTTACACTATCTGACTGATATACAACTGCCTAGCTAACTAGCTAAAATCTTGCTGCTAACAGTGCCAGCGTCAGGAGCAGCCTCTCTGCGCTGTTACAGTGTCAAAATGATGCTAAAACAAGATGTCCGCTATTTATATGCAGAGGGACATGTAATTTCAGCAGCCAATGACACAAGCCGTTGTGTCAGGACATTGTGGGTGTTTCCTGCGCCCTGATTGCAGCTAGCCGCAATGTGCACACATAAAGTTAGGAAAAAAATGACTGTTTACAAGAATGCCATGCCTCTGAGGTCTGAAAACCCCCTCCCCTTATCAAACACATGCCAAACGTTCATGATACACCACCATTATTGTTGCTAAAGTGCTGAAAATACTTTTGTGGCAACACAAATATTTTCCCGCAATTTAACCAAATGTTACAGAGTTTTACCGATTTTACAAAATTTTGCTTGTGTTTCTGACCACAAATCCAAATATGCCATATTCGTGCCGAATTTATGTTTGGTGATCGTTTTCTGAACAAATTCGCTCATCACTAGTGACAAGTTTGTTGTTTTTAGGTAAGAGTTATGTCCTTACTCCTCAGGAACCAAGGAGCAACGAGTGCCGATAATAATCTCGCTCATTCAGGGTGACTCCCAAACATGGGCACTTTCTCTCCCGTTGGACTCTCAGCTGCTCCAGATGGTGGAGGAATTTTCTCTGGTGCCGGGTCATATATATGACAACCCTGACAGCGTCTCCCAGGCTAAATCATCTTCAGCAGAGAAACGAGCCAACGGAGGAGAATTGCTCCAAGTTTCAGAGGTGGTGTACTGACACTAATTGGTATGACCCCATGCTCCATAGCCAGTTCTGTCAAGGGCTGTTAGGGTGAAGGATGCCTTTGCCTTAGATGAGACTCCGGTCTCCCTTGAGGTGGCCCTGTTTCTGGCTATCAGGGTGGATCTTTGCCAGAGACATAAAGAGTCACCCCAAATTGCGGGCGGTCTTTGTTCAAGGGAACCTTGGTCTGAGACATGTGAGGAACCCATGCAGTTTGGTGGGACGGCTCATTCTGTTGATAAAACTGTATTTCGGCGTAAGGTGGGCGTGTCAGGGTCATTGTGTGGGTGCTTGTTCTTCTCTACCTCACTGTAATTAGCAGCCAGAAAACTAAGGAGCCCTGGTTGGGGGGAGGTGAGCAACTAGGGTGTACATATCTCCTCCATTGATAGTCCACAATTTTTCCTACAGGCTGAGATCTATCTGGGCAAAAATAATGTGGTTATTTCTGCCTTTCTGGACAGTGGGGTGGGCTTTAACTTGATTGACGCTAAGTTCGTCCAAGGTCTCAAACCACATACACTGTCTAGACATATACCTAGCCATTAACTCTGCACACATGAGCCAGGGGTATTTTACGCAAGGAAAAAAGTAGAACAACTATCCAGCTCCAATAAAATCTTCATCTTTATTGATCCATATAAAACATCAATGATGACATGCTCCTGGACAAACTCAGGCTAAGCGACGCGTTTCGATCACAAGGATCTTTATCACAGCTGTCCACCTGTATCACCTGGGCCAAGGAGAAAAAGAACTGGACTGTTGCTTAGTGGTCCAAGGTGTTGTTTTCAGATGAAAGTAAATTTTGCAATTCATTTGGAAATCAACGTCCCAGAGACTGGAGGAAGAGTGGAGAGGCACATAGTCCAAGCTGCTTGAAGTCTAGTGAGAAGTTTCCACAATCAGTGGTAGTTTGGGGCGCCATGTAATCTGCTGGTGTAGGTTGACTGTGTTTTATCAAGACCAAAGTCAGCACAGCCATCTACCAGGAAATTTTAGAGCACTTCATGCTTCCCTCTGCCCAGAAGATTTTTGGAAATGGAAATTTCATTCTCCAGCAGAACTTAACTCCTGTCCACACTACCAAAAGTACCAATACCTAGTTTAACCCCTTTCTGCCATCAGATGTACCATTCCATCCATGTGCCCTGGGACTTAATTCCCAAGGACGGAATAGTACGTCATACGCGATCAGCTGCGCTCCCGGGTGTCAGCTGATTATCACAGCTGACACCAGGCACTATGTGCCAGGAGCGGTCACGGACTGCTCCTGGCAAATTAACCCCCGGCACACTGCGATCAAAGATGATCGCAGTGTACCGGGGCACAGGGAAGCATCGCGCAGGGAGGGGGCTCCCTGCGTGCTTCCCTGAGACCCTCAGAACAGCGCGATGTGAACGCGCTGTTCCAAGGTCCTCCCCCTTGCAGGACCCCGGATCCAAGATGGCTCCGTGGTCCTTCCGGGTCCTGCAGGGAGGCGGCTTCCCCAGTGCCTGCTAAAAAAGACGGATATAAATTAACATGGTACCGCTGAAAATGTCATCTTGTCCCGCAAAAAGCGAGCCACCATACAGCATAATCAGCGAAAAAATAAAAAAGTTATAGCTCGCAGAATAAAGCGATGCAAAAATAATTATTTTTATGTATCATTGGTTTTATTGTATAAAAGCACCAAAATATAAAAAAATGATATAAATGAAGTATCGCTGTAATCGTACTAACCCGAAGAATAAAACTGCTTTATAAATTTTACCACATGCGGAATGGTATAAACGCCCCCCCAAAAGAAATTCATGAATTGCTGGTTTTTGTTCATTCTGCCTCCCAAAAATCGTAATAAAAAGCAATCAAAAAATGTCATGTGCCCAAAAATGGTACCAATAAAAACGTCAACTCGTCCGGCAAAAAAGAAAAAGTTATAGCTCTCAAAATGTGATGATGCAAAAATTATTTTTTGACAGCTGCCAATCATAAAAACCCGATATAAATAGTAAATCAAACCCCCCTTTATCATCCCCTTAGTTAGGAAAAAATAATAAAATTAAAAAATGTATTTATTTCCATTTTCCCATTAGGGTTAGGGTTAGTGTTAGGGTTACGGTTGGGGCTAAAGTTAGGGTTAGAGTTGGGGCTAAAATTAGGATTAGGGTTAGGGTTGGGATTAGGGTTAGGGGTATGATAGGGTTAGGTTTGTGGTTAGGGTTATGGTTAAGGTTGGGATTAGGGTTAGGGGTGTGTTGGGGTTAGGATTGGAGTTAGAATTGGGGGGTTTCCACTGATTAGGCATATCAGGGGCTCTCCAAACGTGACATGGCGTCTGATCTCAATTCCAGCCAATTCGGCATTGAAAAAGTCAAACGGTGCTCCTTCCCTTCTGAGCTCTGCCATGTGCCCAAACAGTAGTTTACCCCCACATATGGGATATCAGCGTACTCGAGACAAATTGCACAATAACTTTTGAGGTCTTGTTACCCTTGGGAAAATAAAAATTGGGGTGAAAAGATCATTTTTGTGGAAAAAATATGATTTTTTAATTTCATAGCTCTACGCTATAAACTTGTGTGAAGCACTGGGGGGTTCAAAGTGCTCACCACAGATCTAGATAAGCTCCTTAGGGGGTCTAGTTTCCAAAATGGTGTCACTTGTGGGGATTTCCACTGTTTAGGCACATCAGTGACTCTGCCAACTGAACATGACACCCATCAAAGTCTGCATTCCAAAATGTCATTACTTCCTTTCCGAGCCCTGCCATACACCCAGTTTTTTCCCCCCACATATGGAGTATCAGCGTACTCAGGACAAATTGGACAACAACTTTTGTGTTTCAATTTCCTTGGGAAAAATCAAAAATTAGGGACTAAAAAATCATTTTTGTGGAACTATTTTTTTTTTCACACCCAGGCATTATAAACTTTAGTGAAACACTTGAGGGTTCAAAGTGCTCACAACAGATCTAGATAAGTTCCTTAGGTGGTCTAGTTTCCAAAATGGTGTCACTTGTGGGGGTTTCCACTATTTAGGCACATCAGGTTCCCTCCAAACGCGACATGGGGTCCAATCCCAATTCCAGCCAATTTTGGTTTGAAAAAGTCAAATGGCGCTCCTTCCCTTCCAAGCGCTTCCGTGCTCCCAGACAGTGGTTTCCCCCATATATGGGGTATCGGCGTATTCAGGAGAAATGGCACAACTTTTTCTGTCCATTTTCTCCTTTTACCCTTGTTAAAATAAAAAAATTATTTGTAAAAGATCATTTTTGTGACTAAAAAGTTAAATGTTCATTTTTTTCCTTCCAAGTTGCTTCAGCTCATGTGAAGCACCTGAAGGGTTAATAAACTTCTTGAATGTGGTTTTGAGTACCTTGAGGGGTGCAGTTTTTAGAATGGTGTTACTTTTGGGTATTTTCTGCCATACAGACCCCTCAAAGTGACTTCAAATGTGAGGTGGTCCCTAAAAAAATGGTTTTGTACAATTTGTGGTAAAAATGAGAAATCTCTGGTCAACTTTTAACCCTTATAACTTCGAACAAAAAAAAATTTTGGTTCCAAAATTGTGCTGATGTAAAGTAGACATGTGGGAAATGTTATTTCTTAACTATTTTGTGTGACATTTTTCTCTGTTTTAAGGGAATAAAAATTCAAAGTTTGAAAATTGCAAAATTTTCAAAATTTTTGCCATATTTCCATTTTTTTCATAAATAAGATATATCGAAGAATTTTACCACTAACATGAAGTACAATATGTCATGAGAAAACAGTCTCAGAATCGCTAAGATCCACTGAAGCATTCCAGAGTTATAACCTCACAAAGAGATAGTGGTCAGAATTGTAAAAATTGGCCCATTCGTTAATGTGCAAATCACCCTTGGGGTTAACCCCTTAGTGACAGAGCCAATTTGCAGCTTAATGACACGGCCAATTTTTACAATTCTGACCTCTGTCCCTTTATGAGGCTATAACTCTGGAACGCTTTAACGAATCCTGCTTATTCTGAGATTGTTTTTTGTGACATATTTCTTCACGTTAGTGGTAAAAAAAAATTTATATGACTTGCGTTTATTTATGAAAAAAGTGGAAATATGGCGAAAATATTGAAAATTTAGCAATTTTCAAACTTTAAATTTTTATGCCCTTAAATCAGAGAGATATGTCACACAAATTTATTAATAAATAACATTTCCCACATGTCTACTTTACATCAGCACAATATTGGGAACAATGTTTTTTTTGTTACGAAGTTATAAGGGTTAAAAATTGACCAGCGATTTCTCAGTTTTACAACACCATTTTTTTTTAGCGACCACATCACATTTGAAGTCACTTTGAGGGGTCTATATGATAGAAAATACCCAAAAGTGACACCATTCTAAAAACTGCACCCCTCAAGGTGCTCAAAACCACATTCAAGAAGTTTATTAACCCTATACATGCTTCACATGAACTGAAGCAATGTGGAAAGAAAAAATTAACATTTAACTTTTTTTTGCAAAAACTTTACTTCGGAACCAATTTTTTTTATTTTCACAAGTGTTAAAAGAAAAAATTAACCACAAAATTTGTTGTGCAATTTCTCCTGAATACGCCGATACCCCATATGTGCGGGTAAACCTCTTTTTGGGCGCACGGCAGAGGTTGCAAGGGAAGGAGCGCTGTTTGACTTTTTCAACGCAGAATTGGCTGGACGCCATGTCGCGTTTAGAGAGCCCTGATGTGCCTAAACAGTGGAAACCCCCAATAAGTGACCCCATTTTGGAAACTAGACCCCTTAAGGAACTTATCTAGATGTGTGGTGAGCACTTTGAACCTCCAAGTGCTTCACAGAAGTTTATAACGTAGAGCCGTGAAAATAAAAAATCATATTTTTTCCACAAAAATGATCTTTTCACCCCAATTTTTATTTTCCCAAGGGTAACAAGACTCCAAAAGTTTTTGTGCAATTTGTCCTGAGCATGCTGATACCCCATATGTGAGGGTAAACCACTGTTTGGGTGCATGGCAGAGCTTGGAAGGGAAGGAGCGCCGTTTGACTTTGTGTCTAAACAGTGGAAACCCCCCACAAGTGACACCATTTTGGAAACTAGACCCCTTAAGGAACTTATCTAGATGTGTGGTGAGCACTTTGAACCTCCAAGTGCTTCACAGAAGTTTATAACGTAGAGCCGTGAAAGTAAAAAATCATTTTTTTCCTCAAAAATGATTCTTTAGCCCGCTTTTTTTTATTTTCCCAAGGGTAACAGGAGAAATTGGACCCCTAAAGTTGTTGTGCAATTTTTCCTGAGTACGCTGATGCCCCATATGTGGGGTGGAACCACTGTTTGGGCGCATGGGAGAGCTTGGAAGGGAAGGATCGCCATTTTGTAATGCAGACTTTGATGGAATGTTCTGCAGGCGTCATGTTGTGTTTGCAGAGCCCTTGATGTGCCTAAACAGTAGAAACCCCCTGCAAGTGACACAATTTAGGAAACTAGACCCCCAAGGAGCTGATCTAGATGTGTGGTGAGCACTTTGAACCCCCAAGTGCTTCACAGAAATTTATAAACGCAGAGTCGTGAAAATAACATAGTAACATAGTAACATAGTTATTAAGGTTGAAGGAAGACTTTAAGTCCATCTAGTTCAACCCATATCCTATCCTAACCTGCCCTAACATGTTGATCCAGAGGAAGGCAAAAAAACCCCAAGTGGCAAACAGTAAGCTTCACATTGGGGAAAAAAATTCCTTCCCGACTCCACATACGGCAATCAGACTAGCTCCCTGGATCAACACTGTATCTAGGAAACTAGTGAATATAGCCTGTAATATTATACTTTTCAAGAAAGGCATCCAGTCCCCTCTTAAATTTTAGTAAGGAATCACTCATTACAACATTAGACGGCAGAGAGTTCCATAGTCTCACTGCTCTTACAGTAAAGAATCTGCATCTGTGATTATGGCTAAACCTTCTTTCCTCCAGACGTAGAGGATGCCCCCTCGTCCCCGTCACAGGTCTAAGAGTAAAAAGATCATTAGAAAGGTCTTTGTACTGTCCCCTTATATATTTGTACATTGTAATAAGATCACCCCTAAGCCTTCGTTTTTCCAAACTAAATAACCCCAAGTGTAATAACCTGTCTTGGTATTGCAGACCCCCCAGTTCTCTAATAACCTTGGTCGCTCTTCTCTGCACCCGCTCCAGTTCAGCTATGTCTTTCTTATACACCGGAGACCAGAACTGCACACAGTATTCTAAGTGTGGTCGCACCAGTGACTTGTATAGAGGTAAAATTATGTTCTCCTCATGAGCATCTATGCCTCGTCTAATGCATCCCATTATTTTATTTGCCTTGGCAGCAGCTGCCTGACATTGGCCACTAAATTTGAGTTTGTCGTCCACCCATACACCCAAGTCTTTTTCAGTGACAGTTTTGCCCAGTGTTTTACAATTAAGCACATAATTATACATCTTATTTGTTCTACCCAAGTGCATGACCTTACATTTATCCCCATTAAAGCTCATTTGCCATTTATCAGCCCAAGCTTCTAGTTTACATAAATCCTCCTGTAATATAAAATTATCCTCCTCTGTATTTATTACCCTGCAGAGTTTAGTGTCATCTGCAAATATTGAAATACTACTCTGTATGCCCCCTACAAGGTCATTAATAAATATGTTAAAGAGAAGCGGCCCCAATACTGACCCCTGTGGTACCCCACTGCTAACCGTGACCCAGTCCGAGTGTGCTCCATTAATAACCACCCTTTGTTTCCTATCCATGAGCCAGTTCTTAACCCACTTACACATATTTTCCCCTATCCCCATTGTTCTCATTTTATGTATCAACCTTTTGTGTGGCACTGTATCAAAAGCTTTTGAGAAGTCCATGAACACCACGTCCACTGCATTCCCTTGGTCCAGTCCTGAACTTACCCCTTCATAAAAGCTTATCAGATTAGTCTGACAAGAACGGTCCCTCGTAAACCCATGCTGATACTGTGTCATGAGGTTATTCAGCTTCAGATACTCCAAAATAGTATCCCTTAAAAAACCCTCCAGGATTTTACCCACAGTAGATGTTAAGCTCACTGGCCTATAATTTCCAGGTTCAGTTTTTGCCCCCTTTTTGAATATTGGCACCACATTTGCTATACGCCAGTCCTGTGGTACAGACCCAGTTATTATGGAATCTTTAAAGATTAAAAATAATGGTCTATCTATAACTGTACTTAATTCCTGCAGTACTCGGGGTGTATCCCATCCGGACCCGGGGATTTGTCAACTTTAGTGATTTTTAGACGCCGCCGTACTTCCTGCTGGGTTAAGCATGTGACATTTAATGGAGACATTTTTTTATCTCTGATCATGTTATCTGTCATGGGATTTTCTTGTGTAAATACAGTTGAAAAAAAGTCATTTAGCATATTGGCTTTTTCCTCATCCTCATCCACCATTTCACCCAGACTATTTTTAAGGGGACCAACACTATCATTTTTTAGTTTCTTGCTATTTATGTAGTTAAAGAATATTTTGGGATTATTTTTACTTTCTCTGGCAATGAGTCTCTCTGCCTCAATCTTTGCTGTCTTGATTTGCTTTTTACAGAATTTATTCAGTCTTCTGTATTTATTTAATGCCTCTTCACTACCTACTTGCTTTAATTCCCTAAACGCTTTCTTTTTGTCCCTTATTGCGCCCCTTACAGCTCTATTTAGCCATAGTGGTTTCCTCCTAATTCTAGCATGTTTATTCCCATAGGGTATATACTGTGCACAGGTCCTATTCAGGATACTAATAAACGTCTCCCATTTTCTTTGTGTATTTTTATGTCTCAGGATATCGTCCCAGTTTATTGCACCAAGATCATCTCTCATCCGTATGAAATTTGCCTTCCTGAAGTTTAGTGTCCTTGTAACCCCTCTACTACACATCTTATTAAAGGATACATGAAAGCTTATTATTTTGTGATCACTATTACCCAAGTGACCCCCAACCCTTATATTTGATATGCGGTCTGGCCTGTTGGATAATATTAGGTCTAGCAGTGCCCCCCCTCTTGTTGGGTCCTGAACTAGTTGTGAAAGGTAATTGTCTCTCATAGTTGCCAAAAACTTATTACCTTTGCTGGAACTGCAGGTTTCTGTTCCCCAATGTATTTCAGGGTAGTTGAAGTCCCCCATAATAATGACTTCTCCTTGAGTTGCTGCTTCATCTATTTGCTTTACGAGGATATTCTCTGTTGCTTCCATTATTTTAGGAGACTTATAACAAACCCCTATCAATAATTTATTATTTTTCCCCCCTCCCCTAATCTCCACCCACAGAGACTCTACATCTTCATTAGATTCACAGATATCACACAGGATGGGTTTTAAGGATGATTTTACATATAAACACACACCCCCACCTCGCTTATTTTTACAGTCATTTCTAAACAGACTATAGCCCTGTAAATTAACCGCCCAGTCGTGGCTCTCATCCAGCCAAGTCTCAGATATCCCCACCATGTCATAATTATGTTCCAACAAAATTAATTCTAATTCCGCCATTTTGTTGGTGAGGCTTCTAGCATTAGTATACATGCACTTTATGTATCTCTCTGAACCTCTATTCTTTCTTAAATTATTAACTGTTCTAACCCCACCCCCCATGCCACCCCCACCCCCAATTTCATTATTTGTGCCCTTGTCTCTATCTGTACTGCCTTCCCCTCCTATAAAATGAATACCCTCCCCCCCAGTCCCTAGTTTAAAGACTCCTCCAACCTTCTAGCCATTTTCTCCCCCAGCACAGCTGCACCCTCCCCATTGAGGTGCAGCCCATCCCTAGCATAGAACCTGTAGCCAACTGAGAAGTCGGCCCAGTTCTCCAGGAACCCAAACCCCTCCTTCCTACACCAATTCTTGAGCCACTTATTAACCTCCCTAATCTCCCGTTGCCTCTCTGGTGTGGCACGTGGTACCGGCAGTATTTCAGAAAATACCACGTTGGAGGTCCTTGCTTTAAGCTTGCAGCCTAATTCCCTGAAATCATCTTTAAGGACCTTCCACCTGCCTCTAACTTTGTCATTTGTGCCAATGTGCACCATGACCGCTGGGTCCTCACCAGCCCCTCCCAGTAATCTGTCAACCCGATCAGCGATGTGTCGGACTCGAGCGCCAGGTAGGCAGCACACTCCTCAAAAATTATTCTATAGCCCGCTATTTTTTTATTTTCCCAAGGGTAACAGGAGGAATTGGACCCCAAAAGTTGTTGTGCAATTTTTCCTGAGTACGCTGATACCCCATATGTGGGGTGGAAACACTGTTTGGGCGCATGGGAGAGCTTGGAAGGGAAGGATCGCCATTTTGTAATGCAGACTTTGATGGAATGCTCTGCGGGCGTCATGTTGTGTTTGCAGAGCCCTTGATGTGCCTAAACAGTAGAAACCCTCTGCAAGTGACACCATTTAGGAAACTAGACCCCCCCAAGGAGCTTATCTAGATGTGTGGTGAGCACTTTGAACCCCCAATTTTTTTCCTCAAAAATGATTTTTTAGCCAGCTATTTTTTATTTTCCCAAGGGTAAAAGGAGAAATTCGAACCTCAAAATTGGTGTGCAATTTGTCCTGAGTACGCTGATACCCCATATGTTTGGGTAAACCACTGTTTGGGTGCACGGCAGGGCTCAGAAGGAAGGAGCGCCATTTGACTTTTTGAATGCCACGTCGTGTTTGGAGACCCCCTGATGTGCCTAAATAGTGGAAACCCCTCAATTCTAGCTACAACCCTAACCCCAACACACCCCTAACCCTAATCCCAACCCTAACCCTAAACCCAACCCTAATTCCAACCCTAATTGTAACCCTAACCCTAATTGTAACCCTAACCCTAATTCCAACCCTAACCCTAATTATAACCCTAACCCTAAGGCTAGGTTCATATTGCATTTTACCAGCTCGATCAACACATAGCGCTGACGGGCTGGTAACAGTTTATGCTATACCCGCTAGCGCAGAGGAATCAGCAGATTTCTGAATGACGGCACGTCACGAACACATGCGATGTGCCCTCAAATGGGGGTGAATGGCAGCGTTAACGGATTGCGTTACACTGCGTTATACCGCGGTGTAACACAGTCAGTCTAACGGACTGCCATAATGCAGTATGAACCCAGCCTAACCCTAACCCTAGTCCTAACCCTAACCCTAACCCTAATTATAACCCTAACCTAACCCTAATGGAAAAATTAAAATAAATAAAATTTCTTTATTTTATTATATGTCCCTAACTAAGGGGGTGATAAAGGGGGGGGGTTTATGTACTGTTTTTTTATTTTGATCACTGTAATAGTTTATCACAGTGATCAAAATGTACTTTAATTCATTCATTTTTTGAATCTGCCGCCAGGCAGATTAGGCGGGTGCACTGCGCATTCCCCCACCATTTTTTTTACAGGATGAAGAGGCCGTCCGGGAGGATCGGAGGACAGGGAGACATGGGGAACACCTTGAGGTACCGGGGGTGTCGGGGGACCTGGGGACCCTATTTCTCTCCCCTCTGATGTGCGATCACATCAAGGGGAGAGAAATTACATGCAGAATCGCGTCTTTTTTTTTCTTTTGCGATCACCGTTATATGGTTAATAACAACGATCGAAAAAGCGGTGGGACTGGGGGGGACCCTAATTATGTTCTCTGGGTCTCAGCTACCCCGGTAGACTAAGTGCAGACAGTGACATGCAGTAGCATATATTCTTAATGATGGAAGTGATATCACAGCTAAGATCTATTGGTGAAGATATTAAAGAAAGTCATATAGCAGCTATATTGTTGTGCAGTTTACCAGATTCATATACTGCTTTAATAAATGCACTAGAGACAAGACCTGAAACTGACATTACATTAGAGTTTGCGAAAACAAGACTCATAGATGAATATAAGAGAAGAAAAGAACAAAGCAATGATTCTTCTACTGAAAAGGACAGTGAAAACGCTCTTAAAACTACAGAATTTAAAAAACCCTGTAATAAAGAGATAAGAGAATGCTTCAGATGTAAGAAAAAAGGTCATTTAAAGAAAGACTGTACCATATGGAAAGCAGAACAACAAAAATTACAACATAAAAAGCATACACAGAAAGTAAAAAACACAATTTCCGATTCGTGTGAGAATAATTGGAATGGCACATTAAAAATAACAGACAAGAAATCATCACTTGGTTGGTTTATTGATTCAGGAGCAACGAGTCATATGACAAGTGACAAGAATTTCTTTACTGATCTTGATTTAAATAAGAAAGAAGCCATTTATCTTGCAGATGGAAGCAAAATAACCGCAGAAGGTATCGGACAAAGTATGCTAAATTGTTCAAACAAGTTCGGACAAGATTCAAAGATACTTGTACAGGATGTGTTGTATGTTCCAAAATTGGAAGGTGGATTATTATCTGTGAAACGTCTAACAGCTAAAGGACTTACAGTAAAATTCAAAGACAATGAGTGTGCAATTTTTGCAGGAAACAAGATGATAACCAAAGTCAAGGCAGATGAACAATTATATCATTTTGACAAACCAAAGGAACAGATGAAGGCATGTACACATGATCACAAAAACTGTATTCACATGTGGCATAGACGTCTAGGACATAGACACCCGGACAGTATAAGGGAACTACAGAGAAAAGAATTGACAAAAGATTTAAATATATCAGATTGCTCAATTACCATAAGATGTGAATGTTGCATAAAATCCAAAGCCACAAGGATATCTATTCCAAAAGAAAGTGAGATGAAAAGCGAAAGACCTCTTGATTTGGTGCATACTGACGTATGTGAATCCATGAAAGTGACTACATCAGGAGGCAATAGATACATGTTGACTTTTATAGACGACTACTCAAGATACACAGTCACATACTTAATTAAGAACAAAAGTGAAGTTTTTGACATACTTTTAGACTATGTAACAAGATCAAGTAACAAATTTCAAAGGAAGCCAATTGTCATCAGAAGTGATAATGGAGGAGAATTTACAGGTCACAGAATAGAAGACTACTTAAGACAAAATGGAATAGAACATCCGAAAACTGTTCCATACACACCTGAACAAAATGGAGTAGCAGAAAGGAAAAACAGAACTCTAACAGAGATGATAAGATGTATGCTGACAGATTCTAAACTACCAGAGAAATATTGGGGTGAGGCAGCAATGACAGCTACATATCTACAGAACCGACTTTTTTCCAGAAAACTGAAGAAAACTCCATATGAACTGTATGAAACCTAGTGTCAATCATTTAAAAGTTTTTGGATGTAAAGTTTTTACATTCATTCCAACAGAAAAACGTTCCAAACTTCAAAACAGATCCATGGAAGGAATATTCGCTGGACATAGTGAAAACTGCAAAGGATATAGAATCTTAGATCCCAAAACAGACAGCGTTACAGTGAGTAACAGTGTGACATTCATTGAAGATTTAAATGAAGACTTTATGATTTCAGTTGAAACAAAAAATGAGAAAAACAATAGTGACATAACTGAAGAAATATCTGATAAGAAAGAAGTAGAAATTAATGAAGAACAAAATACTGCTGAAAGTGACGAATCACAACTACAACAGACACAGAACCAAGACGTTCAATAAGAGAGAACAAAGGAAAACCACCAAAACGTCTCTCATACAAGACAAGTATAAGAAAAATCCATGAGCCTACCTCTTGGGAAGACATATCTAAACTTTCTGAAGAAGCTAATAAATGGATAGAAGCAACAGAAACAGAAATTAAATTCATGCATGATTCAAATACATGGACACTAACAGATTTGCCAGAAGGAAGAAAAGCCATAGGATGTAAATGGATTTTTAAATTAAAATACCAAACAGATGGCACACCTGAAAGATATCGAGCAAGACTCGTAGCTAAAGGGTATTCTCAAAAAGAAGGAGAAGATTATGATGAAACATTTGCTCCAGTTGTCAAACACACTACAATAAGAACTTTACTTACAGTTGCAGCAATGGAAAAGATGGAACTAAGACATCTGGATGTAAAGACAGCTTTTTTGAATGGAGATTTAACAGAAGATATTTACATGGAACAACCTCCAGGATTCAAAGATGAAAGAAATCCAAACAAAGTTTGCAAACTACAGAAAAGCATATATGGTTTAAAACAAGCAGCTAAAACGTGGAATGACAAAATCATGGAAGTACTAACAAATGAAGAATTTCAAAGAAGCAAAGCTGATCCATGCTTGTACACAAAAAGGATGAGTAATAGATGGATTTATGTACTCATATATGTAGACAACATTTTGATTGTTTTTAAACAAGAAAGGGATAAAGAAAACATTCTAAAAATCCTGAAGCAACATTTTGAAATCAAAGACTTGGGAAATGTAAAACAGTACCTAGAAATACAGATAGAAAGAGAAGACGGAAGTTTCCTACTGAATCAAAATCACATGATTCAAGACTTAACAGAAATATTTGGAGTAAAGGATGCAAAAACAGTAAAGTCTCCAATGGAAACTAATTATCTCAAAGAGATGAACAGTGAAGAAAATATGCTACCAAACAATGAAGAATACAGAACAGCAATAGGAAAACTACTGTATCTAGCGACCATTTCAAGACCAGACATAGCAGCAGCAGTAGGAATCCTAAGTAGAAAGGTATCAAAACCAAATAAAGCTGATTGGAATGCCGTGAAGAGAGTAATTTAACGTTATTTGAAAGGAACTAGCAATGTTAAGCTGAAATTACCCACAGGTGATAATTGCATTTTAACAGGACATGTTGATGCAGATTGGACTGGAGATCCAACTGACAGAAGATCTACCAGTGGACATATTTTTTTTCTCTCTGGTGGACCAATAAGTTGGACAAGTAAGAAACAGTCAATTGTGACACTATCTTCAACAGAAGCAGAATATGTTGCAGCAGCACATGCAAGTCAAGAAGTACTGTGGTTAAGACAATTGATAACAGACCTAGGACAACCACAGTTGGAACCAACAAAACTAAAAGAGGACAATTAAGGATGTCTTGTTCTTGCTCAGATGGCTAGAGTCAATCCAAGAACCAAGCATATTGATGTGAAATATAATTTCTTGAGAGATCATCAGGACCAAGGAGTCTTGAAGTTGGAGTATTGCCTTACTGAAGAAATGACAGCAGACATTTTCACGAAGGCGTTGAATGCTGATAAACATCAGAGACTAATAAAAAAGTTGGGTTTGATTGAATAAGTCCTTATTGTTGAGAAAGGGTGTAGGCATATGCAACAGATTAGGACTTATTATAAGTAAAAGGAGGACTTTATGCTGACCTGACAATAGATGGCGATGTTGTGTAACGTTTCCTTCTGTTTAATGTATTGTATAAGAAATAGTCTCACTTGTAGTTTCACTTTCGTTTTGTTCCTGGTTTCCTGATGCAATGCTGAAATGACTGTGCATTTTCCTTTTACCTCATGTTGTAAGAAGTAAAAGCTTGTTATCCCATGAAGCCTGCTCTTTGAAGTTTCTACTGCAAAGGTGTGGATTCAGAAGCTGTGCAACAGTTTCCAGGTTAACTACAAGTTTAGGCAAGAGTACAGTACATAGGAAAGTAGCACTTACAGTACAGACCAAAAGTTTGGACACACCTTCTCATTCAAAGATTTTTCTTTATTTTCATGGCTATGAAAATTGTAGAATCACACTGAAGGCATCAAAACTATGAATTAACACATGTGGAATTATACATTACACTTTACAAAAAAGTGTGAAACAACTGAAAATATGTCTTATATTTTAGGTTCTTCAAAGTAGCCACCTTTTGCTTTGATTACTGCTTTGCACGCAGAAAAGGTGAACGGATGGATTCTACATGCCTAGTTCCCACCGTGAAGCATGGAGGAGGAGGTGTGATGGTGTGGGGATGCTTTACTGGTTCACTTCTTTGACTCCTGTATGCAAACTTTTGACTTTACAGTAAGTAATAAAAATGCCTTAAAACAATCTCTCTCATTCTGGCAAATATTAATAATTATAGTAATCCTAATTAACCTAAAACAGGAAAGATTTATTCTGATTTCATGTTAGATATTGAGCAAAACATGCATATGTGTCTTTTTTAGTGTATGGAAACTTCTAGTTTCAACTAATAATAATAATAATAATCTTTATATACAGTAGTGCCAACATATTCTGCAGCACTTTACAGTTTAACAGTTTCAAAACACAAGTCATGAGTAACAGCGTTAACAATACAATAATTAAAGCAAAATAAGACGACCCTGCTCGTGAGAGCTTACAATCTACAATGAGGTGGGGGAGATACAAAGTACAGGTGTGTATATACAATGGTGTATTTACAATGATGGTCCAGCCATCTTGAGGAGTGAGAAAAGTAGCTTTATACTCTGGCCTTCTTGAGCGGCACATCCCCGAGGCTGATCTTGGGCATTTCAGCTGTTAGTGTAAAAGGGATCCTCTTGGAAGCCACCTTTTTCTCGATGGTCTCAACCTGAAAGCCAATGTTCTGCAGCTCCCCATGAAGGTCGTCCAGGACCCGGCGGCCATCAAATATGAATGCAGGCTTTAACATCTTGGAATGGATGCGTTGGAAATCCAGTTCCTTAAACATGTCCCACTCTTTATGTTGCCTGTGCTCAAGGTCCAGTATAAAAACAATGCGAGATGCATTATATTTATTTCATGTTTTATAGTTCAACCTTGATAACATTGTAATTATCTTATATCTATTGATTCTATGACGTTGTCAAATATCATTATTCGGGTATGTTCTCTTTTTTCATTCCCTGATAGAATGCTCTCCATGAAGCATTGCTTTTCATCTATACGGGTATGTAAACTATTTTTCCACACTTGGTAAACTTAACCTGAATTTTATTTGATATAGTTTTCATCTATGACCTAGTAGAACCATTCGCAGACCCTGCCTATACATTAGTGTGTTGCTGTTTTCTGACTGCGCAAAGATGACTAATATAGGGATAATGCGAAATTTAGTATTCTTACACAATGTCTCTATACTTGAACTTTGGTGTATTTGACCCCTTCATAATTACCTTATATAATGCCAATGAATTCATATCATTGCCATTATTTGTCTGGAGAACCCTACAGATTGACTGACCGATCACAGCGATCTGGGTGCGGGGACCAATGGCATGGGTCCCCAAACCTCTACACGTGCCTCTTAGCTGTCTGTGACAGCTGTCGGCACGGAACTATCACTGTGTGTTTACACACAGTAACAGTTTAAACGCATGACGGATATAGATGCGGGAACTGACATCCTACCATGACGGACTACATCCGTCAATGGATGTTAAGGGGTTAACTGCAATCTAAACAGTATGGGCAGTTTTATTCTTACTTACCAGTAGGGAGCACGACCACCTAAAATGCCTAGGGCAGCATGAACACCAAATACTTGACTATATGTAGCAATACTGTGTTATTGTTGTATATAGTACAAGTGGTCAGACAATCACAGATTTAGGCTATGTATCCACGTTCAGGATTCTTTGCAGAATTTTCCTGAGCAAAACTGGACTTTTTCCCATGAAATCCGGACGCTTTTTTTTTCGTGTTTTTTGTGAATTAATGAACATGCTGCACTTTTTTCCGCGATGCGTTTTTTTTGCGGAAAAAAACGCAGCATGTGCACGAAAATAGCGGAATGCATTCTAATAATAGGATGCTTAATGCATGCTTTTTTAAGCTTTTTTGCGGCAGAAAACCGCCGCAAAAATGCTAAAAAAAACTTGAAAAATCCTGAACGTGTGCACATAGCCTTAAGGTCCCTAAGGGACTAATAAAAGCAGTGAAAATGAAAAAAAAAAGTGTTAAAAAATATGAAAAAAAAAGTTTGAATCAACCTTTTCCCCATTAAAAAAAGAATAAAAAGTTTTGAAAAATACACATAAGTGGTATGCTGTGCATCCAGCAAAGTCCGATCTATCAAAATTTTAAATTATTTAATCTGATGGTAAACACACCATAAAAAATTACACGCCAAAATTGCGTTTTTTTTTTGTCACTGCAGTACCACATAAAATACTGTAAGAAGTGATCAAAAATGATGTATCCATTCCAAAATGGTAACAATAAAAACATTATCATGCACCACATAAAATAAGCCCTCACAAAGCTCCATTGACCTAAAAATTAAAACATTATGGTGGTTGGAAAATGGATACAGCATAAAAAAAATTTTTTTTTCATAGCTCTGATTTTTTTTCAACACTAAAACAATAGGTATCACCATAATCACACAGATGAGGAGAATCATATTTGCAAGATATTTTTACCACATAATGTATGCCATAAAAACAATTAAATAAAAACAATGTCAGAATTGTTTTTTTCTCATAATTTCACAGGACTTCAAATTTTTTATCTAGTTTTGCAGTATATTTTGTGATAAAATCAATGGTGTCATTCAAAAGTACAACTCATCCCGCAAAAAAACAGCCTTCATTCGTCTATGTGGACAGAAAGAAAAAAAGTTATGGCTCTTTAAAGGAGGGTAGGAAAAAAAGAAAACATCAACACAGAAATTGGCCATGTTGGGAAGGGGTTAATGTGTATGACACATTATATACCACAACATGACTTTCTGGGTCAAATAATCCTGCTCTTTAGGAGAGAGATCTTCAAATTTAACAAAGTGATCAATGTGTCAGTGTGCCCCACAATGCTTTACATATCTAGGATGGGTAATAATTAGGAATGAGTGAACCCGAACGGGAAAGTTCTGCGTCCATACCCAACAGTTTGCGTCCATTAATGAACCCCGAACTGGGACTTTTTACTGTACATCCTGTTCCCTGTCTAATAAAACTAGTGGAAAGGCTGCAGTGCATTAACATGCTTTTGGACTGCGGGCATGTACGGAGCCATCACAGCCATGACAAGCATTGGCATGACTGTGACTACCCAGCACAGTATGTGACCCGGCCTGTATAAAGGCCAGATCACAAGTGCTGCTACCATTATGCTCTCATTAGTGTACGGATAAAATGCAGCTGGATTGAGGGACAGATTGTGACTGCACAATCTGCAAACACAACACTGTGTGTGCTCTGCAACCTATGTCTATGGTACTTGTTCCGACCACGCACCACAATTGTGGATACCAGGGCTATGGGGTACTCGGAGCCGAGCCCATGGAAATCTATGGGAGTTGTCATTGGCAGCGGTGGCTCGGTCCGTGGCCCTGGCGGTCGTGCAATGGGGAAATATTTACAGGGATTATTAGGTAGGTAGTTCGTGACGCCACCTGCGGTTTCCGGTAAATTGTACCAGCGCTGCTCTAAGGACTTTCACAGGGGATGTTATGGGGCAGCTTGGTAGTAAGTCTCCCACAGGTGAGACGGGTCCCTGGAAGTCTATGGTGATGGTGATGATGCAGGGTGTAGATAATAATTCAGTCGCACACAATACAGCTTCTCTTCATACCTTTTACTGGTAGATGGTTCAAGCAGATCCCGGGGAGCTGGTCGGGGTGGAGAGTGCACATTCGGGTAACAGCTGAGCAGGTTAGAGGCCTCCTTTACTCCAACTTGTATGTGAGTCCAACTTGCCTGAAGCGAAGTTAACTCTGAATCTCCAGCTGTCTCAATAGCTGTACTGCCCGGCCAACGTTGTGGTGGAGCCTTCTAGGTGATGAAACTAAGTCCTTACTTTTGCTGGGCCCCAGCTCAAAGTCCTTGTTCCACCTGACTCCGGTTACGTATTGACACTTAGGGCTGCTCTCTGCGACCTGTAGTCCAGATGCCTCCGGTTTTCTTGTTACTAAGCCTGAAACTGTAGCAACGCTTCGGACCCCGGTGTCCGGCAATTTAGTGCAGGCAATCCAATACCTAAAGCACTTCTCTATCTTCTCCACTGTGCCCTTCGCCCTGCTCTCGCTCTTAACATAAGCACTGGTGGCTTTTGTGGAAAAGGTCAGTTTCATCCAGAGCTCGCTGCACAGATCTCAGTTTCCTCCAAAGTCCACACAGGACCGAGACTGAATGGCTGCTCTGTCCTTGAGACAGAAGCTAACAGGCTGAACTCCACTGAACACTAAGCTCCACACAGACTGATCTTATCTAAGACAGGAAACTATCCAAGGGATGACTCACTCCTGAGCCTGCTGGAGCTAACTGACTGACTCCTCTCGGAAACTATCTCTCTCTAGCCACGTGTCACTCCCCCTTATATCTCAGATGGGTGTGTCTGAAGAGTGAGTGGCAGTGAATGCATATCAAGCTTTGCTGTTACCTTTCTGTGCACTCTCCTGGACTTTTATGTGTGCCTGCGTAGCTGGGCTACACATCCCCCCTTGGTAAAACACAGCACTCCCGGGCTGTAAAAGAGAAAAAGAACATTTTGTTTTGCATTAACATCAACATTATAACTCTTCCCATCCGGGAGGTAAGGATTTCTTAAACGTTACATTTTGTACAATAGGAAAAATACAAAAGTATCAAAACATTTTCTCATAAATATTCACAGTATCAGACAATATTCTTGTGGAGGACCCGCACCAAAAACCTCCCACGTGGGTCCTGGGTGGGCTGCAGGACTTCTGACTGCAGACCTCACTCTAGGCCCACCATACGGGTTTTTCTTCAGAGGTAGATATTGTAGTGGTTTTATGTAAAACCAAGATAATGCACCGAAGCGCAACTATTTACAGGATAAGTTCTGGGCTGGCACAGTCCTCAGCCTCTCAGTCCATGACATGGTTAAAGACACATATTTGTAACTTCAGAAATTCAGTATTCACATATACTTTAACTTTCATATTCACATTACAATTCTAACGGTATTTACCCAACCAGGGTATACTATGCAAACTTATGCAATTATCACATTACTTTTTAATTTCTTCAAAATTCTCTAACTCTCTTTACCCAGCCGGGTATTCTATATGTAAAACTATGTAAACACTATACATAGCAATAAAGTGCAAAACAGCAATTATTTCCTCTATCAAAACTTTTTACATTTTCTTAGTTGCGGTAAACCCCTGTCTGGGTCCTACCGGTCTTCACTCTTACAAACTTTCAATTACGTCTTCCGCTCCTGGGGCTGGAACGACGCGATGCTCTTTGGATCTCATAACAAATAAGTCATGGCCCGATATCAGTGTTTGAGTGGCCACAGTCCTTGTGCGAACCTTCTGGGACGCAACGGGTGTCTCAGGCAAATATTTAGATGCAGGCTTGGACTGCGATTCAACGGTGGTCGCATCATCCGGCCGCGATCCAGAATGAGTTGCAGTTTGCGTTGCGGGACACTTTGTTGTTTGCAATGTAGTGGGCGATGCCGGGTAGGTCGCCTGTTGCGATGTAGAGCAAGTCGCTGATTGCGATGTAGAGCAGGTCGCTGTTTGCGATTTAGGGGGCGATGCCGGGGCACGGCCTGGTGCGGTGGGAGCTCTGAACTGGGACGCTTCAGTACCGGCGTCGGGGACGGGGTCACTAACAATGGAGACGTTCAGGGCATACCACCCTTTTAAACCCCAGTGACGGGTGTAGCTCACAATGTCCCCATTAATCAGGTCCCTCCCAGGATGACCGATGGGCAGGTGGGATTCTACGTCTCTGTGGCTGACAAAGACCCCTGCGAAGAGGCCTGGCTCGCGGATGAAGCCCCAGCCCTTGCGGAGCTGGAACTCGGTGACGCATCCCTGCCGCTGCTGTTCCCGTAAGGTACCTTTATCCCGGCGGACGGTCTCCTTGTCAGCTATGAACTCTTCATGCTGCTTCTGTCGGGACCGCTGGATGTCTCTCTCTCTCTCCTGCTTCTGGCGTTGCTGCTCCTCCTCACGACGGCGCCACTCGCTTTCCCACTGCACAGCGTAGGTGACGTCATCCAATCGCTCCATCTCGTCCCAGTAGACTTCGGGCAGCGATGGCTGGGACCCCTCCGGTGACCTTACCGGGGAGCGGTAATCTGCTGCGGTGGCCTCCTGGCCTGACTGGCACTCCGGTCCGGGCAATACCTCCTCCGCCTCCTTCTCCTCCACCTCCGCATCGGTGGGATCAGGTACAGCACTCTCGGCGGTAACCTCCGGTCGTCCCTCAGCCTTCTCCAGCAGCGATTTCAGGAATTCAGGAGACGGCCCTTGGCTTGTAGGAGAGAACATGGCGTCCCACAGCAGCCACTGTGTTTGGGTGCGCCAGCGTCTCTCCGTCTCCTTTAGATCAGCACGACACTGGAGCTTCCTCCTTAGCTCCTCATTCTCCTTCCGCAGCTCCATCATGGCGGGGTCGGTGTCCCTATCTGGGGACAGCTCCGGCACAGGTAGAAAATCTTCCGATCTTTGGCACAGATTCTCCTGTCCTTCCGCCATCTCGTCCCAGGCCAGACTGTAGTTTCCATCAGGAACAATCTGGTCTCTTCCGTGGAGGCGGGATTTGCGTCTCCTCCTCTTCGCATAGAGGATGAAGAGGAGGCGGATTTCTTTAGCAGAGGGGCAGGACCGCACATTGTAGTAACATTTGGAGAGGGCGGCCATATCTTTCGCGCCTCAGGGGGGGCACACGCCCACGAATGCACGCCCACCTTCTTCACCAGCGCCTGAGGGCGCCAACTTGGCGGCAAAATGGCGGTATTTGGCGCCAAAAGCAGCAAACAGTCTTTTTCATGAAATAAACAGTTCAATAGGCACACAGGACTCACAATTGCAAGTTTCGCATCCTGTTCGTGACGCCAAAATTTTAATTGACTCGCCCCACAATTGTGGATACCAGGGCTATGGGGTACTCGGAGCCGAGCCCATTGATTTCTACGGGAGATGTCACTGGCAGCGGGACTCGGTCCGTGGCCCTGGCAGTCAAGCGATGGGGGGTATTTACAGAGGATTATTAGGATAGGTAGTTCGTGACGCCACCTGTGGTATCTGGTTATTTGGACCAGCGCTGCTATAAGGACTTTCACAGGGGGTGTTATGGGGCAGCTTGGTAGTAAGTCTCCCACAGGTGAGACGGGTCCCTGGAAGTCTATGGTGATGAAACAGGGTTTAGATAATAATTCTGTCGCACACAATACAGCTTCTCTTCATACCTTTTACTGGTAGATGGTTCAAGCAGATCCCGGGGAGCTGGTCGGGGTGGAGAGTGCACATTCGGGTAACAGCTGAGCAGGTTAGAGGCCTCCTTTACTCCAACTTGTATGTGAGTCCAACTTGCCTGAAGCGAAGTTAACTCTGAATCTCCAGCTGTCTCAATAGCTGTACTGCCCGGCCAACGTTGTGGTGGAGCCTTCTAGGTGATGAAACTAAGTCCTTACTTTTGCTGGGCCCCAGCTCAAAGTCCTTGTTCCACCTGACTCCGGTTACGTATTGACACTAAGGGCTGCTCTCTGCGACCTGTAGTCCAGATGCCTCCGGTTTTCTTGTTACTAAGCCTGAAACTGTAGCAACGCTTCGGACCCCGGTGTCAATTTAGTGCAGGCAATCCAATACCTAAAGCACTTCTCTATCTTCTCCTCTGTGCCCTTCGCCCTGCTCTCGCTCTTAACATAAGCACTGGTGGCTTTTGTGGAAAAGGTCAGTTTCATCCAGAGCTCGCTGCACAGATCTCAGTTTCCTCCAAAGTCCACACAGGACCGAGACTGAATGGCTGCTCTGTCCTTGAGACAGAAGCTAACAGGCTGAACTCCACTGAACACTAAGCTCCACACAGACTGATCTTATCTCAGACAGGAAACTATCCAAGGGATGACTGACTCCTGAGCCTCCCGGAGCTAACTGACTGACTCCTCTCGGAAAACTATCTCTCTCTAGCCACGTGTCACTCCCCCTTATATCTCAGATGGGTGTGTCTGAAGAGTGAGTGGCAGTGAATGCATATCAAGCTTTGCTGTTACCTTTCTGTGCACTCTCCTGGACTTTTATGTGTGCCTGCGTAGCTGGGCTACACATACTACTGTGCTACTACTGTGTTAAAAGCTGCTGTGTGTACTCTGCACTCACATCTGTGGTTGTACTGTCCTTTAAGTCACAGTATGAACGCTGCACTCCCCACCTGTGGAAGTACTGTCCTGTAAGTCACTGTGTGTACTCTGCACCCCCTAATTGTGGGAGTATTGTCCTTTAAGCTGCTGTGTACACTTTGCACCCCCAGAAGGAAATACTTAAAAGGAGTTGTCTCAGTAATATTAACTTGAATCAAAATATTGTAATCTCATAAAGAGAATAATAATAATATTAAATTCACACACCTAATTGTGCAACAATTCCCAAATTTGGATGGCTGACCATCCGGATCCACTGAAAACACCCAGGTGCACAGGAAGTAGAAAGTAGGAAAAAAGGATCACCAACAGGTGGGAATCAAAGATCACCAATAGGCAATGGAGTATAATATGCAATCCTTTATTGAAAAAATCTAGTGCACAGACAAAATAAAAAAACCATAAAACACCTAGAAAGGTAAATATACAAAAACAAGGGAATCACACAACAGATAGCCTAATGTGCTAGGGTTCGAACATAATTAACCAGGTAAAAATATGCATGAATAACATTGCAAATACTCAATACATTACAATGGGAGTGCATATGCAGCCGTAAAACATGAAACCACCATATCAATGATTGTGTGTATATATAAAAAAACAATAATTATAATTATATGATTATATGATTATATGTATATGATTATAACAACAAAAAAATGTAAATAAGCTAATCACAATAAAATAATACAATAAAATAATACAATAATAACAAAATACAATTATATCAGTGGTTTGTGCCAATGAATGAAAACACAAAAGAAAAGTGCTATGCACTACAAAAATTAAAGCTAATGTGAAAAAATATGCACATCACGTGCTGACAATATAATAATGTAATATCATGAAAAGCTGCGTGCCACTATAACTGTGTGAGAACTAATGACATAATGCTACCAGTTTGCTGAATGCATAATGCAAATATAACCCATATGTGCCGCAATACTACTACCGCTGTCACCACTGCATAATCAATAGAAAGCACCAATAGAAAGCACCATGCAGCGCACAAAAAAGTACCAACTGGCAATGTAATATACCTGGGAACCCGTAGGCAATGTGTGGATCCACCTCTAACGCGCCCCGACGCGCGTTTCGGAATTTCTTTCTTCGTCACCCCCAGAAGGAGTACTGTTCTTTAAGCTTCAGTGCGTACACTGCACCCATATATGTGGAAGTACAGTCCTTTAAGCCACTGTGTGTACTCTGCATCCCCTGCCTGTTGGAGTACTGTCCTTTAACCCCTTAACGACCAGAGGTATTTTTGGTTTTGCAGTTTCATTGTTTGCTCCCCTTCTTCCCAGAGCAATAACCTTTTTATTTTTTGGTTAAAATTGCCATGTGAGGGCTTGTTTTTTGCGGGACGAGTTGTACTTTTGAACGACACCAATGGTTTTACCATGTCAGGTACTCGAAAACTAAAAAAAAAAATTCAAAGTGCGGTGAAATTGCAAAAAAAAGTGCAATCCCATGTTTTTTGTTTTGATTTTTTAGTAGGTTCACTAAGTGCTAACACTGACCCAGGGCCGGATTTAAGAGGTGGGTGGCCCGGGGCCCATTTTGGAGGGAGGCCCATTTTTCAAGGTGTTGCAATATGTAATGCAAAAACACAAAATAAAACGAACACAACTTTATTTACAAAAATCATTTACACAGAGTAATTCTGGTAAAATCATTCATTTTTTACAATTCAGGCACTTTCCTTGATTTTCGTGGTGCAAAATCACTAATGATGTCACTAAAGTCCAATTCACGCAGTATATCTGACTCGAAGCTCATGATAGCCAGATTTACAAGTCGTTCCTGCTTCATGGATGTCTTTAATCGGTTTTCAACTAATTTGAGAAGGAACACTCATCAGTGCAGTTTGTTACCATCAAAATCAGATATATCCTTAGAGCTATCGCAATATTTGGGAAAGTGTTTTTGATAAGCTTGTACATGAAAAGTTCAGTGCTGATATCTTTTGGCTCCTCGTCTGTGAATAAACTGGAAAATGTTACAAACTGACATAGTTCATCGATAAATGTAATGTCTAAGTCATCTGAATAAGACCTGACGAGTTGCTCTGCTGTGGCCTTAAGCTCGTCTGAAGACAGATCGGAGAAGGCTGCCCCATGCCATAAGTTAAGCATTAGGTACAGGGTACTAAGGAAGTCTAGCTAGCCAGGTCAGTGGATGCTGACGCAGGTCAGGTGCCATGACTCTGTCACTCTGCGCCAGCCACTGAGATGCTGGACCGTAGCCAGGTCCCTACCCTTTTAATAGTTTCTCTTTTGTTAAATGTTCCTTATTACTAGAAACGGTTCACAGCAGAGATGTGTATTTTACATGTTTTGAGATATTTATCCCTATATTGGTGGGAGGCCCCCCTTGGTGGGTGGCCCAGGGCCCAGGCTCCTTGGCCCCCCCTAAATCCGGGCCTGCACTGACCTGCCATTATGATTTGCTAGGTCATTATGCATTCAAAGACACCAAACATGTCTAGGTTCTTTTTTTATCTAGCCCTGAGGTTAGCATCCTAAATAATCAGAACCTCCCACTCCCGTCTCCAAGACTTTTCATGTGCTGCGCAAATTCTTTGGAATGCACTACCCAGGTTAATACGATTAATCCCCAATCCCCACAGTTTTAAGCCTGCCGTAAAAAACACATTTGCTCAGATTGGCCTACCGCATCAACGCATTAACCTAACTATCCCTCTTGGCCTATTCAAATTTTTTTTTACCATAATCAGGTACCTCGTATTATGTTCTCACACCGCTTTATGCATTTAAAGGGAATCTGTCACCCCATTTTTGCCCTATGAGATGCAGTCACCGCCATCAGGGCTTATCTACAGCATTCTGTAATGCTGTAGATAAGCCCCCGATGTCACCTGAAAGTGAAGAAAAACAAGTTATATTATACTCACCCAGGGGTGTCCCGCCGTCCAATCCGGTCCGATGGGCGTCACGGTCCGGTTTGGCGCCTCCCATCTTGTAGCGAAGCCGGCTTCTTCTTTCCGTCCCATCGCGGCTCCTGCGCAGGCACACTGATCTGCCCTGGTAAGGGCAAAGCAGAGTACTGTAGTGTGCAGGCGCCGGGAAAGGTCAGAGAGATCCGGCGCCTGCGCACTGCAGTACTCTGCTCTGCCCTCACCAGGGCAGAGCAGTGCACCTGCGCAGGAGCCGCGATGGGATGGAAAGAAAAGGCCGGCTTCGCTACAAAATGGGAGGTGCCTAACCGGACCGCGACACCTATCGGACAGCGGACCCCCTGGGTGAGTATAATATAACTTTCAGGTGACATCAGGGGGCTTATCTACAGCATTACAGAATGCTGTAGATAAGCCCCAGAAGGCGGTGGCCTCATCTCATAGGGCAAAAATGGGGTGACAGATTCCCTTTAATAGTCATCTGTGTCTGTACTGTTACATACTTTGGCTGTTAACTGGTTAATGCATAATTACATGAACACCCAATTCTTACACTATGGCTGGTCTGAACAATGAAAGCAATTGTTACCATTTACCTTTCGTGTCTCCCCTTTTTCCTCATAGATTATAAGTTTGCGAGCAGGGCCCTCGTTAATCTTGGTATCTACTTTGATCTGTGTTTATTGTTATGCTGTAATGTCTATTGTCTGTACAAGTCCCCTCTATAATGTAAAGTACTGCGGAATATGTTATATGTTATTATTATTATTATCTAAATAGTGAAAAAAATTCCAAACTTTGTTAAAAAAAAATTGTACCATTTTCCGATACCTGTAGCGTCTCCATTTTTCGTGATCTCGGGTTGGCTGAGGGTTTATTTTTTGTGCACAGAGCTGACATTTTGATATTTTTAAATATATCATTTTGGTGCAGATACGATCTTTTGATTGCCCATTCTTAATGCTATGTCGCGGTGACCAAAAAAATGTAATTCTGGGGTTTTGACATTTTTTCTCGCTACACTGTTTAACAATCAGGTTAATTTTTTTATTGCTAAATCGGGCGATTCTGAACTCGGCGATACCAAATATGTGTATGTTAGATTTTTTTATTGTTTTATTTTGAATGCTGCAAAAGGGGGTGATTTGAACTTTTATATATATATTTTTTTATATTTTTAAAAACGTTTTTTTTTTCACTTTTGGCATGCTTCTATAGTCTCCATGGGAGACCAGAAGCTTCCATAACCAGATCGGCTCTGCTACATATAGGCGATGATCAGATCGCCTGTATGTAGCAAAGATGCTCACTTGCTATGAGAGCCAACCACCGGGCGGCGCTCATAGCAAGCCGACAGTGACAACCACAGAGGTCTCCAGGAGACCTCTGGTTGTCATGTCAACCCATCGGTGACCCGTAATCACGTGACGTGGTCATCAATGAGCGGATTTCTGGCACGATTGCTGGAACCGCATGTTAAATGCTGCTGTCAGCATTTGATAACGGCATTTAACGGGTTAATAGCTATGAGTGGATTACAATTCCACCTGCTGCTGTTTCGGGCACATGTCAGCTGTTCAAAACAACTGACATGTGCCAGGATAGATGTGGGCTCACCGCCGGAGCCCACACCAAAGGGTGGGAGTCCTCCCGATGTTGGAAACAGATTAAGCCGCTGTGTGCTTTCTAGTACAGTGAAAAATAAGTAATTGTCATCACCCGTTTCATTGCCATTTGTAGGCCCCAAAAATATTTTTTCTACACTAGTGTGTGTTTTTAAGGATTATGGGAAATAAATAATTGATATCAACCATTTCTTTGCCACTTCTAGGCCCCAAAAATCATTTTTCTGGACTAGTATATATTTTTTAATAGTCTGGGAAATAAATAATTAGCATCAGCCGTCTCATTGCCGTTTATAAGCCCGAAAAAATAATTTTTCAGGAACGCTATGTGTTTTAAAGTACTGTTGCAATTAAATAAATCTACTCTTTCTCCATCACTAGGATAATTGCTGTAAATTACCTAGAAGAAAAGTGTCTTTGGGGTCAAGAAGTAAAATAGAGGTAAGTAAATTTGTTGAAAACTGTAAATTGATGTGAAGCCTTTTCTTGTGTTTAAAAGTGATCAAGGAGTGGAACAGGCTGCCACGAGAGGTGGTAAGTTCTCCTTTAATGGAAGTCTTCAAACAGAGGCTGGACAGACATCTGTCTGGAATGATTTAGAGAATCCTGCTTTGAGCAGGGGGTTGGACCAGATGACCCAGGAGGTCCCTTCCAACTCTACTATTCTATGATTCTAAGTTTCTTTGATATATCAATGTGTTCAGCTTGTGTGACATTTTGAATGTTAAAGGGAATCTGTCACCCTAAATTGGCGGGATATGGAGGGCAACGACTACAATTCCCAGAAATAATGGAGACAGCAGCGAACAACATGTTAAGACAAGTACCCAAAACACCGCCCATCTGACCTGACTGCCATCATTTAAATAACCCGCCAATTTAGGGTGACAGATTCCCTTTAAAATAATTCAAAACATTTGGCACTGTAACCCCAATGATTATGAGCAGAGTACTCGTGATGAATCAGCAAATTAGCTGTACAGCAAATATAACAGAATTGTTGATGGCATGCTATGAACCAACAACAGTGAGAAGTCACATATTTTACAGAAATTGATTACCAAGTGCAGTATTTGCATTGAAAGGGCCTTTTTCCTGACTAAACAATTAATGACTAGGGATGACCGAGTATATTTTGCAAGTATTTGGTACTCGGCGAGTAATGCGGTACTCGCGGTACTCGGAACATAGCGAGTATTTCATTACTTGTCTCACAATATTCAGATCTACCGCCCAACATGTTAGCCAATCACAGTAATGCCGCTGCCTTCTGTGGTGACTGTCAAGCTAAATCTTCGGCTTTAACCTCAGGCCAATTCTTTTGTCCTTGCGGTGCTGTTTGCACACCGAATAGCACGCACAGTACTGCACAACTGAGACGCAGCCAGCACCACTGTCTTCTGTGGTGACTGGTGAGCTAAATCTTCAGCTTTAGCCTCAGGCCAATTATTTTGCCCTTGCGGTGCTGTTTGCATACCGAATAGAATGCACGGTATTGCACAAGTGAGACGCAGCCAACACCACTGTCTTCTGTGGTGATTGGCAAGCTAAATCTTCGGCTTTATCCTGAGGCAAAAAAATTGCCCTTGAGGTGCTGTTTGTAAAACACAAAGCAGTACTAGACTGTAGTGCTACCTTCCACAAAGCACGCACTGCTCCTCGTTCCCCAATATCTGCATCTGAACATCTGCAACTATGTCACAAAAATCCCAAATTCCCAAAAAGCCTGTTGTGAAGGGACAGGGACATGTACGTGGGAGTGGGGTTGTCAGTGGAGTCTGGAGACAGAAGAAGGTTGATGCATCTGTCGCGCCCGAGGGGCTATGGGGTACTCGGTACCAAGCCTGTTAACTTCAATGAGAGATGTCACGGCGGCGACGACCAGGTCCGTGGCCCCAGGCGGTCAATTAAAAGGGGATATATTTACAGTGGATAAAGTTTATGAGTGATTCTGTCATGGGTGCATCGCCATGAAGATCGTCGCGATTGCACATTCTGACTTCTCACAGCTGAGCTGCTGTTTCTTGTTTTTTGGTAATGAGAGAGTTAATTTTTCCTAGCTCTTTGCTAAGGCTAGGTGCAGCCTCGCCCGGCTGCTTTTGATTATGTTCTAATTAGTTTCCTTTATATTTCTGCCAGTCTGGGTGTTAGACGCGGGTGAAAGCATTCATGTAGTTTAGCAGACTGGATCGGTTCTGAGAATATTTAAGCTAAGAGCTCCTTAGTTGTTTTTACTCTTACAGCTTATAGTTTTTCTCTGAGACCTTAGGTGTTCCTACTGTGTGTGAGTGTTGTATGTAAGACTTTATTTACTTTATTTCTTGTCTTTGTTGTTTGTCTTTCTGTTCATTAACCGTTACCTGTTCATTCCCTTTGGTGGTATTCAGGGTCCTTCTTAGGACTAGAATACAGTTGGCAGGGATTGATAGGAGACAGGGTTTACGCTGGTGGCCTGGACCTCTGTACCTTTAACAGTACCTCCAGGTTGAGGGATTAGTTAGGACCCCAGTTTAGGGTCAGCTTAGACCCCGGTCACCCTCTAGCCGGAGACAGCGTATAACGGATTCCGTTTTGACCCTCTGGACATTCTGTCAGGTAAAATCTATGTTATCATATATCTATGCGCATGTTATATAGTATGTTGCCCTTTTGATATAGATTACTGACATCACATATATATATATCTGCTATACAGCGTGACATTTTCACCGGCCCAACTAAAGATTCTCCCCAGCTGTCATGGATCCAGTAGCCCAGCTGGCCCGGCAGTTGCAGGGGTTGTCCATGGAATTTGCAGACATTAAGTCCAAGGTTTTGTCCCTCCCGGAGCAAACCAGATCTGAACCTAAGGTTGCTCTCCCGGACAGGTTCACTGGTGGGCGGGACAAATTTTTTACTTTCCGGGAGGCATGTAAATTGTACTTTCGGCTGCGGCCTCGGTCATCTGGGAGTGAAGAGCAGAGGGTGGGAATTGTTATCTCGCTCTTACAAGGGGACCCTCAATCTTGGGCGTTCTCTATTCCTCCAGGCTCCCCAGATCTCCAGTCAGTGGATCGATTTTTTACTGCCCTGGGTCTGGTATATGATGATCCGGATCGAGTCTCCCTTGCTGAAACAAGGTTACGTAAAATACGGCAAGGAAATCGTCCAGCGGAGGAATATTCTTCTGAGTTCCGTAGATGGGCAACAGATACTCAGTGGAATGACCCAGCTCTTAGGAGCCAGTTTTGTCAAGGGTTGTCTGACAAATTAAAAGATGTGTTGGCTCAGTATGATTCTCCTCCATCACTGGAGGCTGCTATGGCCCTCGCTATTCGCATTGATAGACGACTTCAGGGAAGACGCGAGGTAACTCCGCCCCCCATGATGACTCCACCTACTACTAAAGTCCCTTATACTGAGGTTCCCCTGGTCTGTTCTGAGGAACCCATGCAGTTGGGAGGGACATCATTTTGTAGGAGGGAATCGGCGGTGCGCCGCAAGACTAGAAGGTGTTTCTTTTGCGGGAGAGAGGGACATTTTGTTGGGGGGTGTCCATCCCGGACCTCTTTGAGCCAAGGAGTTAACCTGGGAGTGTGTATTTCGTCCCCAAATCCCTCTCAGTTTCTCGTGCCTGCGGAGGTGGTGATTGGTACTAGAACTGAGAGGATTTCTGTTTTTCTTGATAGTGGGTCCGGGGCTAATTTGGTGGACGCTCGGTTTGCCCAGGTGCATGGTATGCAACTGAGTGTATTGGCCAAACCGGTCCCTATACTCTCTATTGATTCTAGACCTCTTGGTCAAGGTAGCTTGGTACAAGCTGTTCATAACATAGATCTTCGAGTAGGGGCAATACATAAAGAGCATTTGTCTTGTTATGTGTTGGAGGGTCTACCTACTCCTATTGTGTTGGGACTTCCTTGGTTGGCTAAACATAACCCAGTGATTGATTGGCAATCCAGAAAGATAAGCCAGTGGGGTGAATTTTGCAAGAATAACTGCATGAGCACGGTCATCGGTGCGGTTGTGCCTAGGACTTTGTCTCCTTTTCTGGAGGACTTTGGGGAGATGTTCTCAGAGGAGGGGTGTAAAGAGTTTCCTCCTTATCGCGCATATGACTGCTCAATAAAGTTGCTTCCTGATGCCTTATCTCGTACTTTCCCAAGGGCCGGGAAGACGGATGATCCGGTTCCTATTCCTCAGGAGGAGTTGTAGTGTCAGCTGTATGCTCTGAGCTTGAGGGGGAGGTATTGGGGGCTCAGGGGGATGCCCCTGTGGGACTTCCAGGGAGACTGATAGTTCCAGATCGCTTAAGACTGAAGGTTACGGGGAACCGTTACAAACGGATGGCTGATAGGAGGAGAGTTTCTGGTCTAGATCTGAAGGTGAACGATCTGGTTTGGTTGTCTACCAGGAATATAAAACGTAAAGTTTCCTCCTGGAGGTTGGGTCCCAGATTCATCGGGCCGTACAGGATCAGTTCCATAATTAATCCTGTGGCATTTCGTCTGGACCTTCCTCCTACGTTTAAAAATCATAATGTGTTTCACAAGTCATTACTTAAAAAGTATGTGGCACCAGTCATACCGTCACCTCTACCTCCTTCAGTGGTGGTCAATGATAACGTGGAAATTCATGGGTCGAAAATCATTGACTCACGTCTCAGTCGCCGATCCCTTCAGTACTTAGTTCAGTGGAGGGGGTATTGTCCTGAGGAGGGGACGTGGGTCCCTGCGTCTGATGTTAACGCAGATCGATTGGTTCGGACCTTTCACACAACTCACCCGGACAGACCTGGTCAAGAGGGTCCGGAGGCCCCTCGTAGAAGGGGGGGTACTGTCATGGGTGCATCGCCATGAAGATCGTCGCGATTGCACATTCTGACTTCTCACAGCTGAGCTGCTGTTTCTTTGTTTTTTGGTAATGAGAGAGTTAATTTTTCCTAGCTCTTTGCTAAGGCTAGGTGCAGCCTCGCCCGGCTGCTTTTGATTATGTTCTAATTAGTTTCCTTTATATTTCTGCCAGTCTGGGTGTTAGACGCGGGTGAAAGCATTCATGTAGTTTAGCAGACTGGATCGGTTCTGAGAATATTTAAGCTAAGAGCTCCTTAGTTGTTTTTACTCTTACAGCTTATAGTTTTTCTCTGAGACCTTAGGTGTTCCTACTGTGTGTGAGTGTTGTATGTAAGACTTTATTTACTTTATTTCTTGTCTTTGTTGTTTGTCTTTCTGTTCATTAACCGTTACCTGTTCATTCCCTTTGGTGGTATTCAGGGTCCTTCTTAGGACTAGAATACAGTTGGCAGGGATTGATAGGAGACAGGGTTTACGCTGGTGGCCTGGACCTCTGTACCTTTAACAGTACCTCCAGGTTGAGGGATTAGTTAGGACCCCAGTTTAGGGTCAGCTTAGACCCCGGTCACCCTCTAGCCGGAGACAGCGTATAACGGATTCCGTTTTGACCCTCTGGACATTCTGTCAGGTAAAATCTATGTTATCATATATCTATGTGCATGTTATATAGTATGTTGCCCTTTTGATATAGATTACTGACATCACATATATATATCTGCTATACAGCGTGACAGATTCATGATGCCAGTTGGAGTGTTCGACTGTAGTATAGCCGGCACTGCAGAGGATCTATGGGGGAGTAGATGGTGATGGCAGTGCAGATGTTAAAACCCTCTCCAACCAGGGCAGGTCCCCCAGAGATGGTGATACAAGAAGAAGGCACCGAGTAATGAAGCAGGAAACACGGAAAGTTACTTTAGTATTTACTGGAGTTCTGTTGCACTTCAGAGGAGATATTACAACTCTCATATTTTACAGTTTGCTCTGGATAATGGGAGTTAACTTTCTCTGCCAGGACTCAGTGTATCCTCCTGCTAATCTAATCCCTTCTGGGACCAAGGCTTTCTGGGGTTTAGAACTTCCCAGTATCGCTTCTACTCACTGTGTATTTCACCTTCAGCAACATGCAGTTTGAATCCTTTGTGAAGCAGCTTGTACTGTCCTTCACTGACTCCAGGTCACTGCTGTAATTCTGAGGGAAAACACCTTCTGCTGGTTGTGTAATCCCAAGCAGTCGCTCAGCTTATCACCCAGCTCTGGAAGCATGGATGATCTAGGGGCTGGCTCCCTGCTTGCTAGATAACACTCAGGGATCAGCCACATGTATCATGGCGTCCCCAGCATTCTTCCTCCTTCTTCTCACACCGAGAACACAACTCGGCTCCTCCCCCTTACCAATTAGGGTATGTCTGCCAAGCTTTCAGCTTCAGACAATTAAGGGAGTGAGGCAAATTATGTGTGCCTGTCCAGTACAGAAGGCATAACTCCAATTGCTTACAACACACATATAAAACAGTACACTTTTAACCCTTTTGTGGCGAATAAGACGCAGGGCGCCACACATCTATGTTCCTGGTGAAAATTCCCGATCTGGAACGTAAACGTGTCTGGAAGCCTGTCTGGAAGCCAGAAGAGCAAGAGCAGATACTGTCTTGGATGGCAGCTAAGGGCTCAACAAAATTTTCTAGCAGCACTCATCTTCCACAACCACACAGTCTACTGTAAATACACAGAATGCTGGGTCATCCAATCCTCAACCTGTTCCTACTACCTCCCCCTCTTAGCTTGGGGTCACAGGAAACATTTGACCCCAAGCATGGCCACTCCGATGATCTGTTTGGTACATATGATCCTTTGGTTGCCTTTGGCCTCTCAACGCGCAACATTGAAGAGGAACGTGAGGCGGTTCATGGCCAAATATTTGAAAACCCACGGCCAGAAGAAAGCCACTTTCAGCCACGGGATATACCGACTCAAGAGGTGGAGGCTGATGATGATGAGACACAGTTGCCATCTGGCCAAACGACAATATCAACACGGAAGGAGGATGACATGGACGACGAGGTGGTCGATGATGAGTCCACTGATCCGATGTGGACCGTTGGTATGCATAGCTAGCACAGCATCACAGAGGAAGAAGGTGGATACATAGCACCAACAAAGTAACCAAGGACTACTGGTTTAAGCAGAGTGCGAAGTTTGTCAGCTGTTCCCAAGAGCAATCCCTCTGTACCCCAAGTCAAGGCAAGGGGCGTTCATCCTCTGTCTGGAGTTTTTTTTCTGAAAGTCTTTCTGAACCATACATTGTCATTTGTAGCATCTGCCATACGAAGCTGAGCAGAGCCAGGGCAAAGGCAACCAGAGCACCACCAGTATGCGGAAACACAAGGCAGCCAAGCACCCTAGACGGTGGGTGGAACAACAGGGTACCAAATCAGTGTCTGCGGGTCAAACCACTGCCATGGCGCCTGTGATCCGTCCTTCCCAATCTGCTGGCCAGGAAGCAGGTGCTCATACCTCCTGCTCACAATCTGTGGTTGCAGAGACACAGGACACAACAATCCCATTTACTTGTTTGTCCCAGCCAAGCGTCCAGTCGTCTGTGCCCCAGATCTATGAAAGGAAGCGTAAATACCAACCCACGCACCCACAAGCACAAATACTAAAAGCGCACATTGCCAAGTTGCTAGCCATGGAGATGTTGCCGTTTAGGCTTGTGGGGACACAGTCTTTCCATGATGTCTTGGCTGTGGCTGCCCCACGATACTCTGTTCCCAGCACATGTTAAACAATCTAAAGCGTGCTCTCACCAACGCAATAACTGGGAAGGTCCACCTAACAGCAGACACGTGGGCAAGTAGTTGTGGACAGGAACGATACATTTCTTTCGCGGCACAATGGCTAACCCTGGTGGAGGGTGTGAAAAAGTTGCAAACTGGAGCATCACATATTCTATCCATGCTAAGAATAGCGGGCCCAACCTCAATCATGGTTTACGCCCTGTCTCCCCTCTTCCTTCTACTCCTATGCTGAATTACCCTCCACATCACTTCTAAGTTGGGAGCTGTGCAGCAGCCGATCTGTTTAGGTCAAACACCACACACTGCAGCAGAGCTGTGTCAAGGAATAAAACAGACCTATCAGTGGCTCTCTCCACTGCAACTCGAACTCAGTCTGGTTGTCTGCGATAATGGGCGTAACTTGGTGGTGGCTTTAAAGCTCGGGAAGCTGGTACACATGCCATGCATGGCTCACGTGCTGAACCTGGTGGTTCAGAAATTTATCAAAATATACACTTACTTGCTGTACCTACTTGAGAAGATGCGCCGTATTTGCACCCATTTCTGCCATTCCTCTACTGCTGTTGCCGATCTTGCAGCACTTCAAAAGCAATTTAATTTGCCAAATCACCGACTCATTTGCGACCTGCCCACACGGTGGAACTCAACATACCATATGTTGGCAAGGATTAGTGAGCAGCAGAGGGCAATTGCTGAATACCAGCTTAAACATGCCCGTCAGACTGTGACTGAGCCAAGACACATAACAACTGTCAAGTGGATGTGGATCACAGACATTTGTGAGGTGCTTCATAACTTTGAGTACTGCACCAACCTCGTGAGCGGTGATCAGGCTCTTATCTTATGGTGCAAGATTTCACACTGGGTGATTCTACCCAGCCCAGCCAATATCATGAGGCAAGATTGGGTGATGAAGATGAGGAGGAACTGGAGAGGAGGTGGAGGAGGAGATTCAGTCTGAGGAGAGAATGGGTTTTGTTCCTCCTTTTAGGGCCACAGAACATTTGCCTCTTTGCAGCTTGGCACACATGGCATAGTTTATGTCTGTCTGTCCCAAGACCCTCACATGATCCACATTTTCAACAGCAACCTACACTGGTTGGCCACCTTTCTCGACCCACGGTACAAGGACAAATTTCCTTCGCTACTGTTGCAGTAACCAAGGGGCTTCACAATTGAATTCTTCAAGAAGGCTGTTGTCGATCGTTTGATGACATCACACTCAGACACCGCTGGTAGCAGAGGTACCAGCTCTATGCAACAGCATGCATTAATAGGGAGAGACATGCCCAGCAGATTCAAAAGAGGTGGGTGGAAAATGTCCACAAACTGGAAAATGTCCACAAAATCTTCAATAAACCGGCTCATCAGCAAGGGCTAGCTGGACTGGTAACAATGTCAATGAGGCAAAAGTTGAACAACATGATCAACGAGTATCTAAGTGACCATACCTGCGTCCTTCCTGACACTTCTGTTCCATTTAATTACTGTTCATCCAAGCTGCAGAGTTGGCCAGACCTCTCCTTATATGCCTTGGAGGTGCTGGCCTGCCCTGCTGCTAGTGTGATGTCAGAGCGTGCTTTCAGTGCGCTGGGGCAATCATCACAGATACAAGCACACGGCTGACTTCAGAGAATGCAGACAGGCTGACTCTGATAAAATTTAACAAGGACTGGATTTCACCACAGTTTTTAAGCCCTCCAGATGACAGCATATCAACCTAAAGTCACCCAAAAAATTATTTTATGCTACTGGTGATCATGTCCATCCCCTCCCATACAAACCCCTTTCCTTCTTTTTACATGTGTATCCTACTCCTGATTCTGCCACATGTCAACAAGCTAGAAACAATGTTCGATTCATTAATATTTCCCATCAGAGCATTTGTGATGAGACCTTCTTCCTGTGTCAACCATGATACAGCCCCTGGGCTGATTTTTGGAGACACTATGTCTATGCCTGGACATTGGGCACTGGAACTACGGTGCTAGTAGTCCTAGATTCATAATTGTCTGGCCCTTGAGGCCTCCTTCCTCCATCATCCATGATACAGCCCCTAGAGCTGATTTTTGGAGACACTATGTCTATGCCTTCACATTGGGCACTGGTACTATCGTGCTAGTAGTCCTAGCTTCATAAGACCGCGTTGAGAAATATAGAAGAACGGCACCAAGAAAAGTCTACTCACTGGTGGGGGTGATGACTCCTGAATTCTGGACACATAGGTGGTTTCAATGCGGTCCTAGCTTCATAATTGTCTGGCCCTTGAGGCCTCCTACCTGCATCAACCATGATACATCCCCTTGGGCTAATTTTTGGAAAACTATGTCTATACCTGCACATTGGGCACTGGAACTACCGTGCTAGTGGTCCTAGCTTCATAATTGTCTGGCCCTTGAGGCCTACTTCCTGCATCAACCATGATACATCCTTTTGGGCTGATTTTTGGAGACACTGTGTCTAAGCCTTGCCATTGGGCACTGAAACTACCATGCTAGTAGTCCTAGCTTCATAATTGTCTGGCCCTTCCTGCATCAACCATGATACAGCCCCTAGGGCTATTTTTTTGAAGACATTATGCCTGCACATTGTGCAGTGGCAGTAAAACAACAAGGACTGTAGTCCAACCTTTATAATTGTGAAGCCCTTGTGATGATGATGGGTGGCTTCTTCCTGCGTTAACCAACACACAGCTTTTTACCGCCTGCTTTTAAACAATCATGCACCCATTTCAGCCTTTTCCTCAGGCCCCCAGACCTCTTTGTAGGGTCCAGCAGAAAATTACTCGCATTTAGCATTGACTTGCATTGGACTCGCTGCTCATTACGAATACCTGAGTATTAGGACCTACTCATTATGAGTATAGTGAGTCTGAATATTTGACTACTCGCTCATCCCTATTAATGACCCATCCGTAGTATAGGTCATCAACAGGAAATAATTGGGAATCCAACATCTGCCCCTCGCCTGCTGGGTACTGCACATTATCTCCTACTTAATATACTTACTTTACATTGCTGAGGTCCAGAAACTGCCACAGCAAATCTCAGCTGATTGGTAGGGGTGCGAGTTGTCAGACTCTTATCAATCCCAAATTAATTACCTAGGTCACCAATTCTTTGTCTCAGTCAACCTCTTTAATGCTAAATAATGGTTTGTACTAATCTATTCTTATATTTCTTTTAGGATAGTTGTAACGCTGAGGAGCTCCATAATAATTTATTGGTCTAGACTCTACCTGCCTCAAGATCTATTTTCTCCAAGGAACAGACAAAATATTATATCGTTTTGATTATGGACACAGAAGTGAGCACTCATAAAAGAAGCTAGTTGTGATAACTTTGTCTTCCCCTTTAGAGACACTTACTAAGGATAAGACAAAGTTGTTGTTACCGTTTTGTTGGGTTACTAAAGGCAAGATACTATACTACTGTGTCACCAAGGAGTAAGCGCATTATCATGAAAAGCTGATTAGAACAATGGCTTTTTTTAACAATGGATTTATTGAAATGTTTTATCATGACATTCACATACTGTAGGATTTATCAGATTCAGTTTTATTACAGCATTCATAATTCCAATTGTGTTGAAATATCATATCCTAACATTTAGTCTTTTAATTAGTCTTTTAATTGCACTTCAACATTAACATTAATAACTATGGACAGGAAGATAAAAAAGTTTACACAGTATCACTAGAGACTATGTTACTCATCATGGTTATTGAAATATCATTTCCTAGTACCTGATAGATATTTCTATTAGCATGATTCTCAAAGCCTTTGGGTAGGATACTCAGTGATGTCTTGTCTTCTATGTACCCAAATTATTACAACAGTTTCTCAGAAAAGGGTGAATCATTATAAAAATTGACAAGTATAATCGGCCTGTCTCTATAAACTATTTTGAGAGCTGAAGGGGTCAGCAAATTAATAAGTACTGTGATATTGGGTGAAAAACACAAGACATTGTACCATTAGGTAATTATACAGTCAGAATACAATGTCAAGATACAAAATTAACCATAGCATCTAGCCAATCCACAATCTAAGTGTTCATGCCAAAAAAAACAACAAAAATGTTTTATCTTTTTTATCCCGTAAATTCCAATAATTCATCATTCAGTAAAGTCTTTTTAAATTATGAAAAATGTTTAAATTATTTAATAATATCTTAATAAAAATTTAAATAGGCCAGCTCTCTGGGGACATATAAAAAATCACAGGTAATATCATACAATTATGGTTGCAATTAAAACTGCTGGAATACAGAACAATGAGACAAATTTGTCATCAAAGGAAAATTCTTTAGTGGTCAGCCGGCATTTACCAATAAGTAGAACTCTTTTTCTATTACTTTTTTGCTAGATCCTTTCATGTTGTCCTATTTGCCTTTAAAGTATGTTGCTTCAAGAACAACTTTGCTACACTGGGAAGGAAAAAGGTGAAAGATAATTTACTATTAAAGTTAAATGTGTGAACATTGAACTAGCATATGACATTCTTTCAGACAACTGCTTATCACATTAGATTAGACTGATAGTAATAGCCCCAGGTGAGTTTCCCCATTTGGTGGCAGGCTCTCTATACCTGCTCCTGGGTCCTTGTCACCCTCCACTCTGAGCTCTGTCCAGTAGCTTCTGCTCTCCCTGACTGCTATTGGAATGTGTTTCTTCAACAAACTTGAAGGAGGAGTGATGAAGAAACCTAGATATGTTGTCTAATTGGGTCTTGTGGCTACTGGTAAATCTTTTGGCACAATTAAAAACTTTGATAGCTCACTAAAAAGTTTATTACATTCTTTCTGACTTTCAAAAGTTTGCTATTTTTTGTGGGGAGTGTTGATTCAGCATAGACCTGTCTATTTATTTGACCTTGCTTTTTTTTCCATTTGTCCTGAACTATTCCTTTACCAGCCTGTGAGCAGATACCAAACAAAATCAAACATATTAGTCTACTATGTCTGATGCAGTGATCCTTAGGGTTGTCCAATACCTGCAATGCCTTCTGTAAATATCTAAATTTAACCCCTTAACACTTCTGTAATTCCCTTCTGTTGGAATATGTTTGGTGCAACAACTCTGTTCCTTTCTGTGAGTGTTTGATTGCTAGATTTGTGTGCTGTTTATAAAGTTAGAAAAAAGGGAACTCCCAGAGGCTCACATAGGGAGAGCAGGTGACTGCATTTCCTGTATTTTTTGTGTCTGTGTATGAGAGAAGCAGCCTGCTGTAGATGCTGCACAGATAGAGACACACAAATGATTTACTCATGATCTATTAAGCTTATCATATATTGTTCCTGAATAAAGAAGCTCTGTTGTCACACGCTTGGAGAGTATCCTGAATAATCCGCTGACAACACCTTCATTATAAAATCACCACCATTCTCCCAGTACAGCTAAGACCTATATGTGCTTTTTTCTACTTCCTGTGATATTTCATTTGAGTGAAGTCTCAAACATGATGTTACAGGGTTACAGGAAGATGACAACGCAGTCACTTCCCTGACTTTTATCACTTCCTGGAACAGGACATCATCAGAGAGCAGCACTGAGGTCACTTAGTACGACTATCACTGCCATCCACTGATGATGTCATGTTTTAGGGGGATTAAGGAGAAGTGACCATAGCTTCAGAAGCAGCTGTCACACTTTATCTGTTGCTGCTTCCAGCTTCTTCAATGTCAGCCAGCACAGTCCCTAGTTCTATGACGGTCATTTATTTACCTAAAATGAGACGTCATCAGGGGAGCGGTGATAGAAGCAGGGTGAGTGACCCTAATGCTGTGACACTCCTAGAAAATGTCTCCTGAGTATCCGCGCAACCTCTGGAATTCTGTGCCCCAACACATCTAGTTATCCACTACATTCGGAACTTTCAGACAAAACTTGAAAATCCATCTTTTCAAGAAAGCTTACAGCCGGCAATTACCTTGCTGCCAACTCACCACAACCAGAGCTGCCGCAACCCCCTTCTACTGTCTCCTTTCCCCCATTATCCTGTAGACTGTAAATTCGAAAGGGGCATGGCCCGCTTCCCTTTGAACTAGTATTCCCATTGTTAGTTTATTCATTGTAATTTTAAAATTTGTATTTATACATAACCTCTTCTCATGTACATTACATGGGGTCTATGGTGTGCTAAAAAAAATAAAAATAATAATAATAATAAAAAAGCATTTATAAATCTTTCCGACAGAAAAAATTTCCCAAAGGAAACTAACTTCCACTTAACATAGATTTTTAGCCGAAGCTTGTATCAATCTATCCACTAGATGGTAAAAAGATACAAAATCAATTTTAATAACAATCTCTGGAGCACTGGAGAACTGCTACATTATTGTTCCTTTATTGGAACAATAATGTACTCTGGTAACAAATTGAATTATCTCAATATTCATTCCCCTGCCCAACAAACTGGGAGTGTTGTGGCTCACTGGGTAGCACTGTTTAAATTTGCAGCGCTGGGGTCCTGGTTCAAACCCCCTCAAGGACAACATCTGCAAGGAGTTTTGATGTTCTCCCCGTGTCTGTGTGGATTTCCTCCCGTTCTCCGGTTTTCCTCCCACACTTTAGAGACATAAATGATAGTGAAATTAGATTGGAGCCACAATGGCAACAGGGCTGATAATGACTGTAAAGTGCTGTGGAATTTATGGTGCTAAATAGTGAGTAAATAAATAAATAAAAACTACATTGTAAAAAAAAAGTAATTATTTAATTTTAGACCCTACTAACTTATGTTGGGGGAGCGGTCACCCAGACAGCAAAAACCTCACCATCTTATAGCCACATACACATTTTTCACCTATTAGATTGTTGCATGCAATGAATAAAAGAAAATGATTTACGACTGATTGTCCTGCATTTAAATTTGTAATAATCAGAGTGATA
>JARQOD010000003.1:307000735-307133660 GCA_033576555.1 Oophaga sylvatica
GAGGATTTTCGTGGGATTAAAATTGAAAAAAATTAATAAAAACTTGACTTTTGTACAAGTAAAGCACTGCATATTTTAAAAAAAATTGGTTGGGGGTGGTGTTTAACGGCCGAAAGGGGGGGAAAAGTGGTGGTGGGCCCCAGAGGGACTATGAGAGAAAGGGCCCTTCAACAGTTAAAAGATGTAACATTTATTCAGTTTTCTTGCAACCCTCTACAAGCATTTAAAATTAAATTTAACAACCATTTTGGGATATGTTTTTAAAAGAGGTATTATCAATAAAAAAGTTTTTGAGGGTCTTCTTTTTAAAATTTCCGTAGTCCGACTTTTTTCCCTCGCCAAGGTCCAAAAGGACCTATTCCCCTCCGGACGTCGTTTGTCTTGGCATCGGGGGTTTTATGTGATCGTTTGTACTTTTATTAAACATTTTTACCCCACAGGGAAACCCCCCCTCCTTTGTCAGGACCGTGGACGTCGAGACGCCTTGTGGGTTATATTAAAAGGTACTTGTGGTGGTGGCCGTGTAGGTCTTTTATGTGTATTCATCATACACTGGTCTTGCAGTGCCGTTCTTTTGGAAACAAGTAATCTGGCCCTGATTTAGTGGTTGGTTTTGGGATTTGTTAAAAATTCTTTTCTCCCCCACAATTTTTTTACTTTAAAACCGGTTTTATTTACAGAAAAGTGGTTTCTGCCTGGAGGGGCTTGTGCCCTCTTATGCAAACCTCTTTTCTCGGTTTTGGGAGAGGGTTTGCTGTTGGATGGCGCGAGGCCGCCCCTCAAATTTTTAGGGTGGTCGTATATGTGTTATTCTTTTTTGGGGCAGGGAGCACAGGGAAAGATTTTTTCATGTGAGTCTGAATTGCAACGACCTCAACTCAAAATCACTTTCTATTATAAAAAGAGAGTTAATTTTTTTTGGGTCTTGAAAAATTTGAGTTGGCACTGATGGGTCTTTTGGGAAAAGACTATATCGCAAGTCCACGTCTGTTTAAATTTTCTTTTACAGGTACCATAATCCCGGGCCTGCACCTCAGGCCATCCAACGGGTCAATTTCCCCCGGTCGGGGATTTGTGCACTGATGACTTTTTTTATAAGCGGCAATGGACCTTGGGCAGAGGTTTAGAGACCGGGCTATAGCAATCGTTCAATCAAAAAGGGTTATCTAAGAGCCAAGAACACTAGGAGAACCGATCTTCTTGTTGGAGGTCATAGGCAATTGAATAAGAAAGAAGGTATTATAAGATTCATCTCTAAATATAATCAACAATGGGGTAGAATGCGTCATATACTCACCAAACATTGGCCTATACTAATGACCGAACCCCAGCTCCAAAACCGCCTTCCAGCGGTTCCACAAATGACAGCTAAAAGAAGTCGCAATCTTAAAGATACATTGGTATCAAGTCATCATGTTGCAAAAACTCAAAATATCTTCAATATGAGGGATAAAGCCACAGGATTCTACCCCTGCGGGAGATGCCGGGCATGTCGTAATCACATGAGGGCTTCGTCCTTCATGTCATCGGACGGCCTCAAGGATTTCGTTATTAGGGATTATATTACATGTTCTACAACACATGTGGTATATTACGCGAGTTGTACATGCAATCTTATATATATTGGTCTGACCACCAGAGAGTTGCGTATTCGTACAGTGAGCATGTTAGAGATATTGAGGCCGCCCGTGATGTGGTGGACGTTGAATCTCTCAAAACGATCCCACGACATTTTCGACTTAAACACAACTGCAGATCAGATGATCTAAAAATTAAAGGGATTGACCATGTCAGCCTCGGTATCCGAGGTGGTGACAGTGCACGAGTCTTGGCACAAAGAGAATGTCGTTGGATTGTCACATTGAATACAATGATGCCCATGGGTCTTAACGAACAGTTGAGCTTTGCACCATATCTCTAGAGTATCTCCGCATCCGTGACTCTTTTTAATACTGTTTTAATTGTATACTCACTTTATATTTTCTTTTTTAGTTATTGCATTTTGGAATGAAAATTGCTTCACTCTGACTGCTTGCTACCCTTTCCTTGTTGGAGACATTGGATGACACAGGCATTATATATTGCATCCGAAAATTTACGTCCCTGAATACTAACGCAGCATTGTATCTATAGCGATGACGGAATTCTTGATAGGATAATGGTTTTTTTAGACTATTGACCTCACTATACTGTAATTGTTTATTGTTATACAATATGCTTAGCTATGTTATTTTATTTTATTATTGTTTCATTAATTTTCTAAGCATGTGGTATTACGTCGTCTGGTGCAATTATGGACTTGTCATTATATTTGTTATAATATTGAGATTACTTCTTCGGTCCATCAAAACGTGACGTATTTTAATATATGACAATTTATTGTAGTGTATATTGTGTCTTACGTCTGTACGTTTGTTTCTAATGTGCCAAATTATTGCTGCCGTGATGTATTGAAATATTGTCCTGTTTTATTCAATGTCACTTGTGGGCAAATCTTGCCCTCTTTAGTTATGTCCTTATCTACTCTAAAACTCAACTGCGCATGTCTTTTGGTGACTCCACCTCCGTTTACTCCTGCGGCGTCTCGCGGTCTTTGCACGCTAAACTACGTCATAGGGGTGCACCCGTGAAGCGTGTCGACCGGTGTGACGCCGCCGGAAGTCTATGGACACGCTGTCCACATGTGCTGATATTTTCCCATTAAGGTCAGGGTATATAGTAAGCGGGGATGAGCGTCTTAGTATGTACCAGCCCCCCGAAGAAGCCGATGCGAAACGCGCGTCGGGGCGCGTCTCTGGGTCATATTGCCACTATGGGTGAGTTTGAGTACTGATGTATGCAGCAATTTTATATCATCATTTCCTATTTTGAGGGAGGGAATCCGGATCCCTTCTGAATTGTGCACTTGCGATTAGCATTAGACTTTACTATTTAAAGAATTTTATTATTCTTTGCTGGCATTTGATATAATCATGGCACATTGGTTGGATTTAAATGAAATATGTAGACTATATATGTAGTCCCATGTGCCTCTTTCACCCTTCTGACATGTGTGACTCAGGTGAATTTTACATCTTGTAACATCACGCATACCGTTTCAAATCATTCATTTTGCTATCTATGTATTATTGGTATTTTTTGTATATTCATTTGTACTAATAAATATTTATATATTATTTTTGGCGGTTTTTCTCCTATTTTTTCTTTGTGTTGATTTATGTAATGGAGTGCCATGGGGCATCTGCCCATATATTGTAGTGTTTGATTTGATTACAATTCTGCCATGTACATGTTAATTTTTGGCTAGAGATTATGTTTTCTCCATCTCTGTGGAGGGGTAGTTATCCTGCTATAATTAAAAACGCCTGTGACTAAGAAGCGGAGTGCTCAGTCAGAAAGTAAATAAATACAAATTTCAAAACACTAACCGTCACATCCTAACACAGACCACGTGTGAACAGGTGCTTAACCCAGGGTCACCAACTCATACATACTCAAGCAAAAAAGGAAGCACACTGCAGCGCGATAGCCTGCAAACATGAGATATGAAAAATGAATTGCATCACTGCCTTAGAAATATGAAAAATTGAGAAAACTTTGCACATAAAATGGCCAATTTATGTCTACCTGGAAGCCATGTCCTGTGGAACAGACCCACATTTGGATTCGTGTTCAGATTCTAGAGATTTTTCTCAAAATCTGCAAAAATTCAGCCAATGTTCGGTAATTGAGTTTCCGCTAATGCTTTTGTTAGGACTTTGGCTAGAATAGTGGTGCTGTATGATAAGACAGGAGGACATGGTGGGAGGTCTGATTAAAAGTGTACTGTAGTTTTTTTTATTTACTTTATGTATGGATATTCTGGCAGCCAAACAGTGCACAGAACCCATGAACAATGTCCAGACACAAGGGCTTCTGTCATTGGCTGCTGAAGTCACATGTCCCTCTCCATATAAAAAGCAGACAAGCTGTTTTTGCATCATTTTGTCAGTGTAACAATGCAGAAAGGATGTAGTAATATGTAGTTTACTTAAATGCACTCAAAAATAATAAAGAAGGTGCTACAGAGGAAAAATAGTCCAATCAATAAAATATGGCAACCCCGAGCACTCAAAAAGGAATTAAAGTTCGGAGAATGTATAATCCAATTTTTATTTTCTTACATACTGGAGATTCACAACCAGAAAAGAAAATATTTTTTCAGCAGAAAATATATTGACCCGATGTTTCGACCTTAATGGCCTTTATCAAGGGCATATTCTGATAAATAAACAAGAAAAAAATAATAGTAATAACAACATCATAAGCATAACAAAACATACATTGAATAATATGACAATGTCTAGTTAGTTATACATCATGAATCTTCATGACATAAGTCCCAATATACAGTATAAAGGAACACCTCAGATGACATGCTAGAAACAGGACAAAATAATTATATATTGCTGACAGCGTTAGAATAACCTGCCATAATAAATCGGTATTCAAAGGACCTTAAAGTCAATCTAGAAAGATCTATAGTTGTGAGGGTAAACAGCCCATAAATCTAAAAGCAACCCTTTTACAGAGATCAGAGACGGGAGAGGAGAGGGAATGTAAAGTAAATAATGAAGAGGAAGGCAAAAAGGCACATAGTAATATTAATATTTGCCTGCGAAGATGAGAGACGAGGTGCAAGGTGTGTCCCAGGTAAGCGATGCCCTAACAGTGCAACCAGGACCTTTTATATTCAAGGAAATGAGTGAGCACGCGCGTGCCGCTCGTGAGACTCCGTGCATAATAACGGGAGAAGCCGAGTGAGATAGCTAGGTAGTTTAAGGAAAAGAGCGCGCATGCGCTGAAGTTGAATATAGGTCACAGAATGTAACGAGCAGCGTAAAGAAATCTAATAAAATGATTTAAGTAATTTTTAATTTTTAAAGGGAAAGCAATAAAGGGAATAGGAGGAGAGGGCAGAGGGGGGAGAAAAAAGAAAATGAAGAGAGGGAAAAAAAAGAAGAATTTAAAAGGGGGAGAGAGGTATTTTACCACATTCATTATGTGATCTGTAACAGAAGAAAGATGACATCAGAATTAGTATCACTACAAAGATATATATATACAATAATAACAACAGCAAGTGTATGTGTATATACATACGGACAGGATATTAAAAGGCAACTTCGTATTCCCTATTCATGCCCCAGGGTTCAAGTGTCTGCAAAGTAAAGATCCAAAAGGCCTCCCTAGATTTTAGCCTTTTAATTCTATCACCCCCTCTCCTAAGAGGAGAAACGCTGTCAATCACTTGATATTTCAATTGTGATATGTTGTGACCAACAGCAGCAAAATGTGCAGGAATAGGTAACAATAATCTTTTACAGCGAATGGTGGACTTATGCTGTGATATGAGGTCTCGGATATCCTGAGTAGTCTCACCAACATATCTGAGACCACAGGGACATTTAATAAGATAAATTACGTATGACGATTCACAAGTAAAGAAGCCCTTTACTTGATACACCTTGCCAGAACTAGGATGTGTGAAAGTGTCGCCCCTTGTTATATAAGAGCACTGTAGGCAGTGCAAACAAGGAAAAGTACCCCTTTTCTGTGTAAGCAACGTTCTTTGCCTATCGGGGAGTTTATTGGAACCAACGTCAGCCCTAACCAAAAAATTCCTATGATTAGGGGTCTGTTATAGCTTGTAATAGGTGTGAATACTTTTCCGCCCAATGATGACAAAAGTATTCTCAGAGTGATACCTTTATTGGCTAACCAGAAAATAATATGTTTGCAAGCTTTAAGAGCACAGGGGCTCCTTCTTCAGGCAAAATTGCAAATAGCTTAATAAGAAAAAGGCACAACATTTAAGGGATAGTACAGTAGGACATTTGTTCATGAGGTGGGAGGTGTGATGCCTCCTGTAAGAAAATGCTAATTTGATTTCCTTGGCTTATCTTTAGGAGGCATCACAGGTAGATATGTGCATTTATTCAAGCCAACATGGCGTGGCGACGTTTCGGCTCACAATGAGCCAACTCCTTCCCGGGCCATCCAAAGAACAGAGAGTAGGGTGTGAAGCCGGTGGTGCTATGTTTCCGATTGTTATACACCCACACTAATTCAGGGACGAACTCAGTCCAACGTGCCTTCTGATCCTCTGCTAGTGTCCTCAGCATTTGGATCAGGTTGCGGTTAAATCTCTCACAAGCTCCGTTCCCCTGTGGATGATAAGGAGTTGTCTGGGACTTATTGATTTTGTACAGCTGGTGCAGCTCCTCCATCACCTTTCCAAGGAAGCAGGCCTCCTGATCGGAATGGATGCTTTTGGGGCACTCGTACACCTGAATGTAGTGTTAGCAGATTGCGTGAGCAGCAGACTCGGCAGTCTGGTCCCGTGTTGGTGTCACTACGGCAAACTTAGTAAAATGGTCTGTCATCACCAAAGTGCTCATAGCCTTGGTGTGCTGGTCCAATGGTCAGGTAGTCTATGGCCAGTAGATCCATAAGGCCGGAGGACTTCACCGTCTCTGTGGTTGCCCATTGTTCCAACGGTTTGACCAGTTCACAACTCTGACACTGTTGACAGGCCCTTTCCATGCCGTTCCTCAGATTGGGATGATAGAACAGGCGCTGCAACCACTGGAAGGTTTTTTCCAGCCCGAAGTGTGCTCCTTTTTCATGCGCTTCGGTAGCTACCTGGTCTAACAGGGATGAGGGATAACCGTCTGCCAGACAAGGCTGAGCTTCGATTGGAGGAACATTCTTCTGTACAGGATACCATCCCGCAAATGCAGTCTTTCCCACTGACGCCGCATCCTCAGCATCTCAGGTGAGGCAGACCTCCTCTCGCTTTGACTGGGCCCCCGTCTAGACACCACCCACCATCTCAGCTATCTCCTTATCCTCCTGCTGTATTCGGACCCACTCATCACGGGGCTGCAAACTCACACGGACTTCCTCTTTACCAGTTTCCCGCGTAGCTGCCACCATCCTGGTAGTCTCTCCGAAGTTTGGGACTTCCACGACCTCCAGCTCTTCTTTCCAAATGGACGCTGGTTTGCGATAATTCACTCGAGAAAGTACATCAGCATGAACATTCTCTGCTCCTCTCTTGTAGGAGAATCTGTATCGGAACTTGGCCATCTGGGCTACCCATCGTTGCTCTAGAGCCCCTAACTTAGCATTTTCTAGATGAGCCAACGGATTGTTATCCTTATGTACGTGAACTTCTGAGCCAGCCAAATACTCCGCAAACTTCTCAGTCATCGTCCACACCAGTGCCAACAGCTCCAGCTTGAATGAACTGTAGCTTTCTGGATTCTTTTCCGAGTCATGTAGAGACCGACTAGCGTATGCTATGACGCACTCTTTTCAGTCCTGCATCTGGGATTGCACTGCTCCGAGCCCCTGTAGACTCCCATCAGTGTGTAAGATGAACGGCTGCGAGAAGTCAGCATAGGCCAGCACAGGGGCCTCCATCAAAGCCTTCTTCAGGGCTAGCAATGCTTCCTCCTGACGCTTTCCCCACTGTATGTTCCTGTTTTAGGCACTATAGAGTACTCCCATCAACAGCTACAGAAGAGGATTTGCAATGCGGGTGAAGTCTTTTACGAAGCACCGGATGTTTCCGGTGAGTCCCAGAAATGCACGTACATCTTTCACAGTTTGTGGGGTTGGCCACTCTTGTACTGCAGCAATCTTCTCCTGAGAAGGCCTCACTCCCTCAGCAGAGACAACGTGCCTCAAGTATTCAATCTCAGTCCAGAAGAGGTGACACTTCTGATGTTTCACTTTCAACCGGTACTTCTGTAGCAGAATCAAGAACCTGCTCCAGCTCTGCAGATGTTCTTCAAAGATGGGGCAAAGACGATGATATAAACCAAGTAAATCAAAGTGGCTTCAAAGTTCAGGTCCACCAAACATCTTTCCATGAGGAATTGAAATGTTCTTGGGGAATTGGCTAGGCCGAAGGGCACTCGATCGAACTCGTACAATCCCATCGGGAGGATGAAAGCAGTCTTGGCTTGGACTTGTTTGGACATTGGTACTTGCCAGTAACCGCTGGCCAGATCTAACGTGGAAAAGTACCTGGCATTCCCTAGTGCCAACAGAGACTCCTCTATCCTTGAAAGTGGATACGAGTCTCGCACTGTGCAAGTGTTGAGCCGGCAGCAGTCCACACAGAAGCGCAGGGACCAGTCCTTCTGCCTCACCAAGACTATGGGGGCAGCCCACGGACTCTGACTCTCCCGTATAACTCCCTTCTTCAACATTTGCGACAGCATTCCCTTCACCTCCTGGTACATCTTTGGGGGTATCTGGTGGTACTGTTCCCAGATAGGTGCCGCATCCCCTGTAGGTATCTCGTGGGTGATGGCTGTGGTGCCCCAAAAGTTGTCTTTGTTTTTGGCGAACACTTCCTGGTATTTTCCCAACTAGGCTTCGACCTGGGGCACCTGCTGAGGGGTCAGTTCTGAGAGCTCTGCCCTCATGTGTTCCAGTATCTGTCACCCCTCCTGCAGCAATCCGGGGCCTGGGGCTGCCTTCTCCATGACGGTCACCAGCCACGGATTTTCTGTCCTTGCAGTCAACTGTACTGTCTCAGATGGAACCAGCTCATCTGGAAGGCCCAGGACATGGGTGACTTCACTCCTGGGGAGTAAAGTTGCATCAGTCTCCCCCAAGTTTAAACAGCGTACGAGGACAGTGCCATCCCGCACGTTAGTCAGGGTCCGAGCGACCATTATTCCTGACAGCAGCTGGTCAGCTCTGCTGGGTTCGATTTGAACCTCCACCCCCTCCAGGGGAATACCGGCTCAAACAGGTAGGAGGAGCACAGTCTGTCCAGGGGGCAACACTCCATTAACAGAGGCGGATGCGATGACTTTCCCGAGTTCCTTCCCATCACTGTATGCTTCCCGGACCTAAGCTGTCCGTATCAGTTGTTGAAAGACCCTTCTGAGTTCTCTGTCTGTTGCTCTGTCTGCCGCACACACTCCACTCGGCTCAGTGCGACAAGCTTTCCCGCCCTCAGTCTGTCTCGCTTCGTGTCCTGGTCTGAAAACGTCCCCCCCGGGAAACCTGCTGTACAGCTCCATGGTTTCGGACACAGAGCAGAGGAGGTAACAAACGTCCGACTCTTCCCGTGCTTCACCCTTTTACACATGCATGGGGTCACTGTGGACTATACTGTGGACAGAGTGATGATTGATATGTCCAAAAGTGTTGAGTGCCAAGATGGCGGTATGCCACCGAACCTTTGAGAGGGGCAGGGACTTTGTGTTCTTTGAAGATGCATGGGAAGTTGATGAAGTGTGGGGTTGCTCAGAGAAGAGACGGAATGACCCTAAGGGAGCCCCACCACAGCAGGCGGCTGTAGTGGTTCCGGGTGGTGTGGTGTATAAAAAGGAGATAGCGACACCTAATGTCGATAGTCCCGAGTTCCAGGGGACCGGAAGAAAGTGTGGGTCCGACCAACTCGGGGACTTTGGGGTGACCAAACGTGTGACCGTGGGAAACGGGGTAGCACCAGGAATGGGGTCCGACAAGTGTTTAAGTGGGGACTTGCTGTTCCAGGATGACAGGGTGAGTGGGGATGACTCCAATTCAGACTGTGACTCCAATGCAAGGGAAAGCGAGTGCAGTAAGATGGAGCCGAGTAAAAATGAGAGATCTTCCTCTCGTCACTGGGGATGCAGGATCCGTGGAAAGGCGGGACAGGCTACACCCTCTGAGAAGAGAGATGAGGAGGAAGTGTCAGGGTCAGGTACAGATCAGGTTACTGTCCTTGATAAGGCGGCCACTTTATCTCTGACAAATCACAGCACAAAGGTAGGGCTGGAATTAAAACAGACCTATAGTAGACCCACATCTGCAATACCCGGAAAGGGTGAAATTGCTCAGTATGATGAAGGCTCCAGAGTACCAGATGCTGCAGAGCTGGAGTTCTCTGAAGTTACCGAGAGTCGAGAGACAGTTGAACCTGTAGATGCAGGAATAGGCGGAACTCTGAAGAGGCAGAGTGTGGGTGGGCAAGAGAGACCATCTGAAAATCTAATTAAAGAAGTGATGGTGTGACATGTACTGGCTAAAAGAGAACAGGATCACTAGATAGAGCTGCTTAAAGAGACAGTGAAAGAGACAGTCGAGCGAGAAAGGGTCCTGAGAAAAGCGATTGAGCACAGAGTGGATGAGTTGGAGAAGGAAGTCACTGAGCTCAGAGGTCACCTGTCAGCATGTAAGACCATGAACAAGGCCCTTTTGAAAGATACAGAGGTGCTCAGAGAGGCCCAAGAGAAGCATCAGCAGGAGCTTCTCCGGAGAGAGGATGAGCGTTGTTGCTTGGCAGAGGATAAAGTTCTCCGAGAGCTCAAGATAGAGAAGGAGACTAATGCCCAGCTACAGAAATCCGCGGATGACCGGGAAATCGAACTGTCGCACTCTCCCGATCTGATTGCAATTAAGGAGAGTGAGCTGGAGAGGCTGACCAAAGTAGGGGCCTCCACAGAGGAAGAAATCCAGCAGGGGAAGTGCCACGCAGATGGCCATACAAGGGACATCAATGTCTTGGAAAACTGCAATGACTCTCAGGATGAGGAGGTCCAACAGTCTGTCCAAGAAGGTGAGACTTCGGTTTTCAAGTGCGTAATAGAGATACCAAAAGGCATGCGAGAAGCATGTGCCAGTGAGGATGTGCATAAGACCTTTAGAAAGGCGGTAGAAGCATGTAGTGTGAACTGGGCACCACAGACGAAACAGTTGGTCATACTATTGACTAGGGAAGTCACAGTGAAGTGGGTGGCTGTCCTGAGGGATATGCATCTAAAATGCCTCCGCACAAAACAGATGATCATGTTGCGGAATAAGGAACCTGCTCGACGTCTGGAGCAAGCAAGAAAAGCTCAAAGTCAGCTTGGATTGGTGGATAACATAGTTCAAGTGCCCAGAGATCTGGTGAGGAAAGTCATCGGATGACTTGGGAAAGTGATGCAGGAGATGGTGAATAGGTCCGGTGTGATGAGAGTGAGGATTCTGGCTGATGACGAAGCCCAGATGCTGGGTGAAGATGGGATGGTTCCATTCCTCGTTGTTGGATCCATGGAGAGCCTTGGGAATATCCGGATGCTTCTGGAGTATCACGTGGCTTACCTGAAAGAAATAGAGCAGCTAAGACTTGAAAGGGAGCAGGTCAACAGAGAGCTGCAGGAAATGGGAAGAAGACGGCCGCCACCTTCAACTCGCGGCATAGAGAGGCGAAGAGGTTCGCATAAGGCTACTTTCACACTTGCATTTTTTTGCGATGCGTTTCGAGCGCACATAAAACGCATTAAAAAAACACGTGCAAACGATTGTAAGCACTGCGATATTTAGTTGCATAAGCGTGCGCATTACGAAAAAAAAATGCAGCGATTGTATGCGATTTCAAGCATTTTTGCAAGCGTTTGTGTTTTTTCAGCGCATTTCACAGGAGGAAAATGCTTCAAAAATTCTTGCAACAGACTCCACCAATGGGACACCAGTGGGCGTGTGTTATGGGAAATCTTTATATAGAGCCTGTTTACAGCCATTCTTCACATTTGCTTACATTTGCCTTTGTGAACATGGATCTGCGCTGGAAGAGTTTCCACTTCAACTTGGATCTGGACATTGCGATGGCTCAGGCTTATGCAGTTGCTTGCCATGAAGAAAGGGAGAGAGAGAGACAGAGAAGACCGCAGCAGTGGTGTTTGTGGGTACATCCCATTGTCGAACTCCGGGTGAGCCGTGGAGCGTACCACACCCTCTATAGCAGTGATGGCTAACCTTGGCACTCCAGCTGTTGTAAAACTGCAACTCCCAGCATGCCCTTGCAACCTGCAGCAGTTGAGGCATGCTGGGAGTTGTAGTTCTCCAACAGCTGGAGTGCCAAGGTTCACCATCACTGCTCTATAGCGAGATGCAGGCAAACCCCGAGAAATTTACGGACTATACCCGGATGTCACAAGAAACCTTCAGGGATTTGCTAGGTCGTGTCCAACAATTCATCCGGAGACAGGACACACAGCTCCTTCGGGCGATTCCTCCGGAGGAAGGACTCCTGGTGACATTACGGTACGTAATATTGCAAAACCAATGCCTGCATCATTTTATTTGTTCTGACATGTACTATTCCAAAGCTGCCAGAATTATTGTTCTGCCATCTAGTAAACAAAGACCTGCAGAATTATTTGTATGCCATGTACTATTTTTTTTTCTTTAGTTAAATGTTTTAAAAAACCATATACAATAATATATATTGTTTTTCTTTCTCAGATTCCTTGCTACTGGAGAGAGCCTCTCTTCACTCCACTTCCAGCAGCGGATTGGTATCTCCACCTTGTCAGGAATTGTTGTGGACACCTGCTGGGCATTGTGGAATGTTCTCTGTCCAGAATTTATGCCCCTGCCCACCACAGAAAAGTGGCTAGAAATAGCTAAAAAAATTCTGGACAACCTGTAATTTCCCCAACTGTTTGGGAGCAGTTGATGGGAAACACATCCGGATCATCAAACCAAAAAGAACAGGCATGGAGTACTTCAACTACAAAAGTACTTCTCTACAGTTCTCATAGCCATTGCGGATGCAGACTGTATGTTTGTTGCAGTGGACATTGGGGCATTTGACCATGGGAATGACTCACAGGCTTTTAAGAACTCGGACATGGGCCGGAGGTTGTATGGAAACCAGTTCAATTTCCCCATGCCACGGCCTCTTCCCCACACCGAAGGTCCGCCACAGCCATTTGTCATGGTTGGGGATGAGGCATTCCAGATGTGCCAACACCTGCTCAAACCCTACTCCAGCCGGGACTTGGACCACAACAAAAAAATATTTAATTACAGGCTGACCAGGCCAGAAGAACAGTAGAGTGTGCCTTCGGTATACTTGTTTCCAGATGGTGCATTCTGGGCACAGCTATTCATCTGAAACTGGAAACAGTGGATGAAGTGGTGAAGGCCTGTGTGGTGCTACATAATTTTGTGATGTCTAAAGAGCACCCAAACTTTGAATTTGATGATGCAGCTCCTAACCCATTGCCTGAGTTCACTCAGCACCCTCTCAGGCCTTCTTTTGAAGTTGGCCAAATGAGGGACCAATTTGCGGCCTACTTCATGTCAGATGTAGGATGAGTGGAATGGCAAAATCAAATGGTGTAAAAAAGTGTTCTTGTCTGTATGTTAATAAAATACCTGTTTTTAAACCTGTAATCAACTGGCTAGGTTTACCACTGAATTCATGATGCTGTGTTTTTTGTGCATCATGAATTTACTAGTAATCCTGACCAGGTGACTATACATCCACACACACACAAGTTGTATGACCTTTATCATCTCTTCAGTTTGGGTTCAATTTGCAGCGACGGTGGAGATAAAATAACTAATATTTGTGTCACCTGGCCTGATGTTACAAATACTGATTTGTGGATGCACTAGCATCTGTCACTCTTTATTATACCTGACCAGGTGACTATAAATATTATTTGTAGTATTATCACTGTGGCTTGATTTTGAACGCAGTAGAGAGATAATAAAGTTTATACATCTTCTTCAATCCCCAGGCCAGGTGTCATGCTGAAGTGGTGATGCCCCAAATAACACATCCTCACTTCAGAATTTATCACGCCTTGGCAGGTGAATACACATATGAGTTATAAACAGCAGCATTGCTACAGTATGCTTGAAATAAATGCAGACTTAAGCGACGCTGCTCGTTAAAACTCATGTGTATTCACCAGCCCAGGTGAGATAGTAATGATACAAGGCCAGGGGATTGTACATATAACGTGTATTTTCACCATCATCTCCTCAGTTTATTCAACACACATTGAATAGAGAATGTGGTTAATTACAAGGTATATCTAGAATCCCTGGCCTTGTATCACAAAGTGAAATGATGGTAAAAACACACCATACTCATTTAACTTTTTATGATACCTGGCAAGGTAAAATAGATATGCCTTGCACTCAACACCATCCTCTATTCTGTCTGTGCAATATTAGCAGACAGAAGAGACTGGTGGTGAAAATACAAGTCAAATAATTGTGTTTTGGACTACACATATCTCCAGGAAAGACACAAGAAACATGTGTCATTCCTGGAATTATGTGTAGTCAAAAACGCAAAGTGTACGGCGCAGTGTGTGTAGGCGGCGAAAGACACATTAATCAAACAGTATTTACTAAAAGCAGAATTGCACATTTATTTTGTACAAAACAAAACAAAAAATGTTTTATTGAGAAGAACGTTTTGGGGAGATTGGGATACTCTGGGGTGTGGAGAGATGAGGAATGGCTGGAAAGCGAGGAATGAGTTCTAGGGGAAGGGGCGACGAAAGTAGTGGGGAAGGAAGATCAGGGATGGAAGTAGAGGCAGGTTGAGACACATTAGGAGGAGAGGGGGGAAGTACAAACAAAGTGTTGGGTCTGCGGAACGCACCAAATATATAAAGTAGAGAGGTGCGTTCGCAGCCCGGGGTCCACCGTGCAAGCCGAGCCTGCTGCTAGTAGAAATGGCGCGAAAAGCAAACTCTGTTATCCCGCAGAGTCGCCAACATAAACGCCGTAATGCGCTGTGGCAATAAGTGCGAACTCTGTTACTCCACAGAGCCGCTAGAAGGAGAGCCGCAGCGCTATATGGCGATGTGTACGCACTCACTAGACACAACTGAGTGGCAAAGAAAACACGCTAGGGCACTGTCTAGCGTTGAAAGCGAACCCTGTTACGTCACAGGGCCGCTGAGAAGAAGTACTGTGTCCTGTCAGGCTCTCAGGTACACAGTTAAGTGCTACGCATTCATAAAGCGTGATCATGTGCTAATGTTCGCGCGGAAGTCACCCGCAATCTATGGCGTCTGAACGCCAGACCCTGAATACGGCAATCAAATCTCCTCACCGGTTATGCCGGTAATCTAGGGCATCTAGGACACCGACCCTGACCAGCTACCATACCAAACTCCTCACCGATTAAGTCGGTATTCTAGTGGCTTATTTCAGCCGGGTCCCTATCCACACATACACATGACCACACTGGCGCATAGCATACAATGATTGATATTAGCGCATGGCGGCCCAGCCATGCTACCCTTTTATAGCAACAGCTACAGGACCTTCCAGGAACAAGGACCAATGAGAAGCTGTTACAAACAAACGTAGCTACATGACCTTCCTGGCGGACCAATAGGAGCCGCTGCAGCACCTGAACATGTGACCCCTGATCTCCAATGAGAGATCTCACTCTGGGCATGCTCAGATGGGAAAACGCAGGTCTTTGTCTCAAAGACGACTGCTCCAGCACTGGCTATAATAGCAGATCCAGGAAAGGCAGCAGCAAGTCACTGCACAGTAGAGGAGTGGGCAAGACGCCTGGACCGACGTCTCTGCTGAGCAGGCTCCACTGCGGCCGGAGATGAATGGGAGACCGCAGCGGGACGGGTTCGAGACTCCCCTTGTGCAGCAGCGGGAAATCGAACCCTAACATTACCCCCCTTCTAGGGCCCCCCTTCTTTGGGCCTCGCTGCGCTCAAAGACAGCGATGAGCTGCGGAACGTGAATATGCTCGGCAGGCTCCCAAGACCTATCCTCAGGCCCATAGCCCCTCCAGTCCACCAAATAAAACTTTTTGCCCCGTACCACCTTACACCCTACGATGGCGTTCACCTCATGGTCATCCGTAGATGAACCCGATGTCCCGGCAGATGACTCAGAAAACCGGGACATGAGCACGGGTTTCAGGAGGGATACATGAAAGGTGTCTGAGATACCCAGGCGTGGTGGAAGAGCCAAACGGTATACCACAGGGTTAACCTGCTCGAGGACCTTGAAAGGACCCAGGTAGCGGGGTGCCAACTTAGTGGACTCAACTTGCAGCCTGATGTTACGGGCGGAGAGCCACACCAAGTCCCCAGGAGCAAATGTCGGAGCAGGGCACCGATGTGCGTCGGCAGAGGACCTCATCCTCTCCTTGGATGCCTGAATGGCATCCTGGGTACGGTCCCAAATGTCCCGTGCCTCCACAGCCCAGTCTGCCACCCTGGAGTCGGCGGAAGACACGGGCATGGGCACCGGTACCCGCGGATGCTGACCGTAGTTCAGAAGGAAAGGAGTCTGTCCGGTGGAGTCAGCCACAGCATTGTTTAATGCAAACTCAGCCCATGGTAGCAAGGATGCCCAGTCATCCTGCCTGGCAGAGACAAAATGTCGTAGATAGGTGACCAAGGTCTGGTTGGCCCTCTCTACCAACCCATTCGTCTCAGGATGATACGCTGAAGAGAGATTTAACTCAATACTGAGTAGACGACAAAGCTCTCTCCAGAACCGAGACGCAAACTGGGGACCTCGGTCACTGACAATTTTGTCCGGCATGCCGTGTAGACGGAAGATGTGCCTAACGAACAACGCTGCCAGAGCCCGTGCAGAAGGTAACCGTGGTAGTGGCACCAGATGCACCATTTTAGAGAAATGGTCGGTGATTACCCAAATGATGGTGCAACCCCGAGACTTGGGCAAGCCCACCACAAAGTCCATCCCAACCATCTCCCAGGGCCTGTCTGCCACCGGCAAAGGATAAAGTAAACCAGCTGGCCGTTGTCGTGGAGACTTATTTTTGGCGCAGGAGACACACGCCCGAACATAGTCCCCAACATCACGGACCATATGCGGCCACCAATATGTCCTCGCCAGCAATTCAGATGTCCTCTTTGCCCCAAAATGTCCACCAACCCTGGACGAATGTGCCCAAAAGAGTACCTCCGGTCGCAAATTGGCAGGCACAAAAGTCTTGCCCGGGGGCACAGACTCTAGTGAAACCGGAGCCACTGTTCTCAGGCTCTCTGTGGGAACAATAAGCCGAGGCTCCTCTACCTCCTCTTCAGAGGACACCACAGAGCGAGAGAGAGCGTCGGCACGAATGTTCTTCTCTCCAGAGAGGAAATGGAGTGTGAAATTAAACCGAGAGAAGAACAAGGACCATCTGGCCTGGCGAGAGTTAAGTCGCTGAGCTGTCTGCAGATACACCAAATTTTTGTGGTCGGTGAAGACTTGGAAGGGAAAACGGGCCCCCTCCAACAGATGTCTCCACTCAGAGAAGGCCAACTTCATGGCTAGCAACTCCCTATCCCCGATGGAATAATTCCTCTCCGCTGAAGTGAAGGTCTTAGAGAAGAAGAAGCAAGGATGCTTCCGACCTTGAGCATCCTTTTGGAAGAGGACTGCTCCAGCACCAATGGATGAGGCATCCACCTCCAATAAAAATGGCTTATCAACATCGGGGCGATGTAGGATGGGAGCGCTAGCAAAATGAGACTTAATAGAAGAGAAAGCCGTGGAGACCTCTTCCGACCACAATTTGGGATTTGCTCCCTTCTTGGTGAGGGCTACCAAGGGAACTACCAAGGTAGAGAAATGCGGAATGAACTGGGATAGTAATTAATGAACCCCATAAAGCGCTGCACCGCTTTTAGAGAGTGAGGTTCCTGCCAGTCCATCACAGCCTGTAGTTTGGCCGGATCCATAGCCAATCCCTGGGTTGAGATAATATAACCAAGGAAAGGTAAAGACTCCAGCTCAAACATACATTTCTCTAACTTGGCATAGAGGGAATTAGCCCGTAAGAGGTCGAAGACTCTGCAGACATCTCTCCGGTGGGAGTCAATATCTGGAGAGAAGATGAGTATATCATCCAGATAGACTACGACCGAGGTGGAGAGCATATCCCGGAAGATGTCATTGACAAAGTCTTGGAAAACGGCTGGAGCATTACAGAGCCCAAAGGGCATCACCAGATATTCGTAATGCCCATCCCTGGTATTAAAAGCCGTCTTCCATTCGTCCCCCTCACGGATGCGAATCAGGTTATAAGCACCGCGCATATCTAGTTTATTGAATACTCTTGCTCCCCGAAGCCTATCAAAAAGCTCAGAAATCAGGGGCAACGGGTACTTGTTTTTAACGGTGATGGCGTTAAGACCCCTGTAATCAATACACGGACGCAATTCTCCGTTTTTCTTCTGCACGAAGAAAAATCCCGCCCCTGCCGGTGACACCGACTTCCTAATAAACCCTCTTGCCAGGTTCTCCTGAATATATTGCGACATGGCCTCTGTCTCAGGAAGAGAGAGGGGATAGACCCTTCCCCGAGGAGGTTCTACGCCAGGCAAGAGGTCGATAGGACAGTCATAGGGGCGATGAGGCGGAAGAGTCTCCGCAGCCTTCTTGGAGAACACGTCTGCCTATGACCAGTAGTGCTTGGGAAGTGGAGTAAGATCTGTGGGTAACTCCGTAGTGGTAACCTGAACGCAACTCCTGACACATCTGCCTCTACATGCATCACTCCAACCCAGTATCCTACCCGAAGTCCACTCTATATGTGGGGAGTGGAAACGGAGCCAAGGTATACCTAGTAGGATCTCGTCTATTCCCTCGGGAAGGACGAGTAGGGAAATAAGTTCCTGATGGGAAGGAGATACAGACAATGCAAGTGGAACAGTCTGGTGTATAATATGTGAGGGCAATGTCGACCCATTCACTACCCGGACAGTCACTGATTTGTCAAGCGCCACCAGAGGTATTGCATGACGGCGAGCAAAGCTAGAGGACATGAAATTCCCCTCTGCTCCTGAGTCCACGCAAAGGTCGGCGGTGAGAATGGAAGTACCAACAGTGATTGTCCCTTTAAGTGTCATCTTGGAGGAAAATGCCGCTGTCTCTAGTGAACCTCCTCCCAGGACCACTAGACGCGATCGCTTCCCCGATCGCTGTGGACATTTGTTGGCATAGTGTCCTGTCTGCTGACAACGGTTACAGACCACGGATACTCGGACGGACCGAGACTTAGGTCCTGCATGAGGAACTTCTGTGGCCTTTTGGGGTTCGGACGCCAGATCGGGAAATTCGAGAGGTTTGGCAAAGGTGGGAGCCAACCGAAACCTCTGCCTACACTGGGCCCGCTCCAACCTCCGCTCGTGAAAACGGAGGTCAATGCGGGTAGATATGGAGATAAGCTTCTCCAGTGTGGCGGGAATCTCCCTGGTAGCCAAAGCGTCTTTAACATGGTCAGCCAGTCCTCGCCAGTAGATTGGAATAAGAACTTTATCAGACCAATCTAGCTCAGAAGCTAGAGTCCGAAACTGGACGGAAAACAGACTGACCAAAGACGAACCCTGTGCCAATGCCAGCAGTTGTAGCGCCACATCGTGGGTGACCTGAGGTCCTAAAAAGACCTTTTTAAGAGCCTCCAAGAAACGAGGAGCACTCCGCACCACACGATCGTCGCGCTCCCACAGCGGCGTTGCCCACTCCAACGCTCTGCCCGAGAGTAGAGAAAGTACAAAACCCACTTGTGCCCGATCCATGGGAAAACGTGCAGTCAGAAGCTCGAGCTGTATAGAGCACTGACTCACGAATCCCCGACATTGCTTGCTATCACCGGCAAACTTGTCAGGAAGTGGGAGGTGGGATAATGTAGGGGCAGAGGTGGCAGAAGACAAACTGGCTGCAGCCACGCTAGCAGCCTGAACAGCGACTGCGGTAACATCCACAGCTGAGGTTGTGCGCTCAAGAGCCGCCAACCTACCCTCCAGCTGCTGGATGTACTGCGATAGACGCTGTTCATCCGCCATTTTACTAGCCAGACCCTGGCGCTAATATTATGCTAAGGGTCTGCGGAACGCACCAAATATTAAAGTAGAGAGGTGCGTTCGCAGCCCGGGGTCCACCGTGCAAGCGGAGCCTGCTGCTAGTAGAAATGGCGCGAAAAGCAAACTCTGTTATCCCGCAGAGTCGCCAACATAAACGCCGTAATGCGCTGTGGCAATAAGTGCGGACTCTGTTACTCCACAGAGCCGCTAGAAGGAGAGCCGCAGCGCTATATGGCGATGTGTGCGCACTCACTAGACACAACTGAGTGGAAAAGAAAACACGCTAGGGCGCTATCTAGCGTTGAAAGCGAACCCTGTTACGTCACAGGGCCGCTGAGAAGAAGTACTGTGTCCTGTCAGGCTCTCAGGTACACAGTTAAGTGCTACGCGTTCATAAAGCGTGATCATGTGCTAATGTCCTCGCGGGAGTCACCCGCAATCTATGGCGTCTGAACGCCAGACCCTGAATACGGCAATCAAAACTCCTCACCGGTTATGCCGGTAATCTAGGGCATCTAGGACACCGACCCTGACCAGCTACCATACCAAACTCCTCACCGATTAAGTCGGTATTCTAGTGACTTATTTCAGCCGGGTCCCTATCCACAAATACACATGACCACACTGGCGCATAGCATACAATGATTGATATTAGCGCATGGCGACCCAGCCATGCTACCCTTTTATAGCAACAGCTACAGGACCTTCCAGGAACGAGGACCAATGAGAAGCTGTTACAAACAAACGTAGCTACATGACCTTCCTGGCGGACAATAGGAGCCGCTGCAGCACCTGAACATGTGACCCCTGATCTCCAATGAGAGCACTGGCTATAATAGCAGATCCAGGAAAGGCAGCAGCAAGTCACTGCACAGTAGAGGAGTGGGCAAGACGCCTGGACCGACGTCTCTGCTGAGCAGGCTCCACTGCGGCCGGAGATGAATGGGAGACCGCAGCGAGATGGGTTCGAGACTCCCCTTGTGCAGCAGCGGGAAATCGAACCCTAACACAAAGTCTTTGCTTTTCTCTTCTCGGTGCTCGGAGAAGGAGTAGAAGTGGTGGCGGTGGTCCAAGGAGAAGTGTTGTCTGTGCTCCTAAACTGGTGCAGAGTGGTGGCGGTACTCCTAGACGGAGAAGTGGTGTCTGTGCTCCTAAATTGGTGGATAGTGGTGGCGGTACTCCTAGAAGGAGAAGTGGTGGCTATGGTGCGGAGTGGTGGCAGTGCTCCTAGAAGGAGAAGTGGTGGCTGTGCTCCTAAAATGGTGCGTAATCGTGGCGTTACTCCTAGATGGAGATGTGGCTGTGGTCCTAGGAGGAGAATAGGTGGTGGTAGCCCAAGCAGGTACAGTGGTGGCGGTAGTCCAAGAGCGTGGACCAGTGTCTGTGGTGGTGGTGCTCCAGACAGGAGCAGCGCTTGCCATGGTGGTGGCGACGGTGGAGTGTCCAGCAGTACTCAGACTTGTAGTGGTGACTCGGAATGCTGGTGGCCATGCACTGGTATGCAGCAGAAGTCGGTACTGATGCGTGGCGAGTCAGTGGTAGCACAGTTGGATATGCAACCACTGACTGCTGCACGTACCGATTCTGCTGCATAGCCTGCAAGTAAGCAGTGTTGCAGGCCTGCAACACACTCAGCTGTTGCTCAGGACTAAGGTGTTCCGCCATGCCCCTTTTAATTTTACTAAAAAATGGTGCTCTGGTCTGTTGAGGTCGGCCTCCAGATGATCAAGCCGCTGGTCGACAGAGTGGAAGCGGTGATCCATGTGGGTAAAACCGCGTTCCATGAGTGAAAAAACGCTTTCCACTCTGTCAGACAAAGACATCATACTGGCATGAAAGGCCTCGCTCAAGTGCATGAACTCGGGCAAGATATTCCTGTCCAAGGCCCTCTGCTGCTGGCGGGAAGTGCCCGCATAACCAGTGGCAGAGACCTGGGACAGGGGAACACCTGATTGACCAGCTTCCTGGTCACCAGCTGTCCATGTTGCTGACCTGCAAGATGCTTCCAGGCTGTCTGATGGCTGGGATGGGTACGAGTTCGTCCGATGAAGGACCGTTTCAGGGACAGGTTGCATAGTGCTGCTCCAGGGCTGTGGAAAGAAAAGAAAAACATTAATATCATGCATTTACAAGAAGCAACAGCTGTGGAATAGAAAAGCACTGATTAAAAAAAAAAAAAAATTAAAAAACTTACGCTCTGCTGGCAAGGACCGGTCTCAGGAATGCCAACTCTCGATAGTAGCGATATTTTCTTCTGGCCCTTGCCGCTGAACCACTGTGAACCTGTCCCTCTGCACGAACATCAGTGTTGAAGCGGTCCTTCATCGTGTGCGGACTTTGTTCACTGTTGGAAAAAAAATATATTATACAATGCACTCAGGGCAAAATCTGTCTCATCACACACACATGAGTGAAAATGGCAAACAGTCAATGCAGCATAAAAAAGTTATACAATGCACAGGTCAATCACTGTTGAACCAGATGACACTGTTGGGTTTGCCGGTAGAATATATCTACCAGTAAACCCATCAGTGCCATCTGGAACAAGAGTGAATGCAGCATTACAATACACAGGGCAGTCACTGTTGAACCAGATGACACTGTTGGGTTTGCCGGTAGAATATATCTACCAGTAAACCCATCAGTGACATCTGGAATAAGAGTGAATGCAGCATTATAATACACAGGGCAGTCACTGTTGAACCAGATGACACTGTTGGGTTTGCAGGTAGAATATATCTACCAGGAAACCCATCAGTGCCATCTGGAACAAGAGTGAATGCAGCATAAAAAAGCAATACAATACACAACATAGAAATACCATACACAGGGCAGTCACTGTTGAACCAGATGACACTGTTGGGTTTGCCGGTAGAATATATCTACAAGTAAACCCATCAGTGCCATCTGGAACAAGAGTGAATGCAACATTAAAAAGCAATACAATACACAACATAGCAATACCATACACAGGGCAGTCACTGTTGAACTAGATGACACTGTTGGGTTTGCCGGTAGAATATATCTACCAGTAAACCCATCAGTGCCATCTGGAACAAGAGTCACGGCGGCAATACAGAGCATGGAAATACTTACTAAACGCCTTTTTGGTGTTTGGAAAGGAGCTGTCCCAGCCATCCATCACCGCTGCGGCCATCTCGTTCCATAGCCGCCGGCTCACCACATTGTCCTTGTACTGCGGATCACGGCTGTCCCACAACGGGACACGCTCATGGACTTGGCAGATGAGGGCCTCATTGTCCACATAGAGGTCCTCGTCCTTAGTGGAACCTAGAAAAAACAAAAAAAAAATTACAATCTTGGATATATTTCAGAAATAAAAAGAGACCAAAAAAAAAAAAAAGAGACATTCAAAGACTATATACTTACATTCCGTCTTGCCACCAGGACTTGTCTTGGCTGCGACTCCTCCTGCTGTTCTGACTCCTCAATCGCCGTGTCCTACGCTGATGTCTGAAAAAGGAAAACATTTTTTAGACATTTGTAGATTCAGCAGCTATACTTACCTAAAGGCAGGAAGATACTCACATCACGCTCTGCTTGGGCCAGTTCTTGCCGGGATGGGGATTAGTGTGATCAGAAGATGACATGCTGCAATAAAAAAATACAAAGCATTAGTACATATTACATTGGAAAGGACAGGCAGTCAATTGGTTAAGAATACTCACATTCTTGCTGATGCACCTTGGATCTTGGCTGTGTCTTCCAGGCACTGTAGTAGGAGAGTAGGGGTCTTCCAGGCTGTATCTTCCAGGCTGTGTCTTCAGGCTGTATCTTCAGGCTGTGTCTTCCAGGCACTCTAATAGGGATTCAGGCTGTATGTTCAGGCTGTATCTTCAGACTGTATCAGCATGCAGTGTCTCCAGGCAGTCTGAGTAGGGGTCTGTCTGGCACTGAAGACACCTTCCTTTATCTCCACCCCTCACAAGGGGGGATGTTTTAGACAAGTGTCTAGACATTGTTTATTCAAAAATCGCGTGCCACTTTGTTGGTGTCTGCAACTAATTTTTGTAAATGTGTAGACTCCTCGTTGGGCCTCCTTAATGCAGGTTGCTTGAAGCGGTAGGCCTCTGAGACCGGCAGACTTCCACCCCCTTTGAGTCAACTACCCTTTTTACTATCCCTACATTTTTCTGACAAAAGTAGTCCACAAAACTGATATTTGTGCCACCTTAGTGTGGCTGAGCATGAAAGCAGGTTGAGCTGTTGCATGTGGCACCAGGGCTCCTAGCACAGCAGGCCTACACAGATCTCTCACCCAGCTTAATTTGCCATTCACTTCAAAGCTGTAAATGCTGGCCCAGACCCTGGTACCTCATGCATGGCTGATTGCTGCCGTGCCATTCTAAAATTTGTACTGCGGTTGAATTGAAGCTACTTTCCTTGTGTCTGCCCCTAATTTGATGTGTTTTGGCAGCTTTTGGGCCCGTTTGAAGGTCTTCTGCGAATAAATTGGCGTATATTGCAAATTGGGCAATCATAAGTGCAAGAATGCACTTATATGTTGTGCTTTTAAAATGAGGTCCAAGCCCATGCTGTGTTTATGGATGGGTAACTCATACTTGTTTCCTCTGTCCCCTCCTGCCAACCATGAACAACAGAGAGTGGACTGTACTGTGTATGATGTTGAGATGGAGGAAGAGCAGGAGAGGGCACTTGAAGCTGCGCTTGCCATCATCTTGTGCACATGCTCTTTCTGGGCCTCATCAAGAAGGAGTACTTCTGTGTGGCTGCCAAAGAAAGGTAGTGGAATAGCCTGTCCAGTAACAGAAGTTGTCAGTTGTTTTTGTATAGGACATGATGTTGTTGGTTCACTAGTGTTTTCACTAAGATTACCACATACCCCACGTAAACATTGAACACAAAGCCTAATTCCCCTTCCACCACAACCTTGCTTTTTCCCAGTCATGTTGCTCAGATAGTGTGATAGGAGCACAGTATTAAACAAAAAACTATATTTTTACTCTGTACCAGCTCTGCACATAGGTGAATTTCAGCAGCACCCAATGACAAAGTGAAATATGGCTTGCTGTATCACTTTAGTCACAGAAGAAAAAATTGTTTCAGTGTGGATGAGGCCTGAATGACAAAGAAGATATGCTCCAAACTATTTCTTACTGAGATCTCCCCTGCTGTATCATGTTAGTAACAGAAGACATTTTTTTGTGTGGATGAGGCCTTTATAACATAGATTATATGCTCCAAACAATTTCAAACTGAGATCTCCCAACCTGTATCATGTTAGTTACATGAGAAAGAATTGTTTCAGTGTGGATGAGGCCTGTGTAACAAACAAGATATGTTCTAAATAATTATAAAAATGAGATCTCCCCTACTGTATGACGTTAGTAACAGAAGAAAGAATTGTTTCAGTGTGGATGAGTGCTGGATGACAAAGAGTATATGCTCCAAACAATTTTTTAATTAGATGTCCCCTATGACGTTAGTAATTGACAAAATTTTGGCCTGTTGATGAGGCCTGTATAACATTGATTAGATGCTAAAAACAATTTGAAAGTGAGGGGTCCCCTATTGTTTTACACTAGTAACAGAGGAATATTTTTTTGTTCTTTCGATGAAGCCTGTATAACATTGACTACATGCTGTAAACAATTTCAAAGTGAGATGTCCCCTACTGTATTACATTAGTAACAGAAGAATATTTTTTTGGCCTGTCGATGAAGCCTGTATAACATTGAGTAGATGCACAAAACAATTTTAAACTGAGATCTCCCCTTCTGGATTATGTTAGTAACATAAAAAAAATATTTTTAGTTAGGATGAGGCCAGTATAATCTAGAAGATTGTCCGTGGCATTTGAACGCCCTCTTTCCTACAGGTACTGCTGGTAAGGGCAGGTTTGCTGGAGAAATATAGACAATGTGTCGTTAGATGAACTGATCAGGAAAAGGGGCATGACGGCGGCGGCAATGGGAACATATAATACGATCAATACTAGGGTGGCAATGGGAGGTATGAGATCCAGGATACAGCCTACAACAATTAGCCTTTTACCCAACATCAATTACCAGAGAGCGTTTGATGCTTGTCAGAAGATAGATGTAACAGATGCACGACTCAAGCTAGGCATAACAGATGCCCATGAGAAATTGGATGCCAAAGATGCACATAATCTAGAAGATAGACTCAAAACAATTTCAAACTCAGATCTCGACTGCTGTATCACGTTTGTAAAAAAAATAAAATAAATTTAATGTTTAACAGCTCTGCACACAGAACAATTTCAACACCACTAAATGAAAAGGTTGGATATAGCAGGCTGTATCATGTTTATCAACAGAAAAAAATAAATATTTTACTGTGCATGAGGTCTGCAGACCGGTTCATATCACCGCCACAAAATGGCAACGTGGGACATGATAGGCTGCATCAGATTCCGGAACAGAAAAAAATTACAATTTTTTAAAATGTGCGTTAGGTCTGCAGACAGCTTCATATCACCGCTACAAAATGACAACGTGGGATACGGCAGGCTGTATCACATTTAGAAACAGAAAAAATTATATATTTTTTTTCAATGTGTGTTAGGTCTGCAGACAGCTTTATATCACTCCCATAAAATGACAACATGGAATATGGCAGGCTGTTTGACATTTAGCAACAGAAAAAAATTATACATATTTTAATGTGAACAAGCTATGCATACTGTTAAATTTCACCGCCACTAAATAACAAGGTGAGATATGGCATTGTGAATCACGCTAGCAACTGCCCCCAAAAATATTTCTTCATGCACAATAGCTCAAATCACGGAACAATGTCACCATAGCATTAAATGACAAAGTTGGATATTTCACGTTGTTTCACATTTAGCTAGTGAAAAAATAAGATTTAGAACGCTATAATCATGCATGAAGCACAACTTAAGCAGTGCACAACACACTGGTATGACATGTCCCTGCTGGCTTCGTCTGTGGACCTCTCTAATGGCAAACAAACAAATAAAAAAATGCTGTAAGGTCAATTTCACAGCCTCACTGGACAGTAGATAGCTAACGTATCTGACAAATAAACAACCGGCTAGCTAACTAGCTAAAATCTTGCTGCTAACAGCGTCAGGAGCAGCCTCTCTGTGCTGTTACATTGTCAAAATGGTGCTAAAACAAGTTGTGCATCCTTTAAATGGAGAGGGACATGTGATTTCAGCAGACAATGACTCAAGTCGTTGTGTCAGGACATTGTGGATGTTTTCTGCGCACTGATTGGCTAGCCGCAATGTGTACAGAAAAAGTTAAGGAAAAAAAAAATTACTGTTTACAAGCACGCAGCGCATCTGAGCTCTGCAAACTACCTCCCATCATCAAACATGTGCCGAACGCTCATGATACACCACCATTATCGTTGCTACTCTGCAGAAAATATTTTTGTGGCAACGCCAATATTTTCCCGCATTTTTTACCGAATTGTACCGATTTTATTAAATTTTGCTCGTGTTTCCAATCACAAATCCGAATGTACCATATTTGTGCTGAATATATGTTTGGCGATCGTTTTCCAAACAAATTCACTCATCACTTGTGCCCTCTCCTCCTCTTCCTCCACATTAACATCACACACAGTAGTCCTCATAAGTGGCACCCTAATTAACCTTGTTTCCTCTGTGTTACAATTCTCCAACCACCCAATTGACTGTATGGAGCAGATGGATGAGTCATCAGAGCTGTTTGCATATTCCATTCCATGGGCTTTATAGTTCTGCTCCAAAGATACACAGACTCTAGATGAGGAAAGCATGGACCAAATTGGGCCAAATTTTTTGCAGTTGGATACGGGGCTGGACGAAGTAGGGTCCGAGCAGATTCCAGACCTTCATCACTAGACTCACTAGACGTTAACCCCCTGGAGTGGAGGTGATCCTGATGAGATTCAGATACCTGAGGAGCAAGTGGATTGTACTGTGCTTTCAGGGCAGGAAGAGGAGTATCGTGACTCTCAGGGCGAGGAACGGGAGAATAGAGAGCATGATTGTAGATCCCACTTGGTGTGAACCCAGAGGCACGCAGTTGAGTAGCTCATCAGAGGAGGAGGAAGTCGAGTAGGTTACGTTGCGGCTTCCTTAATTATTCACAGTTTGTCAAAAGGCAACTAATGCCTAACTAAAGGCCATAAAAATTAACTTTTAAATGAACTATTAAAGGAATATGATTAAAAGGTTGTCAGTCAGTGTGTTTCTCTAAGGACACAAAGTTCTGTTCATTAGGCAAACATCCTAAATATTCTCACCGTTCTAATGATTAAACTTTTTTCAGGGGGTAGGATAAACTTCTAAGCCTCCCCTATTTTGACACACAGACAGTGAGTGATGCAACCACAACAAGCACTTCATCCTCAATCACAACTCTGGCTGTGGCAAACAGCGGTCGTGGGTCTGAAGTTCACAGGGGTGGCAAGGATTGACTAATCTGGTCCTTTCTGAGACCACAAAGGATGACTCAACTCATGTTATTTGCCAACTTTGTAAAAACATACTGAGTAGAGAAAAAATTCAATAATTTGCCTATTACATGCATGAACTGAAATATGCGCGATCAACATGCGTCAGTCTGGGAATCTCACTGCCTTAAAATGCATACTAGCGGGCCTTACCAACCATCGGCTGGCCCATTAACCACATCTGCTGCTTCTTTCTACTTCATCAACGTGGCAAGTGTTCTCGCACAGTTCTCCATCCGCAGAACCTCCAGTTTTTAGCTATGTGAACACGTTCGAGAATTGCCACCGAAATTTCCGCGGCAATCCCGCACCTCCCTGCCGCGGGAAATACGCATTTTATTGGTATGCATATTCCCGTTACAAACTAGCGTTTTACAAGCGTAATTAGCTTGCAGAATGCTAGAGTTTTCCAAGCGATCTGTAGCATCGCTTGGAAAACTGATTGACAGGTTGGTCACACGAGTCAAACATAGTGTTTGACAAGTGTGACCAACTTTTTACTATTGATGCTGCCTATGCCGCATCAATAGTAAAAAGATATAATGTTAAAAATACTAAAGAAAATAATAAATCGTGATATTCTCACCTTCCCGCAGCCTTCCTGGTCCTCGCGATGCTCCCGGCAACTCCCGTTCTCAGTGATGCCTGGCGACAATGACCCCAGATGATGTAGCATCACGCGAGACCGCTACGTCATCTGGGGTCATTGTCGCTATGCATCACTGGGAACAGGAGTAGCCGGGAGCGTCACTGAGGAGCGGGAAAGCTGCGAGGGCCGCCGGAAGGTGAGAATATCACGATTTATTATTTTAATTATTGTTTTACCAGGGATATGGTACCCAGGGCCTGGAGGAGAGTATACTCTCCTCCAGGCCCTGGGTACCATCCGCACATGAACCGCTTACTTTGCACATGGTGGGCATAGCCACATGCGGAAAGTAAGCGGTTCAATGCATTCCTATGTCAGCGGAGTCATCGCGATTCCGGAAAAAGAATGAACATGCTGCGTTTTTTTCTGAGATGCGTTTTTTTTGCAGAAAAAAACGCAGCATGTGCACAAAAATTGCGGAATGCATTCTAATAATAGGATGCTTAATGCATGCGTTTTTTAAGTGTTTTTGCGGTGGAAAAACACTTAAAAAACGCGAAAAATCCTGAACGTGTGCACATAGCCTTTTAGTTAACCCGTTACAGTCGTGGTGAGTCAGAGCCCGTCTGCTGTTACAGAAGTGGACATGCCTGCTGTTTTTGATGAATCTCAGACACTGAGCACATCATATCTTTCTCAATCAACCATGTCATCCGCGCCTGCACCTCTGTCACAGTCCAGAAGTTTTGTTATGTTCACCCTTCTCCACCCTTTGTCAGCACAGGAGCCAGCTCTCGTTTGTGCAGTTGTGGTCACGTAAAAGATTGTTTCTTTCTACACATGGCAAAGCTAAGAGCTTGAACTTCACCATCTTAAATCTACTAAAAATCATAACCTTTATTTATATAGCACAAACATTTTGCAGAGCTTTACAAATAAGCAATTCATATAAAACAGTCATAAGTTACAAAGTTATCGATAATCAAACAATTAAAGCAAAAATAATGACAACCCTGCTCATCAGAGCTCACAATCCACACTAAAGTGGGGGTGACACAAAGTACAGGTGCTTATTTACAGTGATGGTTCACTAATCTTGAGAAAATTAGGGGGTAGATAAAGGCTGCATGAGGCTTTTGGGTACAGTTGAGTTTGATGGCGAATTATGTTCAGAGAAGTAGATAATAGGCTGTATATAAAAAGGACTTTGATTTGGGAACGTGATAGGCCACCCTAAAGAAATGTGTTTTTAGGGAGCGCCCAAAAATGTGTAAGTTGTGGCTGGTCCTAATTTCATGGGGTAGAAAGTGTAAGAGGTGAGTTATCTAGGTAGGAGAATGAACAGAGCCGGACAAAGACCAGCTCAGGGGTGTTAAAGTTTTTGTGTGTCTCAGAGGTCGAAAGTTGAGAGATGCCACGAGAAGTGGGTGGAAATAAAAGCTGGGATACAGTTGGGGAGGTGGGGCTGTTGAAGTTTCCCAGGATAAGAGTTGTCAATTCTAAGGACATGAAGTGTGGCAGCAAGGCAGAAAAGTGGTCAAGGAAGTGGGTGTTTGAGCCTGGGGAAGGTATATGACCGCTACTCTGAGGGAGAGGGGATGAAAGACCCTGATGGTGTGAACCTCAAAAGAACAATGGCGTCCAATCTGTATGTACTTATTTTTTTAAAAAAACAAGATTGGTGGTGGCAGCGAGAAGTGTAAGGTTATTATGGAGTTAGCAATGATCGTACGGTGATACAGTATATGCACATATTACATGCATTGCACACTCACTATTAGTTTTCTGATAACTGATTGTGAACAGCCTGCGGTCTCCTCCATTGATCGTCACTAGTGATGAGTGAGCATTAAAATGCCCAGGCGCTCGTTGCTTGGGTCGAGCAAATTGGAATGCTTGGGTACTCGACCCAAGCAACAAGCCCAATGTAAGTCTATGGGAAAACCGAGCATTTTTGCCGCGATTCCCCCGTGGGTTATTTTAGGGTCTAAAAACGTCTGAAATCGATGGGAACAGTGCTCAAATGACACGGGAACATCATGGGGAATACCCCTGGAAGCATTTCTGGCTCCTAGGTCAGAGTGTGAGGCCACTTTTACAGGTGCATATTAAAACATACAAAAACAAAAATAAAATGGATTTTCCAGGGAAATATGTTAAGGACCATCCTTTCCAGGGTAATAATTTGTATGTAAGGCAAAAGAAATAACCCCCAAAAATGTACCTCCATCAATTGGGCTATGTTCACACGTATGCGGTTTTCAACTTTAGCATTGCTTTCAACCAATACAGATGCATTCACTGGGAAATGTCATTTTAACATTTAACAACGTTAGCTGGCCATGTGGTGTGTGACACATCACCAGACACATCCTGTTTCATTTATGAAGGAGGGACCCTGAAAGTCACAAAGACATATTTTATAGTGCCACCAGGCGGCATTAATATTCTTAAAGGACCATTATTAAACAGTTGGTCTCCTTTTACTGTTATTACCTATGCAGTGAGTGGCTGGGCTGCCAAAAATTAGGACGCAAACCAATACTCCTTTGATGAGACGTACAAGAGGGCCTCCTGAAAAAAATGTTCCCATTATAAAAAAGTGGGTCTCCCATAGTGTTAGCTTATGCCACAAAGTTACACGCACCCCAATAACACTTGGAACAGACGTCCTGGATCGCCACATGAAACCAAAGTTTCCATTTTTTTCATTTGGTACTGCCATACTGTTTGCTTATGCATTGAATGCAAGGCCTGTCCTGCACCAAAGTAACAAACACCCCAACAACTCTTTCAACAGACCTACTTGAGGGCCTCATGACAAAAATGTTACTATTAAAAGACAGTGTGTATCCCATAGTATTAGATTATACATTGAATGCAAGGCCTGCCCTGCACCAAAGTAACACGCACCCCAATAACACTTGGGACAGACATCCTGGATCACCAAATGAAACCAAAGTTCCCATTTTTTTCATTTGGTACTGCCATACTGTTTGCCTATGCATTGAATGAAAAACCTGTCCTGCACCAAAGTAACATGCACCCCAATAACCCTTTCAACAGATAGTTGAGGGCCTCATGACAAAAATGTTCCCATTAAAAGACAGTGTGTCTCCTATAGTGTTAGCCTATGCATTGAATGCAAGGCCTGCCGTGCACCAAAGTAACACGCACCCCAATAACACTTGGAACAGACGTCCTGGATGGCCACATGAAACCAAATTTCCCATTTTTTTCATTTGGTACTGCCATACTGATAGCCTAGGCACTGAATGTAAGGCCTACCCTGCACCAAAGTAACATGCATCCCAATATCCCTTTCAACAGACGTACTTGAGGGCCTCATGACAAAAATGTTCCTATTAGAAGACATTGTGTCTCCCATAGTGTTAGCTTATGCCACAAAGTTACATGCACCCCAATAACACATCGAACAGATGTCCTGGATCACCACATGAAACCAAAGTTCCCATTTTTTTTCATTTGGTACTGCCATACTGTTAGCCTATGCATAGCATACAAAGGCCTGCCCTGCACCAAAGTAACACGCACCCTAATAACACTTGGAACAGACGTCCTAGAGGGCCCACATGAAACCAAGTTTCCAATTTTATTCATTTGGTACTGCTATACTGTTTGCTTATGCACAGAATGCAAGGCCTGTCCTGCACCAAAGTAACATGCACCGCAATAACACTTGGAACAGATGTCCTGGATGGCCACATGAAACCAAAGTTCCCATTTTTTTTATTTGGTACTGCCATACTGTTAGCCTAGGTATTGAATGCAAGGCCTGCCCTGCACCAAAGTAACACGCACCCCAATAACTCTTTCAACAGATTTACTTGAGGGCCTCATGACAAAAATTTTTCCATTAGAAGATAGTGTGTCTCCCATAGTGTTAGCTAATGCATTGAATGCAAGGCCTGCCCTGCACCAAAGTAGCACGCACCCCAATTACACTTAGAACAGATGTCTTGGATGGCCACATGAAACCAAAGTTCCCATTTTTTTCAATTGGTACTGCCATACTTTTAGCCTATGCATTGAATGCAAGGCTTGACCTGCACCAAAGTAACACGCACTCCAATAACACTTGGAACAGACATCCTGGATAGCCACATGAAACCAAAGTTCCCATTTTTTCATTTGGTACTGCCATACTGTTTGCTTATGCATTGAATGCAATGCCTGTCCTGCACCAAAGTAACACATACCTCAAGAACTCTTTCAACAGACGTACTTGAGGGCCTCATGACAAAAATGTTCCCATTAGAAGACAGTGTGTCTCCCATAGTGTTAGCCTATGCATTGAATGCAAGGCCTGCATGTGTTAGCTTATGCCACAAAGTTACACGCACCCCAATAACACTTGGAACAGACGTCCTGGATGGCCACATGAAACCAAAGTTCCCATTTTTTTCAATTGGTGCTGCCATACTTTTAGCCTATGCATTGAATGCAAGGCTTGACCTGCACCAAAGTAACACGCACCCCAATAACACTTGGAACAGATGTCCTAGATGGCCACATGAAACCAAAGTTCCCATTTGTTTCATTTGGTACTGCCATATTGTTTGCCAAGGCATTGAATGCAAGGCCTGTCCTGCACCAAAGTAACATACACCCCAACAACTCTTTCAACAGACCTACTTGAGGGCCTCATGACAAAATGTTCCCATTAGAAGACAGTGTGTATCCCATAGTATTAGATTATACATTGAACGCAAGGCCTGCCCTGCACCAAAGTAGCACACACCCCAATAACACTTAGAACAGATGTCTTGGATGGCCACATGAAACCAAAGTTCCCATATTTTTCAATTGGTACTGCCATACTTTTAGCCTATGCATTGAATGCAAGGCTTAACCTGCACCAAAGTAACACGCACCCCAATAACACTTGGAACAGATGTCCTAGATGGCCACATGAAACCAAAGTTCCCATTTGTTTCATTTGGTACTGCCATATTGTTTGCCAAGGGATTGAATTCAAGGCCTGCCCTGCCCCAACGTTACATGCACACCAATAACCCTTTGAACCAATATACTGGATGGCCACCTGAAAGTATTGATCCTATTAATGTGGTACTCCAATATTGTTTGTCTATGCAGTGAATTGTGGAGCCTGAAGAACCTGCATTGGAGAATGTCAGGGTTGAGGATGAAGACCCGGCAGTGGATAATGACAATGTTGCGTCTGGAAAACCTGCAGTGGAGAATTTCAATGTTGAGGCTGAAGAAACAGCAGTGGATAATTGCAGTGTTGAGGCTAAAGAACACCTGGTGTGATGTTTCAATAGAATTTTCTGTGCAAACATTCAGATTTGTTATGTGGTATAACAGCACCATCTAGTGGTCGTTTATAGAATGTCTTTGGTTGTTGATATTGAAGTTTTTTGACATATCTACCACACCGTAGTTCATGAGTCATAGCTTTGATGACTCAGCAGTCAGCCCCAGCAGCCATGTTTTTGCTCAGTATACAGCTAAGACAGTTCATTCCTGAGTACCTCCTGACATCAGAATCCAATAGTGATCTCTTACATCCAGATCTGTAGCCGCACAATCGGTAGGTCTTAAACACATTCACCATGAACTTGACAGCCGTATAAATATTGGGATGTTTACATCATGCTGTTATGAAAATGTGAAAGTTGTAGTCTATGCTTTTCTGACTGTGCAGTAAGAATGGGATATACCGCATGTTATATGTAACTACATGTTATGCATATAGTGTGTTCCCTCACCATTGTATATTGTGTATATATTGTATGCTTGCCACATGTTTGTGAGCACATAGTAAAATACTGTTATTTGTTCCACATTTTTTTTACCATATTCGATTCCTGCAATAAACTTGGTAACAGACATCACGTGTCTATCAAATCACTGTTGGGATCAAGGTTTATGCTGTCTGCAAGGATTATGTACACATACAAAATAAGACGGGCAGAACAGTAAAAAACGATATAACCCTCGCAGGCTGGATAGAAGAACTGCGGATTCTCACATACTGATCGCAGTAAAACTGCCCGCTACAAGCTGGATAGAAGATACCGCAGCTCGCACATAGTGATCGTAGTGAAACCAAGCTTCTGTCAAGCCTGAAAGAAAGGGCGCGAATCCTGTCAGAGCGTCACCATGTCAGCCGCAGAAGGTAGATCATTCACCACAAGATCTGCAATCTCAGCCAGCTGCAAAAGCTCAAAGAAGTCAGTGAGCAGCTCTACCATCGCCATAGCCCGCGCAAAAGCAGAAGCTGCCAAAGTGCGAGCATCGTTTGCTTGAGCAAGAAAGGCAATTAGAAGCAAAGGAAGCACAAATGAAGGCACACATGGAAGCAGAGGAAGCACGCATGAGAGCAGCTCTGGCCGAACAACAGGCACACATGGAAGCAGAGGAAGCACGCTTGAAAGCAGCTCTGGCCGAACAACAAGCACACATGAAAAAACTAGCATTGGAGAGGGAAGCCGCAGTTGCACTGGCAGAGGCTGAAGTTTTGGAGGAGGCAGCAAGTATCGCAAGTAATAGACGCAGCAGTATTCTTGGATCAGAGCTCAGTCAACAGGACAAAGCACGACACACGTCAAAATACGTACTGCAGTATGCTAAGTCAGATGGCGGCCTGTATTACGGTCCAGGAGCTGAGTCAACCCCTGCTTACAAACTCCAGCCTAATCCTGTCACACAACAAGCAGCCTCAGCCTTCCAAATGCCATACATCAAGCAAGACAGTAACTTTATATATCATCGGTCCACAATGCAACCTGCATTCCAACCGACAGACAACTGCAGAGCAGCTCCAGCCTTCAAGAAGGAACAAGTAGATGGTAGTTATTACAACAAAGACAAGTTTAAAGACTACTCTAACCCACATGGACCTCTGCACCTCAGCTCGTTTCCAGATTCATCAAACCGAAATCAAGGTATGTCAGATGTTCTCAAATTCCTTGCTCGACGTGAGTTGATAACCCAAGGACTCTCCAAGTTTAACGACAAACCTGAAGGCTATAGAGCATGGCGATCCTCATTCAGAAATACAATCAAAGATCTGGATCTGTCTGCAAACGAGGAGGTGGACCTTTTAGTCAAGTGGCTAGGAAATGAATCCACAGAACATGCAAAACGGATTAGGGACATCAATTTAGACTATCCCGACAGAGGACTAAACCTGATATGGGAGAGACTGGAAGAGTGTTACGGCTCACCAGAAGTGATAGAAAACGCACTCTTCAAAAGAATTGAGGATTTCCCCAAGATGCAAGGCAAAGGTTTCCAAAAACTGAGAGAATTGAGCGATCTGTTGACAGAACTTCAAGTTGCCAAAGCTCAAGGAGACTTACAAGGCCTAGCATTCTTGGACACAGCACGCGGTGTAAATCCCATAGTACGCAAACTTCCGCAAGGCCTGATAGATAAGTGGATCGGTCAAGGCTCCAAATACAAGGAACGATACAACGTCCCATTTCCTCCATTCTCATTCTTTGTGGACTTTGTACACCAACAAGCAAAGATTAGAAATGACCCCAGCTTTGACTTCTCAATGTTTGACACCACGTACCCCAAATCAAGAGAACCTGTCTCAATGCGTAACCTGAGAGATACACCAGTGGCAGTACACAAAACCAGTGTATCTCTTCAAGACACTTCACGCAAAACTTATAGTACTGCAGAGACTGATAAGACCTCATCTAAAGACCCGTGCAAAGAATGCCCTCTGCATAAGAAACCACATTCGTTGTTGAAATGCAGAGGATTCAGAGAAAAACAGCTCAAAGATCGCAAAACTTTCCTCAAAGAAAACCACATTTGCTACAGGTGCTGCGCAGCAACTTCACATCTTGCAAAAGACTGTACAACAAACATTAAATGCTCAGAATGTGACAGTGAAGAGCATAACACAGCTTTACACCCAGGACCAGCTCCATGGACTCTCACACCCTCAGACCAAGTGGCAGAGCACGGCGAGGAGCAGAGAGACCCTACACCTCCTGAAGTGACACCTCAGTGCACCCAAGTCTGTGGAGAAGGACTTAGCAACAAATCTTGCTCCAAGATCTGTCTTGCCACAGTTTACCCCATTGGTCACAAAGAGAAAGCTGTAAAGTTGTATGCCATCCTTGATGATCAGAGCAACAGGTCTCTCGCTAATTCAACTTTCTTTGATATCTTCGACATTAAAGGAAACAGCTCGGCATATTCACTTAAGACTTGCACAGGTGTGAGTGAAGAAAAAGGGAGAAGAGCTACTGGTTACCAAATTGAATCCTTAAATGGTGAAACATCCCTGCCTCTGCCTACGCTGATAGAATGCAATCAGATCCCAAACAACAGAGAAGAGATTCCTACACCTGCAGCAGCATCACATCATAGACATCTAAAAAATATAGCGCACCTAATTCCTGAAGTCAACCCAGACGCTCCAATAGTACTTCTGCTTGGAAGAGACATCATAAGAGTCCACAAGGTGAGGAAACAGATAAACGGTCCTCACAGTTCTGCTTATGCTCAGAAGCTCGACCTAGGGTGGGTCATTATAGGCGATGTCTGCCTAGGAAGCGTTCACAAACCAACCACTGTGAATTCTCTCTTCACAAATACATTGGAAAATGGACGTCCATCCCTCTTTCAGCCTTGTCCTAACAGATTCCTTGTAAGAGAGAAGCCTACAAGTGTGTTATACCCGGACTGTGCAGAAGATGAAGATCATCTGGGGTGTACAGTGTTCCAGAGGACAAAGGAAGACAACAAGACCGCTTGCTCTATTGAAGATGAGACCTTCTTAAGTATAATGGAACAAGGATTCTCTAAAGATGAAACAAATACCTGGGTAGCACCACTGCCTTTCAAAACACAGAGAAACCGCCTTCCTAACAACAGAGTTCAAGCCACAAAACGCTTCAGTTCTCTCAGGCGCAACTTTGAGAAAAGACCAGAAATGAAGGAGCACTTCTTCTCATTCATGAGCAAGATATTTGAAAATGACCATGCAGAAGTAGCCCCGCCTTTAAAAGAAAAAGAAGAGTGCTGGTATCTGCCAATCTTTGGTGTTTACCACCCCAAGAAACCAGGTCAAATCCGAGTAGTATTTGACTCCAGCTCACAACACCAGGGAGTTTCCCTAAATGATGTTCTTTTATCAGGACCAGATCTAAATAACACGCTTCTTGGTGTCCTCATCAGATTCCGTAAAGAATCTATTGCCATAGTCGCTGATATACAACAAATGTTCTATTGTTTCCTAGTTAAAAAAGAACACAGGAACTTCTTGAGGTTTTTTTTGGTTCAGCGACAACGACCCTACCAAAGACGTCATAGAATACCGCATGAAGGTACATGTTTTTGGCAATAGTCCATCTCCTGCTGTCGCCATTTATGGACTGCGACTCTCTGCCCAAGAAGGTGAAGAAAACTATGGACAAGACGTTAAGAAGTTTGTTGAAAGAGACTTCTATGTGGATGATGGCCTAAAGTCACTTCCCTCACCAGAGGCTGCAATCAGCCTACTCAAGAGGACTCACGTATGCTTTCCTGTTCAAACCTCAGACTGCATAAAATAGCTTCAAACAGCGAAGATGTTATGGCAGCCTTCCAGTTGAAGAGTCTATCCCACGATCTAAAGTCCTTTTCATTTGGATACTGCCATACTGCTTATGCATTGAATGCTAGGCTCAGTCTGCATCCAAGTAACAAACACCAAAACCTTTCACGATACTTGACTCATGAGCAAAAATGTACTTTACACAGACAGTGTGTACCTTATTACATATCAAAGCTAATGGATCCCTGCACAAGACAGCACCCATACCTTGGTAAGACATCCTGGTCACAAATGTAAACCAGAGTCCATTTTTTTATTGGTACTCCATTTTCCATCATTGAATGAACTAAGGTGTGCACCAAGAGTAACTCTCTAAAACCTTGTCTAACACATTATTGACCTTCTACAAAAATGTTCCATAAAGAGCAGTGTGTCTCTATATGTTGTATGCTTAAATGCAAGGCTGCCTGCACCAAGTACACGCACCTAAACACAACAGATCTATCCAATGAACAATTCCAATTTTTTCTTATGGTAGGGCCAAATGATGGCCTAGGCACTGAATTAACCTACTACCAAATGTAACTTGCTCCATTTCTGCAACAGACGTAGCTGAGGCTCTATGACAAATAATTTTATTGAAGATACGTGTTCCAATTACAGCACAAGTTACATTGCACCCCAATAACAATCACAGATGCCGACAAAGACAGTATTTTTTTCTTAGTACTAACAGTAGTTCAAGATACAAAGGCTCTCACAATAACACGCACCTATACAGTGGACGTTAGTCTAATGGACATGAAACCAATCCAAATCAGGTACGCATACGTTTGAGCACAGATGCAAGAGCCTGTCCTGCACCAATAACATGCAACGCAATAACTTGGAACAGGCCGGGATGCCCATACAAATTCCTTTTTTTTATTGTACTGCCAACTGTTTAGTAGTATGAAGCAAGGCTGTGAAAAGTACGACAATATTTACAGATTTCTGAGGATGCAAAATTTTCCTTAGAGTTGTGTCCCTTATGTGTTAGCTAACCTTGAATGCAGCTGCCGCACCAAGCAGCAAATTAATTGACGGCATGCCAGAAACCAAGTTCCCATTTTCATGGTATGATTTGTGTATGATTGTGCAACTTGTCAAAAGTAAACACTCAATAACACTGAACAGAATCCTGGTTTGCGACATGAAACCAAAGTTTTCCAGTTGATTGGATGCATATTTGTTATGTTGGAGATCAAGCCTGTCTGCACAAGTAACAACCTGAACTCTTTCTCAGACGTACTGACCTGATAAAATGTTCCCTTAGAGGTTCTTCCCATAGTGGTTATCTATGCATTGAAGCAGGCTGATGTGTTGTTATCATCAAAGTTACTGGCACAATACATTCAGATTTGGATGGTATGAAACCAAGTCCCATTTTTTTAATTGGATGTCCTATTTTGTTGTTTAATTGAAGGCTTGTATGACCATACGTACACCACCACAATATCAAGCTTGGACTAGCATGTCCATGCCACATGCACCAAGTTATTGTTTATTGTTGCAAGTTTGCAAGCATAATGACAGTGCCATGTCCTGCTACCTAGTACATACACAAACTCTTAACAGACCTACTTGACATACAAAATGTTCCTTGAAGACAGGGTATCCATATATTAGATTATAATAACCATTCTACCAAACTAGACAGCCGCATATAAATTTAAAGATGTTTCGATGTGTCATGAAAAATGTTCAAATGTTGTAAGTATGCCTTTTTACTTGCATTAGAATGGGTTAACCGCAAATGTTAACGCAATACATGTTCAGTGCATAGATGTGATACCAAGTCCCATTTGTTTATTTGTGTATATATTGTTTGCAATTGACAAGGCTGCTGAAGTTAGCACACTAACTTGAACAATACGGGATTAATTTGTTCCAATTTATTGGTACCCATATTGTTGTCATGCAGTGAATTGTGAGCTAGAAAACTGCATTAGAATCACGTTGGGATGCAACGGTTAATGCATGTCTGCAGGGATTCATGTACAATAACAGCATTAAGCAGTCGTGAGTAAGACACCTGGCATTGGAGCATTTCATTGTTTTGGCTGAAGAACCTGCATTGTTGAATGTCAGTGTTGAAGCTGAAGGACCAGCAGTGGAGAATTTCAGTGTTGAGGCTGAAGGACCAGCAGTTGAGAATTGCGTTGTTGAGGCTGAAGAACCTGCATTGGTGAATTGCAGTGGTGAGGCTGAAGACCCTGCATTGTAGCATTGCAGTGTTGAGGCTGAAGAACTGGCAGTGGAGAATTGCATTGCTGAAGATGAACAACCAACAAAGTTCACATTATTAGGAAGTGGGTCTCCCATACTGTTTGCCTATGCAGTGAATGCAAGGCATGCCCCAAATATGGATGCACCCAAATACCACTTTGAAGACATGTGGAGGAAGTCCTTCCAGAAATCTGTTTCCATTACAAAGGAATGGGTTTCCTAAACTTGTAATCCCCACACACTAGGTGTATGGGCTGACAAACATTTGCCCCTGTGGGCTACTCATCAACATACTGTGTCAACATTTTGGTTACGGGCATAATAAACAACCTTGAAACCAGTAACGTGGCTGTTGCATCATGGCACACGGTCACCCTGGTGATCTAGTGATGTTGTAGGAATAGACATGGAGGATGGCCTCCGAAAAATGTCTTCCCAGTTTAAAGGAGCGGGTCTCCTATACTTAGAATGCCCATAAACATTTTACTCTGGGAGGTACACATCAACCTACTGTGTAAATATTTTTTGCTACGGACATCATAAACATGCTTGCAAAACAATATAGTGGCTGGTGCATCATGGTACACTTTCACCCTGGTGATCTATTGATGGTGTCGGAAGAGACATGGAGAATGGCCTCCGAAAAATGTCTTCCCATTTTAAAAGAGCGGGTCTTCTATACTTGGAATGCCCATACACTAAGTGCAAAACATTATAGTGGCTGTTGCATCATGGAACATGTTCACCCTCGTGTTCTAGTGGTGGTAGATGATGAGGAGAAGGAGGAGGATAACACAACAAATAGCCAAACTCAGGAAGCATAAATCCATGTGTGGGTGTGAAGAGTTGCATAGGAATACACCTCCTAAAACAAGACACAGTATTGGAGGTTATGTTTCGCTGATATCATTCGGTGGTGTAGAGAAGTCTGCCCCAATCGAGCCCTTGTTAATTTTTATAAGAGTCAGCCTGTCAGCATTTTCAGTTGATAGGCGGATGTGCTTATCAGTTATAATTCCACCAGCGGCACTAAAAACCCGCTCTGACAAAACGCTAGCGGCAGGGCAGGCCAGAACCTCCAAGGCATAGAGAGCCAGTTCATGCCACATGTCCAGCTTGGATACCCAATAATTAAAAGGCACAGAGGAATCAGGGAGGATGTTGGTATGGACAGCAAGGTATTACCTCAGCATCTTTCCAAACTTTCCACTTCTTGTGACAGTACCCCGCGACTCTGGGCCAGGGCGATGGAAAAGTCTGAGAAAATAGTCCCAGAACTTTGCCAGTGTTACATTGCCTCTGCTGGATTGGAGTTGTATCGCTCTCGCCTTGTCATGGGTGTATCGCCACGAGGATCGTTGCGATTACACACTCTGACTTCTCACAGCTGAGTTGCTGTTTCTTTGTGTTTGGTAATGAGGGAGTTAATTTTACCTAGCTCTTTGCTAAGACTAGGTCCAGCCTCGCCCGGCTGCTTTTGATTATGTTCTAATTAGCTTCCTTTATATAGCTGCCAGTCTGGGTGTTAGATGCCGGTGAAAGTATTCATGTAGTCTAGCAGACTGGATCGGTTCTGAGAATACTTAAGCTAAGAGCTCCTTAGTTGTTTTTACTCTTACAGCTTATAGTTTATCTCTGAGACCTTAGGTGTTCCTACTGTGTGTGAGTGTTGTATGTAAGACTTTATTTACTTTATTTCTTGTCTTTCTTGTATGTCTTTCTGTTCATTAACCGTTACCTGTTCATTCCCTTTGGTGGTAATCAGGGTCCTTCTTAGGACTAGATTACAGTTGGCAGGGATTGATAGGAGACAGGGTTTACGCTGGTGGCCTGGACCTCTGTACCTTTAACAGTACCTCCAGGTAGAGGGATTAGTTAGGACCCCAGTTTAGGGTCAGCATAGACCCCGGTCACCCTCTAGCCGGAGACAGTGTATAACGGATTCCGTATTGACCCACTGGACATTGTCAGGTAATTCTATGTTATCATATATCTATGCGCATGTTATATAGGATGTTGCCCTTTTGATATAGATTACTGACATCACATATATATATATCTGCTACACAGCGTGACATTTTCACCGGCCATACTAAAGATTCTCCCCAGCTGTCATGGATCCAGTAGCCCAGCTGGCCCGGCAGTTGCAGGGGTTATCCATGGAGTTTGCAGACATTAAGTCCAAGGTTTTGTCCCCCCGGAGCAAACCAGATCTGAACCTAAGGTTGCTCTCCCGGACAGGTTCACTGGTGGGCGGGACAAATTTTTTACTTTCCGGGAGGCATGTAAATTGTACTTTCGGCTGCGGCCTCGGTCATCTGGGAGTGAAGAGCAGAGGGTGGGAATTGTTATCTCGCTCTTACAAGGGGACCCTCAATCTTGGGCGTTCTCTATTCCTCCAGGCTCCCCAGATCTCCAGTCAGTGGATCGATTTTTTACTGCCCTGGGTCTGGTATATGATGATCCGGATCGAGTTTCCCTTGCTGAAACAAAGTTACGTAAAATGCGGCAAGGAAATCGTCCAGCGGAGGAATATTCTTCTGAGTTCCGTAGATGGGCAACAGATACTCAGTGGAATGACCCAGCTCTTAGGAGCCAGTTTTGTCAAGGGTTGTCTGACAAATTAAAAGATGTGTTGGCTCAGTATGATTCTCCTCCATCACTGGAGGCTGCTATGGCCCTCGCTATTCGCATTGATAGACGAATTCGGGGAAGACGCGAGGTAACTCCGCCTCCCGTGATGACTCCGCCTACTACTAAAGTCCCTTATACTGAGGTTCCCTGGTCTGTTCTGAGGAACCCATGCAGTTGGGAGGGACATCTTTTTGTAGGAGAGAATCGGCGGTGCGCCGCAAGACTAGAAGGTGTTTCTTTTGCGGGAGAGAGGGACATTTTGTTGGGGGGTGTCCATCCCGGGCCTCTTTGAGCAAAGGAGTTAACCTGGGAGTGTGTATTTCGTCCCCAAATCCCTCTCAGTTTCTCGTGCCTGCGGAGGTGGTGATTGGTACGAGAGTTGAGAGGATTTCTGTTTTTCTTGATAGTGGGTCTGGGGCTAATCTGGTGGACGCTCGGTTTGCCCAGGTGCATGGTATGCAACTGAGTGTATTGGCCAAACCGGTCCCTATAGTCTCTATTGATTCTAGACCTCTCGGTCAAGGTAGCTTGGTACAAGCTGTTCATAACATAGATCTTCGAGTAGGGGCAATACATAAAGAGCAATTGTCTTGTTATGTGTTGGAGGGTCTACCTACTCCTATTGTGTTGGGACTTCCTTGGTTGGCTAAACATAACCCAGTGATTGATTGGCAATCCAGAAAGATAAGCCAGTGGGGTGAATTTTGCAGGAATAACTGCATGAGCACGGTCATCGGTGCGGTTGTGCCTAGGACTTTGTCTCCTTTTCTGGAGGACTTTGGGGAGATGTTCTCAGAGGAGGGGTGTAAAGAGTTCCCTACTCATCGCGCATATGACGGCTCAATAAAGTTGCTTCCTGATGCCTCATCTCGTACTTTCCCAGGGGCCGGGAAGACGGATGATCCGGTTCCTATTCCTCAGGAGGGAGTTGTAGTGTCAGCTGTATGCTCTGAGCTTGAGGGGGAGGTATTGGGGGCTCAGGGGGACGCCCCTGTGGGACTTCCAGGGAGCTGATAGTTCCAGATCGGTTAAGACTGAAGGTTACGGGGAACCGTTACAAACGGATGGCTGATAGGGGGAGAGTTTTTGGTCTAGATCTGAAGGTGAACGATCTGGTTTGGTTGTCTACCAGGAATATAAAACTTAAAGTTTCCTCCTGGAGGTTGGGTCCCAGATTCATCGGGCCGTACAGGATCAGTTCCATAATTAATCCGGTGGCATTTCGTCTGGACCTCCCTCCTACGTTTAAAATTCATAATGTGTTTCACAAGTCATTACTTAAAAAGTATGTGGCACCAGTCATACCGTCACCTCTACCTCCTCCTTCAGTGGTGGTCAATGATAACGTGGAATTTCATGGGTCGAAAATCATTGACTCACGTCTCAGTCGCCGATCCCTTCAGTACTTGGTTCATTGGAGGGGGTATGGTCCTGAGGAGAGGACGTGGGTCCCTGCGTCTGATGTTAACGCAGATCGATTGGTTCGGACCTTTCACACAACTCACCCGGGCAGACCTGGCCCTGAGGGTCCGGAGTCCCTCGTAGAGGGGGGGGTACTGTCATGGGTGTATCGCCACGAGGATCGTCGCGATTACACACTCTGACTTCTCACAGCTGAGTTGCTGTTTCTTTGTGTTTGGTAATGAGGGAGTTAATTTTACCTAGCTCTTTGCTAAGACTAGGTCCAGCCTCGCCCGGCTGCTTTTGATTATGTTCTAATTAGCTTCCTTTATATAGCTGCCAGTCTGGGTGTTAGATGCCGGTGAAAGTATTCATGTAGTCTAGCAGACTGGATCGGTTCTGAGAATACTTAAGCTAAGAGCTCCTTAGTTGTTTTTACTCTTACAGCTTATAGTTTATCTCTGAGACCTTAGGTGTTCCTACTGTGTGTGAGTGTTGTATGTAAGACTTTATTTACTTTATTTCTTGTCTTTCTTGTATGTCTTTCTGTTCATTAACCGTTACCTGTTCATTCCCTTTGGTGGTAATCAGGGTCCTTCTTAGGACTAGATTACAGTTGGCAGGGATTGATAGGAGACAGGGTTTACGCTGGTGGCCTGGACCTCTGTACCTTTAACAGTACCTCCAGGTAGAGGGATTAGTTAGGACCCCAGTTTAGGGTCAGCATAGACCCCGGTCACCCTCTAGCCGGAGACAGTGTATAACGGATTCCGTATTGACCCACTGGACATTGTCAGGTAATTCTATGTTATCATATATCTATGCGCATGTTATATAGGATGTTGCCCTTTTGATATAGATTACTGACATCACATATATATATATCTGCTACACAGCGTGACACGCCTCTACTCCTTGGTTGTCCAACGAACTGTGACCTCTGCTGCCAGTGTTTTCAGATGGGATTTTTTTTTAATAATTCCGCAACAATGGCCCTCTGGTACTGCAACATTTGTAGTACACCTATCTGTCTCTGAAAGAAGAGATTGAAAATTCTCCTTGTAGCATGGGTCTAGAAGTGTCACCAACCAGTAATGAGTGTCAGCACAAATTTTGGTAATGTGAGGGTCACGGGAAAGGCAGCGCAACATAAAGTCTGCCATGCGTGCCAGACTGCAAACTGGCAAGACTTCCGTATCCTCACCAACAGGATGACTGACCATGCTGTCCTCCTCCTCCTCCCTGTCCTCATGCCATCTATGCTGAACAGACGGTATGACAGTTGTGCTTAAAGTACCGTCTATAGCGCAGGAAAGTAGCTCCTGTTCTTCCTCCTCCTCCTCTTCCTCATTGTCAACCAATCCACATTGGGATGACATGAGGCTGGGCTGTGTGTAATCACCCTGTATGGTTCCTTGCTCCATCTCATCATGCTCCGCCTGCAATGCATCCTCTTTCATTGTGAGTAGAGAGCATTCCAGAATATAGAGAAGTTGGATGGTGATGCTAATTATGTTGTCATCACCGCTCATCATCTTGGTGGACTCCTCAAAGTTTTGTAGGATGGTACATATGTCTGACATCCATGTCCACTCCTGAGATTTTATGTGTGGAATCTGAACTGAATAATGTCGGCCTTGTTGTTGCTGGTAGTCAACAACTGCCCTCTTTTGCTCACAGACCCTTCCAACATATGCAGTGTTGAGTTCCAATACATGGGGACATCACACACCAGTCGGTGAGCCGGAAGTTACAAACGCTGCTGAACCACGGCAAGGGCTGCTGAAGCTGTAGGTGACTTTCTAAAATTAGCACACAGGTGGCGTACTTTGACAATCAGATTTGGCAGCTCCAGGTAGGTTTTGAGAAACCGCTGAACCACGAGGTTAAGCACATGGGCCAGACATGGTACGTGTGTGAGCTCGCCTCACCTCAGAGCCGCCACCAGGTTCCGACCAGTGTCACACACGACCATGCCTGGCTGTAGGTTCAGCCACAGATCTGCATGCTCTTTCAGAGCTCTCCACAAATCTTCAGCATTGTGCGGTTTGTCACCTAAGCATATTAGCTTCAGCACAGCCTGTTGCCGCTTGGCTGAGGCGGTGCTGCAGTGCTTCCAGCTTGTGACTGATGTGGTCATTTCGGAGATGCAGGCTGAAGAGGAGGAGGAGGATGACGTGCAGGAGCCGTACACTGTGGGGGCAACCCTGATTGACCTAGGGCCTGCAATCCTCAGTGTCAGGAGGACATGTTCCATCCCAAGGTCCGACTGGGTCCTGGCTTCCATTATGTTAACCCAATGTGCTGTTAGCGAGATTTACCATCCCTGCCCAGAAGCACTTGTCCACATGTCCATGGTTAGGTGTACTTTCCCACTATCTGCATTGTTGAGGGCACGGGTAATGTTGTGGGACACGTGCTTTTGTAATGCCGGGATGGCACACCGGGATAAATAGTGGCGGCTGGGGACAGAGTACCTTGGGACGGCAGCTGCTATTAGGATGCGGAAAGCTTCCATCTCCCTGAGCCTAAAAGGCAACATTTAGAGCGCAAGCAGACGAGAAATGTGTGAATTTAGTACTGTGGCCTGTGGGGCGTTGGCTGGGTATTTCCGCTTGCTTTCCAATGACTAAGGTATGGACAACTGAAGGCTGCGCTGGGACAAGGACGTGGACGTGCTTGATCATGGTGGTAGTTGAGTGTGTACAATGACAGGTGCAGGGCAGGAGGCATCTTCTCAGGCACCATGGACAGGGGATTGGCTTCCAAGCACAACATCAGAAGAAGCCAATCCCCCGCAGACAGTGTTCCTGGACCCTGGGATTTGGCCCACAAAGTCAGGTGCTTTGTTGTCATGTGCCTGATCATGCTGGTGGTGGTCAGGCTCGTAGTTTTGCTATCCCTGTTAATGCTGGCATGGCAGGTGGTGCAAATGGCCTGTTTGGGGTTATCGGCATAGTCTTTAACAAACAACCAGACTCGGGAAGACCAAACATTTGTACTGCCAACTTCCATCGTGTTGGTGTTACGAGGAACGATTGCCTTCCTGCCTGTTGTGGTGCTACGCCTCCCTCCTCCTGTGTGCTGCTTTCCTCACTCTGCATGTCCTCCTTCCAGGTTTGGTCAGTTACTATATCATCCACTACCTCATTTTCCACTTCCGCACCCTGGTCCTCCTCCTGACTTTCTGGCAATTGTGTCTCATCATCATCCACCTTTTGTGACACGTTTCCACCGTTGCCTTCATGTGAACATGGCGGTTCAAATATTTGGACATCGCTACATGCCATCTCATTTTGCCCCTCTTCAAGTGGACCGGGCGAGAGGCTCGAATCTATAAATGGAAAAGTGAACAGCTCTTCAGAGTGTCTAAGTGTGGGATCAGTTGTCTCTGGGCACTCAGCATGGCGGGAGGAAGGAGAATCAGCGTGAGGAATATGCAGTCCAGACTCACGGCTACTTAGACTTGACCGTCTGGAAGACAGGGTGCTGGTGGTGGTGGCAAAGTAACAGGAAGCATTATCCGCTATCCAACCAACACCCTTTTAACATTGCTCTGGTTTCAATAATGCTGTTTGGCATTCCCCTAGGAATTCGGACAGGAAGCTCATGCGAGAAGATGTCGGTGTTTGTTGTGCCACAATTTCAGCTTGCCCACGGCCTCGGCCTCTGCATGCACCATCACCATCACATCCACTTCCCTGTCCCTTGCCGCGCGCCTTGCCCATTTTATATGGAGTCCAATATTTTGCACATTCACTACAAATGGCTGAATAGGGCACAAACTTAGATGTGATCTATGTGTAGGAAAAACACACTTTTTTTTAGCAAACTGGTGTCAATAACTAGGGTAAGACACAGCAAATACTGTGGAATGGAGGCCTGAAATGCTACAATTTGTAGCCCACAGATAGATGAGGCATCTGACGGAGATAAAAAGACTGTTTAATATGTGGCCTGTATTTTTTTATTTTTAACCCAAAATAGTGTATTAAACTAGGGTAACAGACAGCAGAAACAGGGAATGGAGGCCTGAAATGCTACAATTTGCAGCCCATAAGTAGATGAGGCGTCTGATGGAGATACCATACAGTTCAATATGTGGCCTATATTTTTTTATTTTTTACCTCAAAATAGTGCATTAAACTAGGGTAACAGACAGCAGAAACAGTGGAATAGAGGCCTGAAATACTACAATTTGTAGCCCACAGATAGATGAGGCATCTTACGGAGATAGAAACTTTAGGTTTATGGTCTATTGGATGTCCTCCAGCGTTTGTCTTGCATGTATTCCTATGCGCTTGCGCATTCTCTGCAGATTAGCTCTGTACATTATGCACTGGCTCTTATCATGCGCATGCGTTATTACTTGATGTTTCTTAAGTCTCTATGACCATCTGTACACGCGCATATGATAGATTAGCTCTGCATATAATGTGTCAACATTTACTCTGCGAATGCATTATCACTTGATGCCTCTCATGCATATGGTAGTGACTTTTTTATCACATGAGGAATTTGTTCTGCGCATGCACTGCTTCACTTCAGCTTGTTGCACAGACTCTGTGATGCTCGGCAATCATGCATACGCTGTTTGTTGATGGTCGGCCATTTTTCTGCACCCAGAAAAACTTCCTGCTCCATATACGAATTCCGGTGTCTATGATTTCAGCACCATGCCACCTCTGACTTCTAGCGCTAATCTGCACAGCTGACGCAGTTTTGGTACGTTATATACAGTGCCTTGCGAAAGTTTTCAGCCCCCTAGAACTTTTCAACCTTTTCCCACATATCCTGCTTCAAACATAAAGATACCAAATAAAAATTTTTGGTGAAGAATCAACAACAAGAGGGACACAATTGTGAAGCTGAACGAAATTTATTGGTTATTTTAAATTTTTGTGGAAATACAAAAACTGTGTATAAGCATTTATCATTTTTGTATACAACATATTCTTCAGATGCAGGCTTATATCTGACAGTTTGTGCCTTATTTGTGAATGTCCAGAGTCATTTAATCAAGTGGTCTCAGCATTTCATTTGTCAATATTTTGTATGTATTAGGTGCCTTCATGTCCAGGGGGATCAACCCCAACATGGGGTATGCGTCACTTGTTTTTAAATGTTTTGGTGTTTTTGGACTCTAATAAGATTTATAAATTGAATAGTTCTTTGGTGGTCCCTGGAACATAGTATGTTTCTTTCGTTCTCTTATTTGCGTCTGACGGAGATGCCACACTCTTTAATATGTGGCCTGTATTTTTAAAATTTTTACCTCTAAATAGTGTATTGAACTAGGGTAACAGACAGCAAAAACAGTGGAATGGAGACCTGAAATGCTACAATTTGTAGCCCATAGATAGATGAGACGTCTGACAGAGATAGCCCACTTTCAAATATATGGCCTGTATTTTTGTTTTTTCCTGTGCAATAGTGTATAGAACTAGGGTAAGACACAGCAAAATCAGTTTGATGGAGGCCTGAAATGCCACAAGTTGTAGCCCACAGATAGATGAGACGTGTGACGGAGATAACCCACTGTAAAATATCTGGCCTGTATTTTTTTTTTGGCCCAACTAAAATGTGTCAACAAGTTGGCTAAGACACAACAAAAATTTCTATAAGGCCGGCGTCACAATGGCGACAAAATCGGACGACTGCAATGCGATGAAATATCGCATTGCAGTCGGACCAATGTTAATCTATGGAGCAGCTCCCAGTATCAGATTTTTTGTGGTCCGTTTTAAACGTCCGTGTGCAATCGCAGCATGCTGCGATTGTCACCGATTGTCGGTCGACAATCGCCAATGCAAGTCTATGGGAGCGATGAAAAATCTGATTACAAACGGACCGCATGTGTGACTTGCGATGAAATCGCATCGGTGTCCTTTAGAAAAGCCGGCAATTCATCCCCGGCTATACTGTAAAATCACACTGACAGCTTTAATAAAGACTAGAAAGAATAGATATATACACATAGAACACATATATATATATATATATATATATACATGTCATTGTGACATGTATATATACATATATTTATAGTTCCTAGACTTCTACATACTGTAATAGGCGCTAATTCAATTGCCGGGTTTTGTGAAATCACAGAAGCCGACATGAAATGATACATTGTTTCCACACAGTTAACCATGTCATTTCCTGTATTTTGATATTTGTTTAGAACTTACAATTACATGAGTGTATTTGTGCAAAATTTCAGACATGTAGGGGTTAATTAAAGGTGTAATTTCGTTGAAAAAAAATGCGTGGGCTCCCGCTGTATTTTCTCCACCAGACAGACAAAGCAAGCGAGTGGGGGCAGATAATAATAGCCTAGGGAGGGTACATTTTTTGTGCCCCCACTGGCTACTAACATCTGCCCCCAGACACCCCAGAAAGGGCAAATCTATAATTAGATTCGCCCTTTCTGGCACTTTGCCCGTCTATTCCCATTGCCCTGTAGCGGTGGCGAATGGGTTAATAATCTCACCTTACTGTCACCTTAGTATTGAAAGGTGACCTTAAGGTAGGTTAATAATTGAGAGCTGTCAATTAGACAACTATCAATTATTAATCCTATTGTATGAAAGAAAAATCAAACACACACAGTTTAATAAAAAATAAGTTTAATTAAATAATCACACAGTTTTTTACCATATTTTATTTTCCTGCTAAAACCATTTCCTGTAATAAAAATAAAATAAAAAAGCAAAATTATACTTACCAATCCGATGTACAGTCAGGTCCCACGGTGTAATCCATCAGAAAGGGTTAACAGGTTACAGGTCGCAGAGAGCTAATAATGCTGTCTCAGACCTGTATTCCCCTGAATGAATAAGTTCCTCTCCCAGCGAAAGTACAGGAATAGATTCATGAATGGAGCTTAATTGATTTATTGGCAATTTAACTTTAGTGACCTGACCTAAAGGGAAAGTGGACACAATCAATTAAGCTTCATTCATGAAACACATCGTCTCCTGTCGCCAGGAGAGGAACTTATTCATTCATGAGCTTTGAGCTGAGCATGCAGGATTACTTGCACTGCTTGGCTCAAAGCTAGTTAACCCTTTGTGAAGGATTACAGCGTGGGATGTGACAGATCGGCGGAATAGGTAAGAATAATGTTGTTTTATTTTTTTTTCTTTATTTTAGGAGATCAATGGCTTCGCACGGATTAAGTGTAAAATAAAATATGGTCAAAAAAATGTGTTTTTATTTCATTAAAATTATTTATTCTTAAAGTGTGTGTGTGTTTTTTTATTTACTTCAATAGGATTAATAATTGATAGTTGTCTAATTGACAGCTCTCAATTATTAACCTACCTTAAGGTCACCTTTCAATACTAAGGTGACAGTAAGGTGAGATTATTAACCCATTCGCCACCGCTACAGGGCAATGGGAATAGACGGGCAAAGTGCCAGAAAGGGCGAATCTAATTATAGATTTGCCCTTTCTGGGGTGTCTGGGGGCAGATGTTAGTAGCCAGTGGGGGCACAAAAAATGTACCCTCCCTAGGCTATTATTATCTGCCCCCACTCGCTTGCTTTGTCTGTCTGGTGGAGAAAATACAGCGGGAGCCCACGCATTTTTTTTCAACGAAATTACACCTTTAATTAACCCCTACATGTCTGAAATTTTGCACAAATACACTCATGTAATTGTAAGTTCTAAACAAATATCAAAATACAGGAAATGACATGGTTAACTGTGTGGAAACAATGTATCATTTCATGTCGGCTTCTGTGATTTCACAAAACCCGGCAATTGAATTAGCGGCTATAACAGTATGTAGAAGTCTAGGAACTATAAATATATGTATATATACATGTCACAATGACATGTATATATATATATATATATATATATATATATATATGTGTTCTATGTGTATATATCTATTCTTTTTTTTGTGATTGAAATACTATTCTTTTAGATCCATTATATGTCAGTTTTGCAAGCCTGCGAGAAAATCTCGCAAGTCGGATGAAAATCGGATGTTACAAGGTACACACACATGCGATTAAATCGCATCTTTGAAGGAAAATCGGATGCCAGAAGGATGTGTGATGTTTGCATTTTGATCCGACAATCGACCGTCTAAAACGGACCGATTTTTTGTGGTTGTGTGTGACGCCGGCCTAAAGGCCTGAAATGGCACAATTTTGAGAGCAATGATGAGCGATCCGTGTGCCCTATATCAAAATTGTTTTTGGCAGCTAAATATTTTTGGACAGAAAAATAGTATCAAGAAATTATATAACACACTCCAAAAAAATTTAACAGTACCACAGAAATTTTTGCACACTCAGATGTTATGGCTGGGACGGGCAAAACCGTTTAAAATAGCTGGATTTTCATTCTGTAGAATGAAAAGAATCTGGCGGTATTCTGCAGTGTCAACAAGCAAATTGGATAAAAAAAGAGGGCTCTGGATTGCTTTGCAATAAAATAATCAGAATTGCATCTTAGCAACAAAAAAAAATTTCTGCCCACTGAGACCTACAGGAGTTGGACAAAATAATGGAAACACCTGGAAACAACAACAAAAGTTAGTTTAATATGGTGTAGGTCCACCTTTTGCGGCGATTAAAGCCTCAATTCTCCGAGGTATGGATTCATACAAGGTGTGAATTGTTTCCAAATGAATTTTAGCCCATTCTTCAATTAAAACACCCTCCAGTTCTTTGAGCGACGATGGCGGCGGAAATCGACGTCTAACTTGAATCTCTAAAATAGACCATAAATGCTCAATAATGTTGAGGTCTGGGGATTGTGGGGGCCAGATGAGATGCTCAACTTCATTAGAATGTTCCTCGTGCCATGCTTTAACGATTCTAGCTATATGAATTTGTGCATTATCATCCTGAAAGATGGCGTTCCCCTCCGGGAACAGTGCTTGAACCATTGGATGAACTTGGTCGCCCAAAATGCCTAAATAATTGGGGCTATTAATTCTTCCATGAAGGGATATCATTGGCTCGGCGGATCTCCACGAAATAGCACCCCAGATCATCACAGAACCTCCGCCATGTTTTACGGTTGGGAGAAGGCAGTCTGGATGGAATGCTTCTTTCGGCTGTCTCCAAACGTACACGCAGCCGGAGGTCGGAAATAGGGTAAACGATGATTCGTCTGAGAATATCACATGTTTCCACGGCTCGAGGGACCAATTCTGGAGGTTTCTTCACCACTCTAAACGCTTGGAAACATTTGCCATTGAAAGCAGCGGTTTTCGAATTGCAGCTCTTCAGTGGAATCCAGATTTATTCAGCTCCCGACGAACAGTTTTAGTGGAAACTGGGTTCTGTAGGTGTTAATTGAGCTCAGCAGTGATTTTCGGAGCCGTGGTCTTGCGATCCTCTCTCACAATTTGCTTTAAAGTTTAAAGTCACCTTCGTCTTTCGGCCGGACCTGTGCTTTGCTGCGGATGTTTTTCCTTCTCTTTCAAAAGCAGTCATTACTTTGGAGACAGTACCTCTTGACACGCCAAGCATTTGGGCACTTTCGGTTACACTAGAGCCTGCCATACCAGCACCAACAATTTGGCCTCTTTGAAAATCCGAGAGGTCTGCCATTGGTATCAGGTTCTCATCAATGTTCTTACAATTTTGCAAAACAAACAGTTAATTTACATACACATATCACATAACACAAATAATCAACTACAAAACATTACCATATAGGCACTGTCACACTTAGCGATCGCACTAGCGATCACGACAACGACACGACCTGGCGAGATCGCTAGTGCGATCGCTATGTGATCGCTAGTTAGCTTCCAAACACATCTCATCAGCGATCTGTATAACAACCTCTGCGGTCGTTGGGAAAACCTAGTCCCACCTGCGACACTGGTAAAGTCGTTCATAAAGGGTGTCACACTCAGTGATTCAGGCTCACCAGCGGGACACCAACGACCAAAAAACGGCTCAGAACATTCATAAGCGATCAACGACATCTCAGCAGGGGCCACATCGCTGCCACATGTCACACACAGCTGCATCACTAACGAGATCGCTACTGCGTCATAAAATCGGTGACGCAGTAGCGATCTCGTTAGCGATCTCGCTTAGTGTGACAGTACCTTATGTCACGGTTTGCATGTTTATAACATGTTTGAAGATTATGATGCCAAAACGTTAGGTGTTTCCATTATTTTGTCCAACCCCTGTAGGGCTGTGTAGATACGGTCAATATATGTAATAGGCAGCAGCATCAGCAGACAGTAATGGACTCTCTTGATGTATGCAATGAAGTATGCCACATACAATGCTTGCATGGTACTGATATCTATATACCCACATACAGTGCGTTCAGGCCTTGCACTGATATGTATATACACACATACACTCCCTGCCTACCTAGCACTGCAATCTATATACCCCGTAAGTAGTCCTTAGAAGGACTGTTGATTTTGCTGGGTTTGTGTATTCTTTGATGGTATACCCTCACTACCTTATAAACCCCAAATCTGACCCTCTCTCAGCAGCAGCTCTCCCTACACTTGCTAATTCCGGGGCAGACTGTGATGAGCATGGCGGCGCCAGGTCTCTTATACACCTGAAGACGCTGGGCGGCCAACCTATCACTGTAATACCACAACCAAGATGACTTCGGCATTACAGTGCATGGCAGACAATCCCTGCATGTTGATTGGTGCTCTAAAGCGCATTACCGAGAACGTTTGCTCATCACTAATCGTCACCCAATCACGTAATTGTCTGGAGGATAGGGGCCAGTTGAAAGTTTTTCGCTCCAAAGATCTCAGAGGGTGGTTCTACATGACTCCGGGCCTGTGATCTCTTTGATAATTGGATGGCCAATCCAATCTGTTGGCCACAGAAATTCAGTCTTTCTGCCTTATGGATAAAGATGGTTTCTGAAAGCTGATGGCCTTCGCAGTCCCCAAGTAACAGTTGCCCAATCACCATTACTTCTCTAAGAAAGATGTGCCTGCATTACACCAACACTGACACCTAGCTGAGTAAGTATGGACAGGGGATTTATATCTCGCTGACTTGGCACTGGTTGACTCTGGTGGCTGTGGAGGCAGGTAGGGAAATGGCTGCATCACAAGTCTTGGAATCTCCAAGACTTGCAGGGTGCTTAGAGATGGAGAACTAAGCCATTCCACACCATAAGAAGGAAAACAAAACTACTGGACAACAGGGCTTGGATAAATATGCTACTAAACACTTAAAGTTGGTTAACTAAACTACTTTACACCAGAAGATGAAGAACTAAACCACTACACCAACGTATGGTAAACTAAAACACTAGACATCAAGGTGTCACTAGACAGCAAATCTTGGAATCCCCAAGGCTTGAAGGACAAACCTCTGCATGTTCGTCCAATTCTTCTGCCTTTCCAACAGTGCAGAGTGCAACAGTGCAACACTTTCCAACATTACAGAGAATATCTCCCTACCACCATACTGTGCAGCCAAGGAAAACCGCAATCAGGCAGTGTTTAAATTCATATGCCATCGAGAACGTAGTCACACAGCTCAAGGATTGTGGACAGCTATCCAGCCTAAGTTTGTGCAATGGCTGTCTCCACTGAACCTGGAGCCATTGAAGGCGTGTGCGATAACAGTGCAAACCTGCTGGAGGACTTACGCCGGGCAACCTCACACACGTGCCTTGCATGGCTCACGTCCTCACCCTGGTGGTAAAGCAATTTCTACGCCACTATCCCTGCCTGGATGCGCTGCTGCAAAAAGCCCAGCCTCTGTGTGATCATTTCTGGCATCTACACCACTCGTGGTCATCGACTTACGTTGCTACAGAGGTCTTTTGGGCTACAGTTTAACAGGTTGATATGCGCTGTGCTGATACCGTGGAATTAAACTGTGTACATGCTGCAGCAACTGTGGCAACAGCGATGACCCCTGGTAAAGTAAGACATTTTGTGTAGTCTGGCCTAATGTAGTATGAACGTCTAAAAAATCACGCTTGCAGGGTGGGCACAGATGAATGACCCCTGCACCCTTTTGCACCCTGACCAGGAACCACAGGTGGCGTCACGAACATTTCTACAAACCTATAATCCCCTGTAAATATCCCCCTTTTCAGTGAGCGCCCAGGGCCACGGACCGAGCTGCACTACCCGTGACATCCCCCATTGAAGTGAACGGGCTCGGTGCCGAGTACCCCACAGGCCCTGGCTGTGCGACTCAACCTCTCTGTTGTCCGTGGTTGTCGAGAGAGAATGGAGGAAGCAAGCTTAAGTCTTTCCCCACCACCAACATACCATGTACTTGGAGCTCATGAAAGCGGCCAACACTTGAGCGACTTCTTGCTGCACTATCTGCAACATGATTGTTGGCTGAATTGTTAAGATTTGAAATAGTGCTGATTACTGGGTTGCCACTCTGTTAGATTATCGAGTAAATTTAGCCAGACGCTTCACCCCTGTTAGGGTCTGCGGAACGCACCAAATATATGATGGAAAAAAGAGGTGTGTTCGCAGCCCGGGGTCCACCGTGCAGGCGAAGCCTGCTGCTAGTAAAATGGAGCAAGAAGCGAACTCTGTTATCCCGCAGAGTCGCTAAAATAAACGCCGTAACGCGCTGTGGCAATATGTGCGAACTCTGTTATTCCACAGAGCCGCCAGAAGGAGTGCCGCAGCGCTATATGGTGATGTGTGCGAACTCACTTAACACCACTGAGTCGCTAGGGCGCTGTCTAGCGTTGAAAGCGAACCCTGTTACGTCACAGGGCCGCTGAGACAAAGTTCTGTGTCCTGTCAGGCACCCAGGTACACAGTTGACTGCTAAGCGAACATAGTACGTGATCATGCGCTAATGTCCTCGCGGGAGACATCCGCAATCTATGGCGTCTGAACGCCAGGCCCTGAATATGGCAATCAAACTCCTCACCGGTTATGCTGGTAATCTAGGGCATCTAGGACACCGACCCTGACCAGCTAGCATACCAAACTCCTCACCGATTAAGTCGGTATTCTAGGGGCTTATTTCAGCCGGGCCCTAACCACACATAGAATCATAGAATCATAGAATGGTAGAGTTGGAAGGGACCTCCTGGGTCATCTGGTCCAACCCCCTGCTCAAAGCAGGATTCTCTAAATTATCCCAGACAGATGTCTATCCAGCCTCTGTTGAAGACTTCCATTGAAGGAGAACTCACCACCTCTTGTGGCAGCCTGTTCCACTCATTGATCACCCTAACTGTCAAAAAGTTTTTTCTAATATCTAATCTGTGTCTCCTCCCATTCAGTTTCATCCCATTGCTTCTAGTCTTTCCTTGCGCAAATGAGAATAAAGATGATCCTTCTACAATGTGACAGCCCTTGAGATATTTGTAGACAGCTATTAAGTCTCCTCTCAGTCTTCTTTTTTGCAAGCTAAACATTCCCAAATCCTGCAACCGTTCCTCATAGGACATGGTTTGCAGACCGGTCACCATTCTGGTGGCTCTTCTCTGAACTTGCTCCAGTTTGTTGATGTCTTTTTTAAAATGTGGTGCCCAAAACTGGACACAGTATTCCAGATGAGGTCTGACCAAAGAGGAGTAGAGGGCAATAATGACCTCACGTGATCTAGACTGTATGCTTCTGTTGATACATCCTAGAATTGCATTTGCCTTTTTTGCTGCTGCATCACACTGTTGACTCATGTTAAGTCTGTGATCAATTAGTATACCCAAGTCTTTTTCACATGTGCTGTTACTTAGCTCTATTCCTCCCATTTTGTATATGCTTTTTTCATTTTTATTGCCCAGATGTAGTACTTTGCATTTTTCCCTGTTAAAATCCATTCTGTTAGTTGCTGCCCACTGCTCCAGTTTATGTATTTCTTTTTGAATCCTCTCTCTCTCTTCTCTAGTATTAGCTACCCCTCCTAGCTTTGTGTCATCAGCAAATTTGATCAGTTTACCCTCAATTCCTTCATCTAAATCATTGATAAAGATGTTGAACAATACAGGGCCCAAAACAGAGCCTTGTGGTACCCCACTTGAGACATTCTTCCAACTGGATGTGCAGCCATTTACAACCACTCTTTGGGTTCGATCACTAAGCCAGTTATGAATCCACCTAACAGTTGCCTTGTCCATTCCATACTTAGTCATTTTTTCAATAAGGATTGTGTGAGATACTTTGTCAAATGCTTTGTTGAAGTCAAGATATACTATATCTACAGCATTTCCCTGATCCACCCAGTCAGTGATTCTGTCATAGAAGGAAATTAAGTTAGTCTGACATGACTTATTAGTTACAAACCCATGCTGACTCTGCTTAATCACTTCATTCTTATCCAGGTACTTGCATACATGTTCTTTAATAATTTGTTCAAAGATCTTTCCTGGTATAGAAGTCAGACTCACCGGCCTGTAGTTCCCTGGGTCCACCTTCTTCCCCTTTTTGAAGATAGGAACAACATTTGCTCTTCTCCAGTCTTCTGGGACTTCTCCTGTTCTCCAAGAATTTTCAAAGATTATGGACAGTGGTTCAAGAATTTCTTCTGCTATCTCCTTCAGTACCCTGGGGTGTAATTCATCTGGACCTGGAGACTTGAATTCATTTAGGTTAGCTAAGTGTTTCCTCACTGTCTTTCTGTTTATAGATATCCTGGATTCTTCTATTCCTTTAATAGGACAGTGAAGATCAGTTGATGTTACATTTCCTTTCTGAGAGAAAACAGATGCAAAATAGGAATTTAAAAGTTCAGCCTTCTCAACATCCTGACTTACCATTTCATCATTTTCATCCTGTAAAAATCCTATAGCATCTTTGAGTTTTCTTTTACTTTTGACGTATCCCCAAAATCCTTTTTTGTTGCTTTTGACGTCACTTGCAAGCCTTAATTCATTGTCAGCTTTAGATAATCTGATTTGTGCCCTGCAGGTTCTGCAGACGGCATTATATTCTTCTTTAGATATGCCTCCCTCTTTCCATTTGATAAACATTTCTTTCTTCCTTTTTAGCATGTGTTTAAGTTCTATGTTCATCCATCCTGGTTTCCTTAAATGCTTCCCATTCTTCCCTCTTTTCGGAATTGTTAACGATTGTGCTTTGAGAATCTAATTTTTCAAGATTTTCCATCCTTCCTGGACATTTTTGTCCTTAAGGATATCCAGCCATTGGATCCCTCCAATTCTCTTTCTGAGTTCCTTAAAATCTGCCTTTCTGAAATCTAACCTTGACGTCTGAGTCTTCACAGGTCTTCCTCCTCTTGTTATCCAAAATTCTAAAATAGCATGGTCACTACCTCCTAGGGTCCCAGCCACTCTTACCTCCTCCACCATTTCCTCCCTGTTTATGAGGATTAGATCCAAGGTAGCAGATCCCCTTGTTTTCTCCATTACCTTTTGGAAGATAAAGTTGTCAGCAAGAGAGGATAAGAATTTCCTGGACCTGTTAGTTTTGCCTGAGAGAGATTCCCAACAAATGTCTGGATAGTTGAAATCTCCCATGACCACTATGTCATATTTTTTGGAGAACTTGGCCATTTGATGCATAAAGAGTTCATCCATATCTTCAGCTTGCACAGGCGGCCTGTAGTAAATGCCTACAATGGTGTCCTTTCCATTGTTCTGTCCTTGTATTCTTACCCAAACAGTTTCCACAGAACTCCCAGTCTCTGAAGCTTCAATCTCTGTGCAGATATACGCTTTTCTAACATACAATGCAACACCTCCTCCTCGTTTATCAAGTCTGTTTCTTGCAAATAAGTTGTAACCTTCTAGCCTTGTATTCCAATCATGTGTATCGTCCCACCAAGTCTCAGTGATTCCAATGACATCATATTTCTTCTCCTGCGTTAGTAGCTCCAGTTCTCCTTGTTTGTTGCCCATGCTTTGTGCATTCGTATAGAAACACTTTAGTTTGTGATTGGTTTCTCTTTCTTCAATATTTTTATTATGTAGATTTTTTTGTCTTTGTTCTTCCCCTTCACTTCTAATAGCAGAGTTCTCAATAGCATTTGTCAGGTGTATGGCTTTTGCTGGCGTTTTGCTTCCCTTCCCACATTGTTCTAGTTTAAAGCTCTCCTGATGAGTGTAGCAAGGCGACTTCCAAATACATGTTTTCCAGTCTTTGTAAGGTGCACCCCATCTCTAGCAAGTAGTCCATCGTACAGGTAATTCACTCAGTGATCCAGAAATCCAAATCCTTGCTGATGGCACCATCGACGTAGCCAGTTGTTCACCTGCAGAATCTTATTCCACCTCCTTGTTCCATGGCCATCCACTGGAAGGATGGAGGAGAAGACCACCTGCGCTCCCAGTTCTTTCACTTTCTTACCTAAGTTTTCAAAGTCACTGCAGATGGTTTCCAGGTCACTTCTTGTGGTGTCATTTGTCCCCACATGTATTAGCAGGAATGGGTAGTCATCTTTAGGTCTGAAGAGTCCTGATATCCTGTCAGACACATCTTTAATTTTTGCACCTGGAAGACAGCACATTTCTCTTGAGGTTATATCTGGTCTGCAGATAGCAGCCTCTGTTCCTCTCAACAGGGAATCCCCCATGACAACAACTCTCCGTTTCTTCTTCACAACATTTTTCTTTCTCCATTCAGGAGGACTCTGAGGGCGTACAAGGTTACTCTTTGTGGGCAAAGTCTTATCCTGATGTATTTCTTCATCGTTCTCCTGTGTAAGAGCCTGGTACTGGTTTCTGAGCAGAATACGCATACGCATGACCACACTGGCGCAAACATATGACGATTGATACTAGCGCATGGCGGCCCAGCCATGCTACCCTTTTATAATAACAGCTACAGGACCTGCCAGAAAGAAGGACCAATGAAACCATTCCAGAACACCAGTAGTCACAGGACCTTCCTGGCGGACCAATAGGAGCTGCTGCAGTACCTGAGCATGTGATCCCCGATCTCCAATGAGAGATCTCACCCTGGGCATGCTCAGAAGGGGAAAACAAGGACTTTGTCCTAAAGACGTCTGCTCGCTGCTAACCAGTACTGGCCACAATAGCAGAGCCTGGAGAGGCAGCAGTAATCCTTTGCACACTGTTAGACTGGGCGAGACGCTGGACCGACATCTAAGCTGAGCAGGAACCACTGCGGACGGAGATGGATGGGGGACCGCAGCGGGACTGGTTCGAGACTCCCCTTGTGCAGCAGCGGGAAGTCAAACCCTAACATTACACCCCCTCCTAGGGCCCCCCTTCTCTGGGCCTCGCTGCATTCAAAGGCAGCGATGAACTGTGGAGCGTGAACATGCTCGGCAGGCTCCCAAGACCTATCCTCAGGCCCTTAGCCCCTCCAGTCCACCAAATAAAACTTTTTGCCCCGTACCACCTTACACCCTACGATGGCGTTCACCTCATGGTCATCTGTAGACGAACCCGATGTCCCGGCAGATGACTCGGAAAACCGGGACATGAACACGGGTTACAGGAGGGATACGTGAAAGGTGTCGGAGATACCCAGGCGTGGTGGAAGAGCCAAACGGTATACCACAGGGTTAACCTGCTTGAGGACCTTGAAAGGACCCAGGTAGCGGGGTGCCAACTTAGTGGACTCAACTCGCAGCCTAATGTTACGGGTGGAGAGCCACACCAAGTCCCCAGGAGCAAATGTTGGAGCGGGGCGCCGATGTGCGTCGGCGGAGGACCTCATCCTCTTCTTGGACGCCAGAATGGCATCCTGGGTACGGTCCCAAATGTCCCGTGCCTCCACAGCCCAGTCTGCCACCCTGGAGTCGGCGGAAGACACGGGCATGGGCACTGGAACCCGCTAATGCTGACTGTAGTTTAGGAGGAATGGAGTCTGTCCGGTGGAGTCAGCTACAGCATTGTTTAGTGCAAACTCAGCCCATGGTAGCAAGGATGCCCAGTCATCCTGCCTGGCTGAGACAAAATGTTGTAGATAGGTGACCAAGGTCTGGTTGGCCTTCTCTAACAACCCATTCTCAGGATGGTACGCTGAAGAGAGATTTAACTCAATACTGAGTAGACGACAAAGCTCTCTCCAGAACCGAGACGCAAACTGGGGACCTCGGTCACTGACAATTTTGTCCGGCATGCCGTGTAGACGGAAGATGTGCCTAACGAACAACGCTGCCAAAGCCCGTGCAGAAGGTAACCGTGGTAGCGGCACCAGATGCACCATTTTGGAAAAATGGTCGGTGATTACCCAAATGATGGTGCAACCCCGAGACTTGGGCAAGCCCACCACAAAGTCCATCCCAACCATCTCCCAGGGCCTGTCTGCCACCGGCAAAGGGTAAAGTAACCCAGCTGGCCGTTGTCGTGGAGACTTATTCTTGCCGCAGGAGACACACGCCCGAACATAGTCCCCAACGTCACGGACCATATGTGGCCACCAGTATGTCCTCGCCAGCAATTCAGATGTCCTCTTTGCCCCAAAGTGTCCACCCACCCTGGACGAATGTGCCCAAGAGAGTACCTCCGGTCGCAAATTGGTAGGCACAAAGTCTTGCCTGGGGGTACAGACTCTAGCGAAACCAGGGCCACTGTTCTCAGGCTCTCTGTGAGGACAATAAGCCGAGGCTCCTCCACCTCCTCCTCAGGGGACACCACAGAGCGAGAGAGAGTGTCGGCACGAATGTTCTTCTCTCCCGAGAGGAAATGGAGTGTGAAATGAAACCGGAAGAAGAACAAGGACCATCTGGCCTGGCGAGAATTATGCCGCTGGGCTGTCTGAAGATATACCAAATTTTTGTGGTCGGTGAAGACTTGGAAGGGAAAGCGAGCCCCCTCCAACAGATGTCTCCACTCAGAGAAAGCCAATTTCATTGCTAGCAACTCCCTGTCCCCAATGGAATAATTCCTCTCCGCTGGTGTGAAGGTCTTGGAGAAGAAGAAGCAAGGATGCTTTCGACCTTGAGCATCCTTTTGAAAGAGGACTGCTCCAGCACCAACGGATGAGGCATCCACCTCCAATATGAATGGCTTATTAACATCAGGGCGGCATAGAATGGGAGAGCTAGCAAACTGAGACTTAATTGAGATGAAAGCCTTGGAGACTTCCTCAGACCACAATTTGGGATTTGCTCCCTTCTTGGTGAGGGCTACCAAGGGAGCTACCAAAGTTGAGAAATGGGGAATGAACTGGCGATAATAATTAATGAACCCAATAAAGCGCTGCACCGCTTTAAGGGAATGGGGTTCTTCCAGTCCATCACAGCTTGTAATTTGGCAGGATCCATAGCCAATCCCTGGGTGGAGATGATATAGCCCAGGAATGGTAAAGACTCCTGCTCAAACATGCATTTCTCCAGCTTAGCATAAAGGGAATTTGCCCGCAAGAGGTCGAAGACTCTGCAAATATCTTTCCGGTGTGAGTCAATATCTGGAGAGAAGATGAGAATATCATCCAGATAGACCACGACAGAGGTGGAAAGCATATCCCGGAAGATGTCATTAACAAAGTCTTGGAAAATGGCTGGGGCATTACAGAGCCCGAAGGGCATCACCAGATATTCATAGTGCCCATACCTGGTATTAAAAGTCGTCTTCCACTCGTCCCCCTCGCGGATGCGAATCAGGTTGTAAGCACCCCGCAGGTCTAATTTGGTAAATACCTTTGCTCCCCGAAGCCTATCAAAGAGCTCAGAAATTAAAGGCAGCGGGTATTTATTCTTAACGGTAATGGCGTTAAGACCCCTGTAATCTATGCAGGGACGTAATTCTCCGTTCTTCTTTTGCACAAAGAAGAACCCTGCCCCAGCAGGTGACACTGACTTCCTAATGAACCCTCTTGCCAGATTTTCCTGAATGTATTGGGACATAGCCTCCGTCTCCGGGAGAGAGAGAGGATAGACCCTTCCCTGGGAGGTTCTGCTCCAGGCAAGAGGTCAATAGGACAGTCATAGGGGCGGTGAGGCGGAAGCGTCTCCGCAGCCTTTTTGGAGAACACGTCTACATAGGACCAATAGCACTTGGGCAGGGAAGTGAGATCTGCAGGTATCCCTGTAGTAGCAACCTGAACACACTCCCTCACACATCTACCTCTACAAGATTCACTCCAACCCCGTATCTTCCCAGAGGACCACTCAATATGTGGGGAGTGAAGACGAAGCCAGGGTACTCCCAGCAGAGCCTCATCTATACCTTCAGGAAGGACAAGGAAAGAAATAATCTCCTGATGGGAAGGAGACATAGCTAATGTGAGAGGGATTGTCTGATGTGTGATCTATGAGGGCAGTATGGAGGCATTCACCACTCGAACAGTCACTGTTTTGGCGAGCATCACCTGAGGAATTGTGTGACGGAGAGCAAAAGCAGAGGACATAAAGTTCCCCTCTGCTCCAGAATCCACACAAAGATCAACTGTTAGAGTGGATTGACCAAAAGAGATTGTCCCTTTAAAGGACAGCTTGTAGGCAAATGCTGCTGACTCTAGTGAACCTCCTCCCATGGTCACTAGACGCGAACGTTTTCCCGATCTCTGGGGACATCTATTGGCATAATGTCCTGGCTGCTGACACACTCTACAGACCACGGATACTCGAGTGGTCCGAGACTTAGATCCCACTCGAGTAGTCTCCACGGTCTCTGGGGAGTCAGACGCCCGAACGGGAAATTCAAGAGGTTTGGCAAAGGTGGGTGCCAGCCGAAACCTCTGCCTACACTGGGTCCGCTCTAACCTCCACTCGTGAAAACGGAGGTCGATGCGGGTAGATATAGAAATGAGTTTCTCCAGTGTGGCAGGAATCTCCCTGGTAGCCAAAGCGTCCTTTACATGGTCTGCCAGTCCTCTCCAGAACACTGGAATAAGAACTTTATCTGGCCACTTTAATTCAGAGGCCAAAGTCCGAAATTGGACTGAGAACTGACTGACCATGGACAAGCCCTGTGACATTGCCAGCAGTTGGAGTGCTGTATCGTGCGTGACCTGAGGTCCTAAAAAGACCTTTTTCAGAGCCTCCAAAAACCGAGGAGCACTCCGCACCACACGATCGTCGTGCTCCCACAGCGGTGTTGCCCACTCCAACGCTCTGCCCAAGAGTAGAGACAGTACAAAACCCACTTGTGCCCGATCCGTGGGGAAACGTGCAGCCAGAAGCTCGAGCTGTATAGAGCACTGACTCACGAATCCCCGACATTGCTTGCTGTCACCGGCAAACTTGTCAGGAAGCAGGAGGTGGGATAATGTAGGGACAGAGGTGGCAGAGGACAAACTGACTGCAGCCACGCTAGCAGCCTGAACAGCGACTGCGGTAACATCCACAGCTGAGGTTGTGTGCTCAAGAGCCGCCAACCTACCCTCCAGCTGCTGGATGTACTGCGGTAGACGCTGGTCATCCGCCATTTTACTAGCCAGACCCTGGCATTAGTATTATGTTAGGGTCTGCGGAACGCACCAAATATATGATGTAAGAGAGGTGTGTTTGTAGCCCGGGGTCCACCGTGCAGGCGGAGCCTGCTGCTAGTAAAATGGCGCAAGAAGTAAACTCTGTTATCCCGCAGAGTTGCTAAAATAAACGCCGTAACGCGCTCTGGCAATATGTGCGAACTCTGTTATTCCACAGAGCCGCTAGAAGGAGTGCCACAGCGCTATATGGCGATGTGTGCGAACTCACTTAACACCACTGAGTCGCAAAATAAACACGCTAGGGCGCTGTCTAGCATTGAAAGCGAACCCTGTTACGTCACGGGTAGCTGAGACAAAGTTCTGTGTCCTGTCAGGCACCCAGGTACACAGTTGACTGCTAAGCGAACATATAACGTGATCATGCGCTAATGTCCTCGCGGGAGACATCCGCAATCTATGGCGTCTGAACGCCAGGCCCTGAATACGGCAATCAAACTCCTCACCGGTTATGCCGATAATCTAGGGCATCTAGGACACCGACCCTGACCAGCTAGCATACCAAACTCCTCACCGATTAAGTCGGTATTCTAGGGGCTTATTTCAGCCGGGCCCTAACCACACACACGCATGACCACACTGGCGCAAGCATATGACGATTGATACTAGCGCATGGCGGCCCAGCCATGCTACCCTTTTATAGTAACAGCTACAGGACCTGCCAGAAACAAGGACCAATGAAACCGTTCCAGAACACCAGTGGTCACAGGACCTTCCTGGCGGACCAATAGGAGCTGCTGCAGTACCTGAGCATGTGACCCCCGATCTCCAATGAGAGATCTCACCCTGGGCATGCTCAGAAGGGGAAAACAAGGACTTTGTCCTAAAGACGTCTGCTCGCCGCTAACCAGTACTGGCCACAATAGCAGAGCCTGGAGAGGCAGCAGTAGTCCTCTGCACACTGTTAGACTGGGCGAGACGCTGGGACCGATGTCTAAGCTGAGCAGGAACCACTGCGGACGGAGATGGATGGGGGACAGCATGCTTGCAGACAATCTTAACCCCTTTCTGACATCGGACGTAATATTCCGTCCCTGTGCCCTGGGCCTATTTGACCAGGAATGGAATATTACGTCTGAACGATAGCCAGAGCACACGAGGGGTGTGCGGGTGAATGCCGTGTGTCAGCTAACTCGGACAACTGACACCCGGCACTAAGTGCCAGGATTGGTCACACACCTCTCCTGGAACTTTAACCCCTGAAATGCTGCAATCAAACACAATCGCAGCATTCCGGAAGCCAGAAGAGGGCTGACAGCACCTCTGCCTTTTGATCGGAGACTCAGGTCGTGACACGGGGTCCAGATCGTTGACATGGTGATCCGATGTTATTGTGACAACATCGGGGTCATCAAAGATAGCAAGCTTGCTGATCATGCCCAGTGCATGATGAGCAAGTTTGTCAGTACAGAGCTGACAGTTTCTGCAGCATGGGGATGCTACTTCATCTCCATGCTGTAGAAGCGATCAGGCTGCAAAAAATGATAGTCCCATATTGGGACAAAGTAAAAAAGTAAAAAAAAGTAAAATCATTATTTAAAATTATTGCAAAAATATAAAATAAACAAAAATAATAATGAAAAAAATCAAAACATATTGTGTCTCTAAATAAATATTGGAATGGAAAAAACAAACAATAAAAGTACACATATTTGGTATCACAGTGTTCGCAATGACCCTTCTGTCCGACTAGTTAACCCCTTTAGTAAACACTATAAAAAAAGGCAAAAACAATGCTTTATCATCATACTGACGAACAAAAAGTGGAATTAAAACGCAATCAAAAAGATGGACATAATCAAACATGGTACAGCTGAAAACATCATTTTGTCCTGCAAAAAACAAGCCATAATACAGCTACATCAGCGGAAAAATAAAAAAAGTTATAGCTCTCACAATAAAGCGATGCAAAAATTATTTTTTCTATGAAATAATTTTTATTGTATAAAAAGCGCCAAAACATAAAAAAATATAAATGAAAAGCTGCCTTATCAATTTTACCTCACACAAAATGGCATAATCCCCAAAAAAATTCTAAATTGCTTTTTTTTGTTTGTTCTACCTCACAAAAATTGTGCCCGAAAATTGTACCAATAAAAACGTCAACTCGTCCTGCAATTAACAAACCATAACACGACTCTGTGGGCCAAAATACAGTAAAATATAGGTCTCAAAATGTGATGATGCAAAAACTATTTTTTGCAAAAAAAAATCGTCTTTTAGTGTGTGACAGCAGACAAACATAAAAACCCAATATAGATCTAGTATCACTGTAATTGCACTGACCCGAAGCGTAAAGTCGCCTAATCACTAGTATCGGAACGGCATAAAAAAAAAATCAAATCAATTCTTTACCTACAGTTCATTTTTTCATTCTGCCTCCCAAAGATTGCAGTAAGGCTCGGCGCACATTTATCCTGCGCTCTGCATTGAGCGTTTACACCGGGGTTTCTGTGTAAATCTCTGAAATACGTGATTCAGATGGAAACTCTGGCAGAAGATTCCCTCTAATGAGACAGATGTAAGCACTGTGGATGCCATCTGGCCTGTGATCCAGCAGTGTCCATCTTTTTAGGCGTGCATGAAAGTGCCGTCAGCCACAGTTTTGTGCACTTCTGAAAAGAAGGACACTGCTGAACAGAGGCCAGATGGAGTCCAGAGTAAATCTGCTTCCTCATTATAGTGAATGGATAACTCGGGGGTTTCATCTGAATCATGTCACTCAGAGATTTAGATGGAAACCCCAAAATAAGTGCTCAGCGTAGAGGGCCAGATAAATGTGATCCCAAACGTTCTATAAAATTTTCCCAATTGAAGCTTCAACACAATCCACAAAAAAAGCAAGGCCTGACTAAGGTCCATTATCTGTTAATGGAAATATAGGGGGCTTCCACATTACTGGTAGTACAAAGGCTCTGGAAAAGTTAAATGGCTCCTCAACCGCCAACAGAAATTCAGTAAATTCTGTGCTCCCAAATCCAAATCCTCCCCTCCAGGGGCGGAACTATCATGGAAGCAGGGGAAGCAGCTGCCACAGGGCCCGGGCTAGAAGAGGGCCCGTCCCTGCTGCAGCTGCTTCACCTACCACCACGGTAGTTCCGGGGCCCGCCGCCACCTCCGGCGCCGCTATGCAGGGCTGCCATCAGGGCATTATTAGCGTAGCTACCGGTGGGGGGGGCAGAGGGGGCCCACCCGGAGCTACGCTATTGTAACTGTATCGGCATGCACGGCACGCCGACACAGTTACTTTCTGCAGCAGAGCAGGGAGAATCAATCTCCCTGCTCTGCCGCCCGGCCGCTATCATCGGAGGGTCATCGGAGGGTCAGCTGTATCGGCTTTCAGCCGATACAGCTGACCGCATTGAGGGAGAAGGAGTGAGCGCTCCTCCTCTCCCATAATCCCCCTCTCAGCGTCTGACAGCGGGCGCGATGACGTCACTGCCCGGCGCCGGCAGTCAGACGCTGAGAGGGAGAGCAGTGAGCAGCGCAGGAGCCGGGAGCAAGAGAGGTGAGTACAGGATTTATTATTTTTGTTAAGGGGGTGCATTATAAGTAAGGCTGCATATGGGGGAGTGCATTATAAGTACGGCTGCATATGGGGGAGTGCATTATAAGTAAGGCTGCATATGGGGGAGTGCATTATAAGTACGGCGGCATATGGGGGTGCATTATAAGTAAGGCTGCATATGGGGGAGTGCATTATAAGTACGGCTGCATATGGAGGTGCATTATAAGTACGGCTGCATATGGGGGAGTGCATTATAAGTAAGGCTGCATATGGGGGAGTGCATTATAAGTACGGCTGCATATGGGGGAGTGCATTATAAGTATGGCTGCATATGGGGAGTGCATTATAAGTAAGGTTGCATATGGGGGAGTGCATTATAAGTAAGGCTGCATATGGGGGAGTGCATTATAAGTACGGCTGCATATGGAGGTGCATTATAAGTACGGCTGCATATGGAGTACATTATAAGTACAGCTGCATATGGGGGAGTGCATTATAAGTACGGCTGCATATGGGGGAGTGCATTATAAGTACGGCTGCATATGGGGGAGTGCATTATAAGTAAGGCTGCATATGGGGGAGTGCATTATAAGTAAGGCTGCATATGGGGGAGTGCATTATAAGTAAGGCTGCATATGGGGGAGTGCATTATAAGTACGGCTGCATATGGGGGAGTGCATTATAAGTAAGGCTGCATATGGGGGAGTGCATTATAAGTACGGCTGCATATGGGGGTGCATTATAAGTAAGGCTGCATATGGGGGAGTGCATTATAAGTACGGCTGCATATGGAGGTGCATTATAAGTACGGCTGCATATGGGCGAGTGCATTATAAGTAAGGCTGCATATGGGGGAGTGCATTATAAGTACGGCTGCATATGGGGGAGTGCATTATAAGTACGGCTGCATATGGGGGAGTGCATTATAAGTAAGGCTGCATATGGGGGAGTGCATTATAAGTAAGGCTGCATATGGGGGAGTGCATTATAAGTACGGCTGCATATGGAGGTGCATTATAAGTACGGCTGCATATGGGGGTGCATTATAAGTACGGCTGCATATGGAGGTGCATTATAAGTACGGCTGCATATGGGGGTGCATTATAAATAAGACTGCATATGGGGTACATTATAAGTAAGGCTGCATATGGAGTACATTATAAATAAGACTGCCTATGGGGTGCATCATAAATAAGAATGCATATGGGGTACATTTCAAGTAAGGCTGCATATGGGGTGCATTATAAGTAAAGCTGCATATGGGGTGCATTATAAGTAAGGCTGCATATGGGGTGCATTATAAGTAAGGCTGCCTATGGGGTACATTATAAATAAGACTGCCTATTGGGTGCATTATAAATAAGGCTGCCTATGGGGTGCATTATAAATAAGACTGCCTATGGGGTGCATTATAAATAAGACTGCCTATGGGGAATGCATTACAATATAGAGGCTGTCTGTTGGGGTGCATTATAATACAGAGGCTGCCTATAGGGGTGCATTACAATACATGGGCTGTCTATGGGGGTACATTATACTATATTGAGGACTATCTGGTGTATTATGCTATATGGAGGCTATCTAGGGGGCCATCATACAGTGTGGGGATTACAGTGGCGGGGCCATCATACAGTGTTGGAGCCATTAAATGGTTTGGGGATATTAAGGGGTCAGTATATATCCAGTGAGGGGGCATCATACTGTGTATAGGGGAGCTTATTGTTATAGGGGAACTCTGGTTACTGTGACTGTCAAAGAGGCACACACAGGGCATTATTACATTCTAGGGGACAACATGTGGGCACTGTTTTCTAGGGCCCATGCACCTGGCATTACTATATTATAGAGGGTGCTTTAGAATTTAGAGGTCACACAGAACCACACAGTAGGTGCAGTAATAGGGACACATAGGGCAGGAGCGGTTCAGTATTGGGGTACCAGGTGTAGTAATAGGGGCACATACTGCAGCAGCGGCTCAGTATTGGAGTATCAGGTGTAGTAATAGGGACACATACGACAGCAGCGGCTCAGTATTGGGGTATCAGCAGGATGAGGAGTTTGTGCAGGTTGAGAATAGTCCAATTGGTGACCGTGACGGTGCTGACAATATGAGAAGTGAACCGTGTCTTTGTTATATTCTCTGTAGTCGAGTCTCGGCTGGAGGAGTCCTCATGTCGGTCTGGGGCCAGATGGAAAAGACATGAAAAGTGAACAATTCCATCAGAAAGAACGTCCGCGGTAAGTCATTATCTGTAACTCTACTGTAATCTATTATATGTTCTGTAGGACTGGTGTTATTTACCACTGACCATATGGCGGTGATATCAATATTGGTCTTTTTATATATAGATTAATTTTGACAACAGCGCGGTCATTTGCTGAGGTTCTCTGGTTAGGGGCCCACTCAGATGTTTCGCCCCCCTAAACCGAAACCCTAGCTACGCCTCTGATTATTACCCTTACTGGTGTAAGGGGCATGGGAGCTGGAGGGGCCCGCAGTGAGCGGTGTGTGTGGAGAGAGCAGGAGTCACTGTGACAGACAGCTGGGAGAGGCAGCCAGTGCTGAGCAACAGGAGGGTGGGACTTTCCAGCATCTAATCCCTGCTAAGCGCGGGCTTAGTGCAGTACAGTATTCTCCCCTGTCACACAGTCAGGAGTGAGTCACTGAGCAGCAGGAGCAGCGCAGCCCTCAGCCCCAAATCCCCGGTGAGTGTCTGAGCCTGTTTTAATAGACGGTGTCCGGCCAGGCTCCAGTCCAGTCCCTACAGCCGACGCCTCCTCAGTGTGCCGGCTACTGTGCTCAGTGACAGCGTCAGTCATACTATCAGCACAGCAGCCCGCTCACCGAGGACGCTGCTATGTCCTGAGTCTGACCCCTGTCTGTATCAGCTATAGCTCATGAAAAGAGCAGAGCTGAGTGCCCCCCCAGATCTGAGTGCCCACCCCCAGACCTGATTGCCCCCCCAGACCCGAGTGCCCCCCAGACCGAGTGCCCCCCAGACCCGAGTGCCCCTCCATACCTGAGTGCCCCTTCCCCTTCACCTCCTGCAAAGAAGCATAGACTGCTGAGCCCAACCAGCCCCCTGACAGGACACAGCCCCCTCTCAAGATTCCCTGCATTTACTCTCTGTCAGGGGCAGATGGGGCTCAGAAGCTTTAGGCCATGTTCACACGTTGCACAAATGCTCCGAAATTTTGGGGAGCATTTCCACAACTCCCCGTCACGGGTAAAACACATACGTAATTAGTATGTGTTTTCCCGCAAAACACAAGCATTTTGCAAGCGTTTTTAGCTTGCAGAATGCTCGCGCTTTTCCAAGCGATTTGAAGTATCGCTTGGAAAAGTGATTGACAGGTTTGGTCTCACTAGTCACGCATAGTGCTTGACAAGGAAACTTGCCCCAGGAAACTGCAGGCCCTATCAGGGGCCTAGGGCCCCAGGAAACAGCAGGCCCCATCAGGGGCCTAGGGCCCCGAAAACAGCAGGCCTCATTACAGTGCTGCAGATGGCGACCAAAATGGTCGCCAAAGCGGCTAAAAATTTGCAAATGGCGACTGGATTATTCAATCCATTCGCCGTTTGCGATTAGTGATTTTTAAAAAATATATATATATATTTTTTAAAATGGCGGCCAAGGGGGGGGCCCATTGTGAAGTTTGCTGTGGGGCCCTGCCGTTCCTAGTTACGCCCCTGCTCCCCTCCCTTCTGAGTCCCACAGTGTACCTAAACCACATATAGCGTCCAGGTTTGGCATTTCTGAAGTGATGAGAGCCCACCTAACTTACGGGTGCATGCCTCCAGAAGCATGGGCAGGGTGTAACTTACTGATGACTGCAACCTACCAGTCACTACAGCATACTGTTTACTACAGCGGCAGTTTGCAATTTTCGCTTGGCAACATTCATTGCTGCTTGTTTCAGGAAAATACCTATGGAGTCAAAATCAGAACTACACCTGTAGATAAATTCCCAAAGGGGTATAATTTCCAAAATATGGTCACTTGAGGGGGGATTCTGCTCTTCTAGCAATTAGGGGCTCTGTATATGAAGTCCGCAAACTGTTCTTGGAAAATCTGTACTCCAGGAAGCAAATAGGGCACCATTCCTCCCAAGTCTCATCGTATGGCTAAGTAGGACTGTACAGCCACATATGGGGTATTGTAACGTTTAGTAGAAATTGTGGGACAAATTTTGGTGCAATTTTTACCCACTTCCTGTGTGAAAATGTAAAATATAGGTGTAAATCTAAATTTTGATGGAAAAAATGTAGTTATTTTTAATTCACTGCTCAATGGTATAAAATTCTGTGACATACCCGTGGTGTCAATATGTTCACTACACCCCAGATGATTTCATTGAGAGGTGTAAACCAGGGATTGAAGCTTGAGGAGGACAATTAGCATATTCCAAGTGCTTTCTGGGAAAAGTGAAGAGTCTCCCTCAGCAAGAAGATCGTTGGGTACAGCCGGGACCAGCTGCTTGGAAAGCATCGCCAAAAAGTGCGCCTTATGGTGCGCAAATTTTTGCCTCTAGGACATTATTGCAAGAAAGCTTGGCTGATTGAGTAGATTACACAAGTAGGAAAAAACACAGCAGATTACACAAGGTTACACACAGTAGATTACACAAGAAGGAAGACACACAGCAAGTCAGCAGGATCTAGGAGCAACATGGCAGATGTGACAACCTACATGGTGAGCTGCAACATGTGCTACATGTTCACAGATCGACCAGAAGAAGAATCCAACTTCACCTACCAGAAGTGTAGACTACTGGCCCTTTTAGAAGATAAGGTGCAGGGTCTGGAAGAAAGAATTGCAACTTTGAAACTCAAAGAAAATGATGATTTCCTAGACAGAACAGAAGCATATCTACTGGTCACAGAAGGCGAAGAAAGTGTCAGGTAACCTCCAAAAGGAGACGAGTGGAAGCATGTGAACAAAGAAGCAAGAAGACCCTGGAGACATCACCAACCACACAACTGAGAAACCGATTCCAAGGCCTTGTGGAGGACAAAGATGGCACACCTAAGGATGAGGCAATACCAGCAAGCAAATAAGAAAAGGTCACACAGCAACACCCAGAAGTGACAACAAAAAGTTTAGCCAAGATGCGAAGAAGAGTTGTAGTGGTGGAAGACTCACTACTGAGAGGCACAGAAGCAGCCACCTGCAGACCGGACTTAACCGCAAGAGAAGTATGCTGCCTCCCAGGTGGGAAGATCAAGGATGTGACCGATAGGATACCAAAGCTCATCAGTTCCAAGGACGTCCACCCATTTCTTCTGATACATGTTGGCACTAATGAGACAGCAAGGAAGGACCTACTGACAATTTGCAAGGACTTTGAAGAGTTGGGGAAGAAAGTAAAGGAACTGGATGCACAGGTAGTTTTTTCTTCTATCCTTCCAGCAGACGGGCATGGCACCAGGAGATGGAACAGGATCTTGATGCGAACAACTGGCTAAGACGATGTTGCAGACAACAAGGATTCGGATTCTTGGATCATGTTGTGAATTACCTGTATGATGGACTCCTCACCAGAGACAGACTACACCTCAACAAACCTGGGAAACACACATTCACCAGAAGACTCGCTACACTCATCAGAAGGGCGTTAAACTAGAGGAAGAGGGGACGGGAATAAAAACATTAGACACGAACATGAAGCCAGAAAATATACTGATGAACGACATGAGGTGTGGCAAAGCAGACTCAAGACAACATACGCAGAAGGGAGGTAAGAAAATAACTAAAACAATCCACAGGGATGAGATTGGAACAAAACAAAATCCTCTAAACTGCATGCTCGCAAACGCGAGAAGCCTGACAAACTAGAAGCAGAAATATCTACAGGTAACTATGACATAGAGGGAATAACTGAGACATGGTTAGATGAAAGCTATGACTGGGCAGTTAACTTACATGGTTACAGTCTGTTTAGAAAGGATTGTAAAACTCGGAGAGGAGGAGGGGTTTTTCTTTATGTAAAGTCTTGTCTAAAGTCCACTTTAAGGGAGGATATTAATGAAGGGAATGAGGATGTCGAGTCCATACGGGTCGAAATACATAATACATGGAGGGAAAAATAGTAACAAAATTCTCATTGGGGTCTGTTACAAACCCCCAAATAAAACAGTAATCATGGAAAGTCTACTACTAAGTCAGATAGATGAAGCTGCAACCAATAATGAGGTCCTTGTTGTAGGGGACTTTAACTACCCGGATATTAACTGGGAAACATAGCCTGAAAAGCCCATAAAGCCAACAGGTTTCGGATAATAACCAAGAAAAATTATCTTTCACAATTGGTGCAGAATCCAACCAGAGGAGCAGCACTTTTAGACCTAATACTAATAGACCTGACAGAATAATTAATCTGCAGGTTGTCGGGCATCTAGGAAATAGCGACCACAATATTGTACAGTTTCACTTGTCTCTCGCTATGGGGACTTTTCAGGGAGTCACAAAAACACTGAACTTTAGGAAGGCAAAGTTTGACCAGTTTAGAAATGCCCTTAATCTGGTTGACTGGTACAATGTCCTCAGAAATAAGAATACAGATAATAAAATGGAAATGTTTAAGCACATCCTAAATAGGCACTGTAAGTGGTTTATAACTTGTGGGAATAAAAGGACAAGAAATGGGAAAAAACAGTGTGGCTAAACAAAGAAGTAAGAGGGGCAATTAACAGTTAAAAGAAAAGCATTTAAACTACTAAACCAGGATAGCACCGTTGAAGCTCTAAAAAACTATAGGGAGAAAAATACTTCATCTAAAAAACTAATTAAAGCTTCCAAAAAGGAAACAGAGAAGCACATTGCTAAGGAGAGTAACACTAACCCCAAACTGTTCTTCAACTATATCAATAGTGAGGAAAGAATGGTTGTAGATGATGAGGAAAAAGCTAATATATTAAACACCTTCTTCTCCACGATATTCACGGTGGAAAATGAAATGCCGAGAGTCAAAGAAAACCCTATATTAAAGGTCAGAATCTAACCCAAGAAGAGGTGCGAAACCGGCTAAATAAGATTAAAATAGATAAATCTCCGTGTCCGGAAGGCATACACCCACGAGTACTAAGAGAACTAAGTAATGTAATAGATAAAGCATTGTTTCTTATATTTAGGGACTCTATAGCGACGGGGTCTGTTCCACAGGACTGGCACATTGCAAATGTTGTACCAATATTCAAAAAGACCTCTAAAAGTGAACCTGGAAATTATAGGCCAGTAACTCTAACCTCTATTATTTGTAAAATATTTGAAGGGTTTCTGAGGGTTGTTATTCTGGATTATCTCAATGAGAATAACTGTTTAACTCCATATCAGCATGGGTTTATGAGGACTCGCTTAATCAGTTTTTATGAAGAGGTAAGCTATAGACTGGACCAAGGTCAGTCACTGAACATGGTATATCTTGATTTTTCCAAAGTATTTCATATAGTGCCACACAAGAGGTTGGTACACAAAATGAGAGTGCTGGTTCTGGGGGAAAATGTGTGTAAATGGGTAAGTAACTGGCATAGTGATAGAAAGCAGAGGGTGGTTATAAATGGTATATTCTCTAACTGGGTCGCTGTGGCCAACGGGGTACCGCAGGGGTCGGTGTTGGGATCTACTGTATTCTCTTCAAAATATTTATAACGATCTGGTAGAAGGTTTACACAGTAAAATATCGATATTTGCAGATGATACAAAACTATGTAAATGAAACACACTGATCATTGTAGAGTTATAGGCTACATATACAGTACAGACCAAAAGTTTGGACACACCTTCTCATTCAAAGATTTTTCTGTATTTTCATGACTATGAAAATTGTAGAATCACACTGAAGGCATCAAAATTATGAATTAACACATGTGGAATTATACATTACACTTTACAAAAAAGTGTGAAACAACTGAAAATATGTCTTATATTCTACGTTCTTCAAAGTAGCCACCTTTTGCTTTGATTACTGCTTTGCATGCAGAAAAGGTGAACGGCTGGACTCTACATGCCTAGTTCCCACTGTGAAGCATGGAGGAGGTGGTGTCATGGTGTGGGGTGCTTTGCTGGTAACAATGTTGGGGATTTATTCAAAATTGAAATGGTGAGCGGTCCAGCTCACCCCAAACCATCTCGATTGGGTTCAGGTCTGGTGACTGTGGAGGCCAGGTCATATGGCGTAGCACCCCAACAATCTCCTTCTTGGTCAAATAGGCCTTACGCACCCTGAAGGCGTGTTTGGGGTCATTGTCCTGTTGAAAAATGAATGATGGTCCAACTAAACGCAAACCGGATGGAATAGCATGCCGCTGTAAGATGCTGTGGTAGCCATGCTGGTTCAGTATGCCCACATCATCACACCACCTCCTCCATGCTTCACGGTGGGAACCAGGCATGTAGAGTCCATCCGTTCACCTTTTCTGCGTGCAAAGCAGTAATCTAAGCAAAAGGTGGCTACTTTGAAGAACCAAGAATATAAGACATATTTTCAGTTGTTTCACACTTTTTTGTAAAGTGTAATGTATAATTCCACATGTGTTAATTCATAGTTTTGATGCCTTCAGTGTGATTCTACAATCTTCATAGTCATGAAAATACCGAAAAATCTTTGAATGAGAAGGTGTGTCCAAATTTTTGGTCTGTACTGTAGATTAAGAAGTGTGATATAAATACACGTTACCTAAAATATAATTTTATTTCAAAAACATATGTGAACATTTAATAAAACAAGATACCTCAAACCATCCACAACAACAAAAAGGAGTTTAGCATGTGCAATATACAGGGAAGACCAAATATTATCAACTTCAAGCAGCATAACAGGGATGGAAATGACTTTATCCAAGTCCTGAATTAAAATTACATTTACTACATATATAGGGATGATATGCATTTGAAAAACTAAGATATTTTTATTGCCTTTTTTCCAAACCACAATCAAAGCTAATTCATGTGATACCAATGTCAAGATAATTAAGATAGGTTTATACTAATACCCCATAAACAGAACAATAGAAAATCATTATATTGCACTATGCTGCATGGCCTTGAAAAGTGCACCTACATATAGTATCATGAAAGCATATGACCCTGTTACTAGGCTCCAATTGGTGCTATAAGTATAATCCTTCAGAACTCCACATAGCTCTATTTTTTATTTCCATATAATGAATCCCCACTAGACTCACAGAAATTCTCATATTGAGTACTGTACATACAGTTATATGAAAAAGTTTGGGCACCCCTATTAATCTTAAGCTAAATGTTTTATAAAAATTGTTGTTGTTTTTGCAACAGCTATTTCAGCTTGATATATCTAATAACTATTGGACACAGTAATGTTTCTGCCTTGAAATGAGGTTTATTGTACTAGCAGAACATGTACAATCTGCATTCAAACAAAATTTGACAGGTGCATAAGTATGGGCACCCTCATCATTTTCTTGTTTTAAATACTCCTACCTACTTTTTACTGAGTTACTAAAGCACTTTTTTTGGTTTTGTAACCTCATTGAGCTTTGAACTTCATAGCCAGGTGAATGCAATCATGAGAAAAGCTGTGGCCACTTGCAAGTTGTTCTCCTGTTTGAATCTCCTCTGAAGAGTGGCATCATGGCTCCTCAAAACAACTGTCAAATGATATGAAAATAAAGATTATTCAACATAGTTGTTCAGGGAAGGATACAATAAGCTGTCTCAGAGATTTAACCTGTCAGTTTCCACTGTGAGGAACATAGTAAGGAAATGGAAGAACACAGGGACAGTTCTTGTTAAGGCCAGAAGTGGCAGGCCAAGAAAAACATCAGAGGGCAGAGAAGAAGAATGGTGAGATCAGTCAAGGACAATCCTCAGACCACCTCCAGAGAGCTGCAGCATCAACTTGCTGCAGATGGTGTCACTGTGCATCGGTCTACTATACAACGCACTTTGCACAAGGAGAAGCTGTATGGGAGAGTGATGCGAAAGAAGCCGTTTCTGCAAGCACGCCACAAACAGAGTCGGCTGAGGTATGCAAAAGCACATTTGGCGAAGCCAATTTCTTTTTGGAAGAAGGTCCTGTGGACTGATGAAACCAAGATTGAGTTGTTTGGTCATACAAAAAGGCGTTATGCATGGCATCAAAAAAACACAGCATTCCAAGAAAAACACTTGCTACCCACAGTAAAATTTGGTGGAGGTTTCATCATGCTTTGGGGCTGTGTGGCCAATGCCGGCACCGGAGTCTTGTTAAAGTTGAGGAACGCATGGATTCCACTGAGTATCAGCAGATTCTTGACAATAATGTTCAAGAATCAGTGACAAAGTTGAAGTTACGCAGGGGATGGATCTTTCAGCAAGACAATGATCCAAAACACCGCTCCAAATCTACTCAGGCATTCATGCAGAGGAACAAGTACAATGTTCTGGAATGGCCATCCCAGTCCCCAGACCTGAATATCATTGAACATCTGTGAGATCATTTGAAGAGGGCTGTCCATGCTCGGCGACCATCAAACTTAACTGAACTGGAATTGTTTTGTAAAGAGGAATGGTCAAAAATACCTTCATCCAGGAACTCATTAAAAGCTACAGGAAGCGACTAGAGGCTGTTATTTTTGCAAAAGGAGGATCTACTAAATATTAATGTCACTTTTCTGGTGAGGTGCCCATACTTATGCACCTGTCAAATTTTGTTTGGATGCAGATTGCACATTTTCTGTTAGTACAATAAACCTCATTTCAAGGCAGAAACATTACTGTGTCCAACAGTTATTAGATATATCAAACTGAAATAGCGGTTGCAAAAACACCAATTTTTATAAAACATTAAGCTTAACCCCTCTCTGACATCCGACGTACTATCCCGTCCATGAAACCCGTGACAATCTGACCATGGACGGGATAGTATGTCATAGCGATCAGCTGCGCTCCCGGGGGGAGCGCAGCTAATTGCCGCCGGGTGTCAGCTGATTATCACAGCTGACACCCGGGACTGTGTGCCAGGAGCGATCACGGACCGCTCCCGGCACATTAACCCCTGGCACACCGCGATCAAACATGATTGCGGTGTACCGGGGGCACAGGGGAGCATCGCGCAGGGAGGGGGCTCCCTGCGAGCTCCCCTCAGACCCTCAGAACAGCGCAATGTGATCGCGCTGTTCTGAGGGCTTCCTCCCTCCCAGGACCCGGATCCAAGATGGCGCCGGGGTCCTGGAGGTAGGCGGCTTCCTCAGTGCCTGCTGTGAGCAGGCACTGAGAAGCCTGCAGCGCTGCATGTGAGATCGCTGGTCTCACAGAGTGCTGTGCACACTGTGAGACCAGCGATCTGACATTTTACAGTGATGTCCCACCCTGGGACAATGTAAAAAAAATAAAAATAAACATGTGTAAAAAAAAATTCCAAAATAAATAAAAAAAAAAAAATATTCCCCAATAAATTCATTTCTTCCTGTAAATAAAAAAAACATAACAATTAAAGTACACATATTTGGTATCGCCGCGACCGTAACGACCCCCCCTATAAAACTGTCCCACTAGTTAACCACTTTTGTGAACCCCTTAAAAAAAAAGCAAAAAATCAAAGCTTTATCATCATACCGCCGAACAAAAAGTGGAATAACACGCAATCAAAAAGACCGATATAAATAAACATGGTACCGCTGAAAACGTCATCTTGTCCCGCAAAAAACGAGCTGCCATAAAGCATCATCAGCGAAAAAAATAAAAAAGTTATAGCTCGCAGAATAAAGCGATGCAAAAATAATAATTTTTTATATAAAATTGTTTTTATTGTATAAAAGCGCCAAAACATAAAAAAATGATATAAATGAGGTATCGCCGTAATCGTACTGACCCGAAGAATAAAACTGCTTTATCAATTTTACCACACGCAGAACGGTATAAACGCCTCCCCAAAAGAAATTCATGAATTGCTGATTTTTGTTCATTCTAACCTCCCAAAAATCGAAATAAAAAGCGATCAAAAAATGTCACGTGCTCAAAAATGGTACCAATAAAAACGTCAACTCATACCGCAAAAAATAAGACCTCACATGACTCTGTGGGCCAAAATATGCAAAAATTATAGCTCTCAAAATGTGGCGATGCAAAAAACTATTTTTTACAATAAAAAGCGTCTTTTAGCGTGACAGCTGCCAATCATAAAAACTACAAATAGTAAATCAAACCCCGCTTTATCACCGCCTTAGTTAGGGAAAAATAATAAAGTTAAAAATATGTATTTATTTTAATTTTCCCATTAGGGTTAGGGTTAGGGTTGCGGCTAAAGTTAGGGTTTGGATTGGCGCTAAAGTTAGTATTAGGGTTATGGTTGGGATTAGTGTTAGGGGTGTGTTAGGGTTAGGTATGTGGTTAGGGTTGGGACTAGGGTTAGGGGTGTGTTGGGGTTAGGGTTGGAGTTAGAATTGGGGGGTTTCCGCTGTTTAGGCACATCAGGGGCTTTCCAAATGTGACATGGCGTCTGATCTCAATTCCAGCCAATACTGCGTTGAAAAAGTCAAACAGTGCTCCTTCCCTTCTGAGCTCTGCCATGCGCCCAACAGTAGTTTACTCCCACATGGGGTATCAGCGTACTCTGGACCCCAAGAGTTATTGGGCAATTTGTTACCCTTGGGAAAATAAAAAACTGGGGGCAAAAATATCATTTTTTAAAAAAAAAATGATTTTTTTTGTTTTTATGGCTGTACGTTATAAATTTCTGTGAAGCACTTGGGGCTTCATAGCGCTCACCACACATCTAGATAAGTTCCTTGTGGGGTCTATTTTCCAAAATGGGGTGACTTGTGGGGGTTTCCACTGTTTAGGCGCATCAGGGGCTCTCCAAATGCGACATGACGCCCCCAGACCATTCCATCAAAGTCTACAATCCAAAACGTCACTACTTCCCTTCCGAGCCCCAACGTGTACCCATACAGTAGTTTTCTCCCACATATTGGGTATCCGCGTACTCAGGACAAATTGGACAACAACTTTTGGGGTCCAATTTCTCCTGTTACCCTTGTGAAAATAAAATATTGGAGGCGAAAAAAATAATTTTTGTAAAAAAAAAAAATATTTTTTATTTTTACGGCTGTACGTTATAAATTTCTGTGAAGCACTTCGGGGTTCAAAGTGCTCACCACACATCTAGATAAGTTCCTTGTGGGGTCTATTTTCCAAAATGGGGTAACTTGTGGGGGGTTTCAACTGTTTAGGTGCATCAGGGGCTCTCCAAATGCGACATGACGCCCCCAGACCATTCCATCAAAGTCTGCAATCCAAAACGTCACTACTTCCCTTCAGAGCCCCGACGTGCGCCCATACAGTAGTTTTCTCCCACATATTGGGTATCAGCGTACTCAGGACAAATTGGACAACAACTTTTGGGGTCCAATTTCTCCTGTTACCCTTGTGAAAATAAAATATTAGGGACGAAAAAATCATTTTTGTAAAAAAAAAAAAAAGATTTTTTATTTTACGCCTGTACGTTATAAACTTCTGTGAAGCACTTGGGGGTTCAAAGTGCTCACCACACATCTAGATAAGTTCCTTGAGGGGTCTAGTTTCCAAAATGGTGTCATTTGTCGGGGGTTTCCACTGTTTAGGCAGATCAGGAGCTCTCCAAACACGACATGGCATCCAGCCAATTCTGCGTTGAAAAAGTCAAACGGCGCTCCTTCCCTTCCAAACTCTGCCATGTACCCAAACAGTGGTTTACCCCCACATATGGGGTATCAGCGTACTCAGGACAAATTGCACAATAACGTTTGGAGTCTTGTTACCCTTGGAAAAATAAAAATTGGGGTGAAAAGATAATTTTTGTGGAAAAAATATGATTTTTAAATTTTACGACTCTACGTTATAAACTTGTGTGAAGCATTTGGGGGTTCAAATTGCTCACCAAAGATCTAGATAAGTTCCTTAGGGGGTCTAGTTTCCCAAATGGGGTAACTTGTGGGGGTTTCCACTGTTTAGTCACATCAGGGGCTCTCCAAATGCAACGTGGCGTCCAATCTCAATTCCAGCCAATTTTGGTTGGAAAAAGTCAAATGGTGCTCCTTCCATTCCGAGCTCTGCCGTGCTCCCAAACAGTGGTTCCCCCCCACATATCGGGTATCAGCGTACTCAGGACAAATTGGACAACAACTTTTGTGGTCCAATTTCTCCTGTTACCCTAGGGAAAATAAAAAATTAGTGACTAAAAATAATTTTTGTGGGAAAAAAATAGGATTTTTTATTTTCATGCCCGGGCATTATAAACTTGTGTGAACCACTTGGGGGTTAAAAATGCTCACCAAAGCTCTAGCTAAGTTCCTTAGGGGTCTAGTTTCCAAAATGTGGTCACTTGTGGGGGATTTCTACTGTTTAGGCTCATCTGGGGAACTGCAAATGGAACATGACCCCATCAACGTCTGCATTCCAAAACGTTACTACTTCCTTTCCAAGCCCTGCCATGCGCCCCCCCAACAGTGTCACCAGCAAAGCACCCCCACACCATCACACCACCTCCTCCTGGGAAACTAGGCATGTAGAGTCCAGCCGTTCACCTTTTCTGCGTGCAAAGCAGTAATCAAAGCAAAAGGTGGCTACTTTGAAGAACCAAGAATATAAGACATATTTTCAGTTGTTTCACACTTTTTTGTAAAGTGTAATGTATAATTCCACATGTGTTAATTCATAGTTTTGATGCCTTCAGTGTGATTCTACAATTTTCATAGTCATGAAAATGCAGAAAAATCTTTGAATGAGAAGGTGTGTCCAAACTTTTGGTCTGTACTGTATATCGAAGAAATTTTACCAATAACGTGAAGTACAATGTGTCACGAGAAAACAATCTCTGAATCGCGAAGATCCGTTGAAGCGTTCCAGAGTTATAACCTCATAAAGAGACAGTGGTCAGAATTGTAAAAATTGGCCCGGTCATTAACGTGCAAACCACCCTTGGGGGTGAAGGGGTTAAGATTAATAGGGGTGCCCAAACTTTTTCATATAACTGTATTACCTTTTCCCCGAATTGTTGTAGCAATAGACTCCAAGTGGCTCGCTAAGACTCCTGACCCCGATGAGCATTTTTGCTGGTGATGCTTCTTCCTGGGGATGCACTTTTCAAGGCCATGCGGCATAGTGCAATATAATGATTCTCTATTGTTCTGTTTATGGGGTATTAGTATAAACCTATCTGAATTATCTTGTTATTGTTATCACATGAATTACCTTTGATTGTGGTTTGGGAAAAAGTGTAAGGTTCTTTGTCTCTGTTGACAGGTTCCTTGAAACTCAGTTTTCCGTCGGCCATTTTGCTTTCTGTCTTTCTGCAGCTCTTGCCCTCAGTTAATATGGAGTTTCCAGTTTTCATGTTCCCGCCCTGATTCTTCCCTCTTGCTTCTTAAGCAGCCTCAGCTGAACAATCAGTGCTCCTGAATCAAGCCTCAGTCAGTCTGTGACCTGACTCCTGGAAGCCTTGGACTTGTACTCCAGCTATTCCCTACTGAGGAACCTTGGAACACTTTTGGACTCTGGAAACCTGCTGTTTGGTGAATCCATGTTTGCAGAGGAATTACGGTACAGAGAAGAGATCCTGAACCTGCTTTGGAGATTTATTGTAGTGCTTGAAGTTACTCTGGCCTGCTGTGTCTCCTGTCGCTGTTCCTGCAAACTGTGTGACCTTTTCAGCATGCTTGTATGAAGTAATACAAGTCATTTCATTTCAACCTATGTCTCCTGTGTTTTCCTCGCACCCAAGCACAAGACGCTATAGGAACTGTACACTATACATGACAAGATTCAGGAGCCAATGTTTAGTGTCTGCTGGGTCTGGGAAAGCCATGTCTGCTGTGACTGTGGATATCAGATGTCCGTTTAATACCTTATGTGATGACAGTGGTTGTGACTTCTCACAACCATTCCAGGTGAGCGCATTCCCTTAAAATTTTACTCTGGAGTGTTACCACAGGTAAACACTATTGTTTTTTTTTTTTTTTTCCTCTTCTCCTTCCAGCACTTCTGCCTTAAAAGATCTGGAAGATGGAGGCCCGCATAAAGGAACTTTGCGGAGTGACTGATACAATCCTTTCAGATGTACAGACTTTAAAAACCCGTTTTGCAAGCCTACAGGACCTCACTAATCATAATTTGCAAGTGTTTGGACAGACTACCCAGGAATTGCGATCCAGGATTGAGGCTCTAGAGGAACGAGCCCAGGCTCCTGCCATAACCCCAAGTTCTGGGATCCCCAAATTACCTCCTTTTCGTTTTGGCGGTGAACGTGAGAAATTCAGGGGATTTATTAATCAATGCAATTTATTTTTCTCTGCACATGCTTCACAATTTCCCACTGAACGATCCAAAGTGCTTACTATAATCATGTTGCTTACCAATAAGGCTTTGATGTGGGCAAACCCTCTGATTGAGACTGAGGATGATTGTTTGAATCACCTTGATGCTTTTATTTCAGCCATGGGGCAGGTGTTTGATGACCCCAATCGAGGTGCAACAGCTGAAGCAGCCATGTTAAATTTGCGCCAAGGTAAGCGTTCAGTAGCCGAATATGCCCTGGATTTCAGGAGATGGGCTCTTGATACCACTTGGGACACTTCCGCTAAAAAATCTATTTTTCGGAAAGGGTTGTCTCCACTGATTAAGGATGAACTTGCTCGTGCCGACCCTCCCACTGCGTTAGGTGACTTTATTAACTATTGTATCCGTATTGATGCTCGTCTGACTGAACGCAGACAAGAGAGATGGTTCGAAAATAATCGCACTAACCTTTTACTACCTCCATCATCAGCTAAGGAGCCTTTGAGTAGGATCACAAGGAAACCAGAACCTGAACCCATGCAGGTGGACTCTTTACAAAGACGGGTTAGTGATGCACGCAAAGAACATCGTATAAAGGAAAATCTATGTTTCTACTGTGGTAAGTCAGGGCACTTCATTATAAACTGCCCCAGCCGTTCTCGTAAGACTACTGCAGCAGTCATTCACTGTGAGTGTTGCGAGAGGAGCTCTGTCATGTCCGAGCCTCAGGCTCCAGAGAGATCTGCTGCAAGAGATCTTGATTTCTCGGACTTAAACTCTGTTAGTTCTGGGGACGATGACGGTATAAACGCTGCAATTTTTCAAGTTTCCTCAGCGGTGTCCCAGCTGAGTTGTAAAAGAAACAATTCTCATTGCTTCCTTTCCATCAAACTCTGGGTTGACTCAGTCTGGGTGTCTAGCTCTGCTATGATCGACTCAGGAGCAAGTGGAAATTTTATGGATATCTCCTTTGCTCTGAAACAGGGGATACGTTCAGTGAAGAAGGCTACTCCAGTACAGATGTAGACTGTGGATGGCTCTCTACTGACTTCTGGACCAGTGGATCAAGAAACAGAGCCTTTGAGGGTCCTTATGGGTAAAGATCATCAGGAGAAAATGTCTTTTATGCTTATCTCTTCTCCCCACTTTCCCATTATTCTAGGGCTACCATGGCTGCAGGCGCAGAATCCTACGATTAACTGGGAGACCAAGGAATTACACTTTCTGGAGAAACAGATGAGTCAAGGAGTTTCAGCTTGCTCTGTTCCTAAAGGAACCATGTCAGTCCCTGAACTACCAGCTGTATACCAGGACTATGTGGATTTATGTGACAAGAAGAACGCTGATCAGCTTCCTCCTCACCGTCCATATGATTGTCCAATTGAATTATTGCCTGGAGCCGAGATACCTTTTGGTAAGATCTACCCCCTAGCGGGGCCCGAGCTAAAAGCTTTGAAGGATTATATAGACGAAAATTTAGCCAAGGGCTTCATACGCCCCTCTTCATCTCCCGCAGGTGCACCCATCTTCTTTGTGAAGAAGAAAGATGGATCTCTGAGACCCTGCATAGACTATAGGGAACTCAATAAGGTTACTATTAGAAACCGTTATCCATTGCCTTTAATCCCTGAATTGTTGGAGAGAGTGCGGCATGCCAAAATTTTCTCTAAACTGGATCTCCGTGGGGCCTATAACTTGGTCCGTATTAGACCTGGGGATGAATGGAAGACTGCTTTCAGGTCACGCTATGGACACTTTGAATATCTAGTTATGCCTTTTGGTCTGAGTACCGCCCCAGCCACTTTCCAACACTTCGTGAATGATATCTTCAGGGATCTCCTAGATACATTTGTGGTGATTTATCTGGATGATATTCTAATTTTTTCTAACTCCACAGAGGAACATCATGGACATGTGAGAATGGTCTTAGAACGCCTAAGACAAAACCATCTCTACATCAAACTTGAAAAATGTGAATTCCATAGGACCGAAATTCAATTTCTGGGGTATGTACTATCTACGCAAGGGATTAGTATGGATGGAAGCAAGACCCAAGCCATCAAGGATTGGCCAATTCCTAGAAATGTGAAGGAGGTGCAGCGTTTCATCGGGTTTGCCAACTTCTATAGACGTTTCATTAAGAATTTTTCTGAGGTAGTGTCACCTATCACCCAACTTACCCGGAAACAGTCTAGGTTCTCCTGGACCCCGCAAGCTCAGGAAGCATTTTCCTGTTTAAAGGATAAATTTACCACCGCACCTATCTTAGTACATCCCAACCCCGAGCTTGCCTTCATAATAGAGGTGGATGCTTCAGACTGTGCCGTTGGAGCTATACTCTCTCAGAGAACAGGTGAGAAGAATGTCTTGCATCCCTGTGCCTTCTTTTCCCAGCAGTTGTCTTCGGCTGAGAGGAACTACGATGTGGGCAATAGAGAATTGTTGGCCATTATTGCCGCCTTCAAGGAATGGAGACACCTTCTTCAGGGAGCTGCACAGCAAATAGTCGTCCTGACAGACCATCGTAACCTTGAATTTATCAGGTCGGCTAAGTGCCTGACTCCTCGCCAGGCTCGCTGGAATCTTTTCCTAAACCAATTTAATTTTGTCATTTCTTATAGACCAGGATCGCGCAATGGAAAGGCTGATGCACTCTCTAGGATTCATTCAGCAGAGACACGTCCACTTACTCCTCCTAAGACTATTCTTCCTGACTCTAGATTCCTGGGAGTGATTCATAATCAAGACCTACTTAAGGACATCAAGGAAACATACCATGCGGATTCTTTGTTGGCTCAACCCCCAAGGGACGTAAGTCTTGTCTTTAAGAATGGTGTGTGGATTCAGGGACAACGTCTGTATATACCTGAAACAGTCAGATTGAGAGTATTGCATCTCATCCACGATTCCAAGATAGCCGGCATAGGGGAATTCTAAAGACACAAGAATTTCTTTCTCGTTTCTTTTGGTGGCCCACTTACAGGAAAGATGTCTTAAACTATGTCACTTCATGTGAAGTCTGTGCAAGATGCAAAACACCTCGCTCCTCACCAACTGGTCTGTTGCAACCTCTTCCCACCCCGTCCCGCCCGTGGGGATCCATTTCTATGGACTTCATTGTGGAGTTACCAACCTCTCAAGGGAAGAACACCATTCTAGTGGTGGTTGACCGTCTAACAAAGGCAGCTCATTTTATCCCTTGTGTCGGCTTACCCACTGCAAAACAGACATCAGACTTGATGATTAAGAATGTGTTTCGCTTACATGGAGTACCGGATGAGGTCATTTCGGATCGAGGGGTGCAATTCACTTCAAGGTTTTGGCAAAATTTCTGTGCAGCATTGGACATTAAAGTAAACCTTTCTTCTGCTTTTCATCCCCAGACTAATGGACAGACAGAATGAACCAATCAGACCCTGGAGCAGTATCTCCGCTGTTTTATCTGCCACCTACAGGATGATTGGGTGGATCTACTTCCACTGGCTGAGTTCTCTTATAACAACTCTCAGAGCGCCTCCACTAAGCAGTCTCCTTTTTACTCCAATCTAGGTTATCATCCTAACATTCTTCCTCGATTTCCCATAGATACGCCCTTGCCGGCAGTGGCTGAAAGAATCACTTCTTTACAAAAGAATATGGATCTTCTAAAGGAAAATCTAGAATTGGCTCAGGAAAGGTACAAGAAAGCAGCAGATAAATTTCATAAACCTGCACCAGCTTTGAAGGTAGGAGATTTGGTCTGGCTGTCAACCAGAAATCTTAAATTAAAGATTCCATCGTCTAAATTGGGACATAAGTACATTGGACCTTATAAGATCAATAAGGTTATAAGTGCTGTTGCTTGTCGTCTTCAACTGCCCAGAACTATGAGAATCCACCCTGTCTTTCATGTATCCCTACTAAAGGCTGCAACACCCAATACGTTTCCTGGACGTTCTTCTCCTTGCCCTGACCCAGTGCTGGTCGATGGTCAGGAAGAATTTATGGTGGAAAGGATTCTAGATTCCAGGTTGTACAGAAATCAGTTGCAATATTTGATTAAATGGAAGGGCTACCCAGTGGAGGACAACTCATGGGAACCAGTCAATAATGTAAATGCTCCTCGCCTGCTCCGCCAGTTTCATCAGAGGTACCCTGACAAGCCTGGTCTGAGGTCATCCGGAGGTTGTCCCTAAGGGGGGAGTAATGTAAGGTTCTTTGTCTCTGTTGACATGTTCCTTGAAACTCAGTTTTCCGTCGGCCATTTTGCTTTCTGTCTTTCTGCAGCTCTTGCCCTCAGTTCATATGGAGTTTCCAGTTTTCATGTTCCCGCCCTGATTCTTCCCTCTTGCTTCTTAAGCAGCCTCAGCTGAACAATCAGTGCTCCTGAATCAAGCCTCAGTCAGTCTGTGACCTGACTCCTGGAAGCCTTGGACTTGTACTCCAGCTATTCCCTACTGAGGAACCTTGGAACACTTTTGGACTCTGGAAACCTGCTGTTTGGTGAATCCATGTTTGCAGAGGAATTACGGTACAGAGAAGAGATCCTGAACCTGCTTTGGAGATTTATTGTAGTGCTTGAAGTTACTCTGGCCTGCTGTGTCTCCTGTCGCTGTTCCTGCAAACTGTGTGACCTTTTCAGCATGCTTGTATGAAGTAATACAAGTCATTTCATTTCAACCTATGTCTCCTGTGTTTTCCTCGCACCCAAGCACAAGACGCTATAGGAACTGTACACTATACATGACAAAAAGGCAATAAAAACATCTTAGTTTTTCAAATGCATATTATCCCTATATATGTAGTAAATGTCATTTTAATTCAGGACTTGGATAAAGTCATTTCCATCCCTGTTATGCTACTTGAAGTTGATAATATTTGGTCTTCCCTGTATATTGCACATGCTAAACTCCTTTTTGTTGTTGTGGATGGTTTGAGGTATCTTGTTTTATTAAATATTCACATATGTTTTTGAAATAAAATTATATTTTAGATAACGTGTATTTATATCACACTTCTTGACCTATATGTAGCCTATCACTCTACAATGATCAGTGTGTTTCATTGGTATTTGAAGTGTGGCCCACTCCTATTTAGATGAAAATGGGTTTGGGTAGTGTGCTTATCAAAACTATGTAAAGCAATCAATACAAGAGAAGATAGTATTCTGCTACAGATGGATCTGGATAAGTTGGAAACTTGGGCCGAAAGGTGGCAGATGCGGTTTAACAATGATAAATGTAAGGTTATACACATGTGAAGAAGGAATTAATATCACCATTAAACACTGAACAGGAAACCACTGGGTAAATCTGACATGGAGAAGGACTTGGGGATTCTAGTTAATGATAAACTTACCTGGAGCAGCCAGTGCCAGGCAGCGGCTGCCAAGGCAAACAGGATCATAGGGTCCGTTAAAAGAGGTCTGGACACACATGATGAGAGCATTATACTGCCTCTGTACACCTGGTTAGACCGCACATGGAGTACTGTGTACATTTTTGGGCACCGGTGCTCAGAAAGGATATAATGGAACTAGAGCGAGTACAAAGGAGGGAAACAAAATTAATAAAGGGGATGAAGGAACTACAATACCCAGAGAGATTAGCAAAATTAGGATTATTTAGTCTAGAAAAAAAGATGACTGAGGGGCGATCTAATAACCATGTATAAGTATATAAGGGGCAATACAAATCTCTCCGAGTATCTGTTTATACCAAGGAAGGTGACGGTCACAAGAGGGCATTCTATGCGTCTGGAGGAGAGAAGGTTTTTCCACCAACATAGAAGAGGATTTTTTACTGTTAGGGCAGTGAGAATCTGGAATTCCTTGCCTGAGGAGATGGTGATGGCGAACTCAGTCGAAGGGTTTAAGAGAGGCTTGGATGTCTTCCTGGAGCGTAACAATATTGTATCTTACAGTTATTAGGTTCTTTAGAAGGACGTACAGTACAGACCAAAAGTTTGGACACACCTCATTCAAAGATTCTTCTGTATTTTCATGACTATGAAAATTGTAGAATCACACTGAAGGCATCAAAACTATGAATTAACACATGTGGAATTATACATTACACTTTACAAAAAAGTGTGAAACAACTGAAAATATGTCTTATATTCTAGGTTCTTCAAAGTAGCCACCTTTTGCTTTGATTACTGCTTTGCATGCAGAAAAGGTGAACGGATGAATTCTACATGCCTGGTTCCCATCGTGAAGTATGGAGGATGTGGTGTGATGATGTGGGGGTGCTTTGCTAGTGACACTGTTGGGGATTTATTCAAAATTGAAGGCATAGTGAACCAGAATGGCTACCACAGCATCTTGCAGCAGCATGCTCTTCCATACGGTTTGCGTTTAGTTGGACCATCATTTATTTTTCAACAGGACAATGACCCCAAACACACCTCCAGACTGTGTAAGGGCTATTTGACCAAGAGGGAGAGTGTTGGGGTGCTACGCCAGATGACCTGGCCTCCACAGTCATCAGACCTGAACCCAATCAAGATGGTTTGGGGTGAGCTGGACCGCTCACCGCTTCAATTTTGAATAAATCCCCAACAGTGTCACCAGCAAAGCACCCCCACACCATCACACCACCTCCTCCATGCTTAAGGTGGGAATTAGGCATGTAGAGTCCAACCGTTCACCTTTTCTGCGTGCAAAGCAGTAATCAAAGCAAAAGGTGGCTACTTTGAAGAACCTAGAATATAAGACATATTTTCAGTTGTTTCACTCTTTTTTTGTAAAGTGTAATGTATAATTCCACATGTGTTAATTCATAGTTTTGATGCCTTCAGTGTGATCCTACAATTTTCATAGTCATGAAAATACAAAAAAATCTTTGAATGAGAAGGTGTGTCCAAACTTTTGGTCTGTACTGTAGATCTTGGGATAGATTCTGATGGAATATAGGCTGAACTGGATGGACAAATGTATTTTTTGGCCTTGCTAACTGTGTTACTATGTTACTATGTAGTTTGTAAAATGGGGTCACTAATTGGGCGTTCTGCTATTCTGGTACCTCATGGGCTCTCTCAGTGGGTCATGGTACCTGCAAACCATAACAGTAAAATCTGGCACTCCTTGCCTTCTGAGATATGCACTGTGCCTGAAAAATATTTCCCGATTACATGTAGGGTATTGGCACACTCATGAAAAAATGGACCTCAGTTTTATGTAAAAAAATTAAATTAGTCCTTAAAAAAATTAAAAACTTGAGGCTAAAACAAGATTTTCGTGAGGAAAATGTGATTTTATTATTTTCACGGCTCAACGTTATAAACTTCTGTGAAGCACATAGGGGTTCAAGGTGCTTACCATGCATCTAAATACATTCCTTGAGGGGTCTATTCTCCAAAATGGGGTCTCTTGTGGGGGGGGTTTGCACTGTTTAGGCACATAAAGGGCTCTTCAAAGGGGACATGACGTGTGCTAATGATTCCAGGAAATTTTACATTCAAAAAGTCAAATTTTCGCTCCTTCCCTTCCGAGCTCTGCTATGCGCCCAAACAGTGGTTTTCTCCCTCATATGGGGTATGGGCGTATTCAGGAGAAATTGCACAACAAATTTTAAGGTGCAATTTCTCCTGTTACCCTTATGAAAATGCAATATTTTGTGTTGAACACATATTTATGGGGAAAATTTGATTTTTTTTTTATTTTTACAGCTCAATGTTATAAACTTCTGTAAAGCACCTGAGGGTTCAATGTGCTCACCACACAACTAGATCAGTTCCCTGGGGTCTAGTTTCTAAAATAGTGTCATTTGTGGGGGATTTTTACTGTTTAGGCACATCAAAGTGTAAGGTTCTTTGTCTCTGTTGACATGTTCCTTGAATCTCAGTTTTCCGTCGGCCATTTTGCTTTCTGTCTTTCTGCAGCTCTTGCCCTCAGTTAATATGGAGTTTCCAGTTTTCATGTTCCCGCCCTGATTCTTCCCTCTTGCTTCTTAAGCAGCCTCAGCTGAACAATCAGTGCTCCTGAATCAAGCCTCAGTCAGTCTGTGACCTGACTCCTGCAACCTTGGACTTGTACTCCAGCTATTCCCTACTGAGGAACCTTGGAACACTTTTGGACTCTGGAAACCTGCTGTTTGGTGAATCCATGTTTGCAGAGGAATTACGGTACAGAGAAGAGATCCTGAACCTGCTTTGGAGATTTATTGTAGTGCTTGAAGTTACTCTGGCCTGCTGTGTCTCCTGTCGCTGTTCTTGCAAACTGTGTGAACTTTTCAGCATGCTTGTATGAAGTAATACAAGTCATTTCATTTCAACCTATGTCTCCTGTGTTTTCCTCGCACCCAAGCACAAGACGCTATAGGAACTGTACACTATACATGACAAGATTCAGGAGCCAATGTTTAGTGTCTGCTGGGTCTGGGAAAGCCGTGTCTGCTGTGACTGTGGATATCAGATGTCCGTTTAATACCTTATGTGATGACAGTGGTTGTGACTTCTCACAACCATTCCAGGTGAGCGCATTCCCTTAAAATTTTACTCTGGAGTGTTACCACAGGTAAACACTATTGTTTTTTTTTTTTTTTTCCTCTTCTCCTTCCAGCACTTCTGCCTTAAAAGATCTGGAAGATGGAGGCCCGCATAAAGGAACTTTGCGGAGTGACTGATACAATCCTTTCAGATGTACAGACTTTAAAAACCCATTTTGCAAGCCTACAGGACCTCACTAATCATAATTTGCAAGTGTTTGGACAGACTACCCAGGAATTGCGAGCCAGAATTGAGGCTCTAGAGGAACGAGCCCAGGCTCCTGCCATAACCCCGAGTTCTGGGATCCCCAAATTACCTCCTTTTCGTTTTGGCGGTGAACGTGAGAAATTCAGGGGATTTATTAATCAATGCAATTTATTTTTCTCTGCACATGCTTCACAATTCCCCACTGAACGATCCAAAGTGCTTACTATAATCATGTTGCTTACCAATAAGGCTTTGATGTGGGCAAACCCTCTGATTGAGACTGAGGATGATTGTTTGAATCACCTTGATGCTTTTATTTCAGCCATGGGGCAGGTGTTTGATGACCCCAATCGAGGTGCAACAGCTGAAGCAGCCATGTTAACTTTGCGCCAAGGTAAGCGTTCAGTAGCCGAATATACCCTGGATTTCAGGAGATGGGCTCTTGATACCACTTGGGACACTTCCGCTAAAAAATCTATTTTTCGGAAAGGGTTGTCTCCACTGATTAAGGATGAACTTGCTCGTGCCGACCCTCCCACTGCGTTAGGTGACTTTATTAACTATTGTATCCGTATTGATGCTCGTCTGACTGAACGCAGACAAGAGAGATGGTTCGAAAATAATCGCACTAGCCTTTTACTACCTCCCTCCTCAGCTAAGGAACCTTTGAGTAGGATCACAAGGGAACCAGAACCTGAACCCATGCAGGTGGACTCTTTACAAAGACGGGTTAGTGATGCACGCAAAGAACATCGTATAAAGGAAAATCTATGTTTCTACTGTGGTAAGTCAGGGCACTTCATTATAAACTGCCCCAGTGTTGTGAATGGGTTTGAGATGAGTTCTGAGCAGAGGCTTCCTCTGGTGGTTACAAGCGGTGCTGGTCTGTCCAGTGAAGATTGTGAGGACTGGGAATCAGGTGTTACTGACTGGTCTTATATAAGGGAGTCACCTTCCCATCAGGGTTGCCGGTGATCAATTGTTCTGGTCTGAATCCTTCATTCCTGTTTCCCTTGTAGCCTGCTGTGTCGTGTCTGCATCTCCTGCTAACAGATAAGACATTTTCTTCTTTTTGTTTTTTGTGCTATATTTTTGCATTTTGCCCTGCACTTCTGAGGGGGCCTTCAGGGTCCCCTCCGGGGGCTTTTGCCCTCTCAGTTTAGTTCAGCCACTGATGTTTGTACTTTTGCTTTTTCCAGTTTTTTCAGTGGCTGCTGTTTTGATTTTGTTACACCAGAGAACTAATTTAGGTGGTAGAGGTCGTGTGATCTCAGGTGTTTTTGAAATTAGTAGAGTTGGTGCTTTTCAGGGTTTTCTGGGATTGCAGTAAGTACCCTTCCTATCCTTTTCTATTTAGTTAGTTTGGGCCCCAGCGTTTGCTCATACTATTTTCTTTCTGTGTCAGTATTTCATCTTGTCTAACCGCCATTACATGTTTGGGGGCTTTCTATTATCTTTGGGGTTCTGCTCCGGGGCAGAAATCTTTCCTATTTCTATCTTTAGGTGTAGTTAGTTTCTCAGGCTGTGACGAGGCGTCTAGGACCAACGTAGGAACGCTCCACGGCTGCCTCTAGTTGTGGTGGTTAGTCAGGGTACTGCAATCTCATAGATTCCAACTGCTCTGGTGTATTGCCTTTTTTTTTTGCCTGCACTCCTCAGCTGCCGAAACATAACACCCCAGCCGTTCTCGTAAGACTACTGCAGCAGTCATTCACTGTGAAAGTTGCGAGAGGAGCTCTGTCATGTCCGAGCCTCAGGCTCCAGAGAGATCTGCTGCAAGAGATCTTGATTTCTCGGACTTAAACTCTGTTAGTTCTGGGGACGATGACGGTATAAACGCTGCAATTTTTCAAGTTTCCTCAGCGGTGTCCCAGCTGAGTTGTAAAAGAAACAATTCTCATTGCTTCCTTTCCATCAAACTCTGGGTTGACTCAGTCTGGGTGTCTAGCTCTGCTATGATCGACTCAGGAGCAAGTGGAAATTTTATGGATATCTCCTTTGCTCTGAAACAGGGATACGTTCAGTGAAGAAGGCTACTCCAGTACAGATGGAGACTGTGGATGGCTCTCTACTGACTTCTGGACCAGTGGATCAAGAAACAGAGCCTTTGAGGGTCCTTATGGGTAAAGATCATCAGGAGAAAATGTCTTTTATGCTTATCTCTTCTCCCCACTTTCCCATTATTCTAGGGCTACCATGGCTGCAGGCGCAGAATCCTACGATTAACTGGGAGACCAAGGAATTACACTTTCCGGAGAAACAGATGAGTCAAGGAGTTTCAGCTTGCTCTGTTCCTAAAGGAACCATGTCAGTCCCTGAACTACCAGCTGTATACCTGGACTATGTGGATTTATGTGACAAGAAGAACGCTGATCAGCTTCCTCCTCACCGTCCATATGATTGTCCAATTGAATTATTGCCTGGAGCCGAGATACCTTTTGGTAAGATCTACCCCCTAGCGGGGCCCGAGCTAAAAGCTTTGAAGGATTATATAGACGAAAATTTAGCCAAGGGCTTCATACGCCCCTCTTCATCTCCCGCAGGTGCACCCATCTTCTTTGTGAAGAAGAAAGATGGATCTCTGAGACCCTGCATAGACTATAGGGAACTCAATAAGGTTACTATTAGAAACCGTTAGACGTTTCATTAAGAATTTTTCTGAGGTAGTGTCACCTATCACCCAACTTACCCGGAAACAGTCTAGGTTCTCCTGGACCCCGCAAGCTCAGGAAGCATTTTCCTGTTTAAAGGATAAATTTACCACCGCACCTATCTTAGTACATCCCAACCCCGAGCTTGCCTTCATAATAGAGGTGGATGCTTCAGACTGTGCCGTTGGAGCTATACTCTCTCAGAGAACAGGTGAGAAGAATGTCTTGCATCCCTGTGCCTTCTTTTCCCAGCAGTTGTCTTCGGCTGAGAGGAACTACGATGTGGGCAATAGAGAATTGTTGGCCATTATTGCCGCCTTCAAGGAATGGAGACACCTTCTTCAGGGAGCTGCACAGCAAATAGTCGTCCTGACAGACCATCGTAACCTTGAATTTATCAGGTCGGCTAAGTGCCTGACTCCTCGCCAGGCTCGCTGGAATCTTTTCCTAAACCAATTTAATTTTGTCATTTCTTATAGACCAGGATCGCGCAATGGAAAGGCTGATGCACTCTCTAGGATTCATTCAGCAGAGACACGTCCACTTACTCCTCCTAAGACTATTCTTCCTGACTCTAGATTCCTGGGAGTGATTCATAATCAAGACCTACTTAAGGACATCAAGGAAACATACCATGCGGATTCTTTGTTGGCTCAACCCCCAAGGGACGTAAGTCTTGTCTTTAAGAATGGTGTGTGGATTCAGGGACAACGTCTGTATATACCTGAAACAGTCAGATTGAGAGTATTGCAACTCATCCACGATTCCAAGATAGCCGGGCATAGGGGAATTCTAAAGACACAAGAATTTCTTTCTCGTTTCTTTTGGTGGCCCACTTACAGGAAAGATGTCTTAAACTATGTCACTTCATGTGAAGTCTGTGCAAGATGCAAAACACCTCGCTCCTCACCAACTGGTCTGTTGCAACCTCTTCCCACCCCGTCCCGCCCGTGAGGATCCATTTCTATGGACTTCATTGTGGAGTTACCAACCTCTCAAGGCAAGAACACCATTCTAGTGGTGGTTAACCATCTAACAAAGGCAGCTCATTTTATCCCTTGTGTCGGCTTACCCACTGCAAAACAGACATCAGACTTGATGATTAAGAATGTGTTTCGCTTACATGGAGTACCGGATGAGGTCATTTCGGATCGAGGGGTGCAATTCACTTCAAGGTTTTGGCAAAATTTCTGTGCAGCATTGGACATTAAAGTAAACCTTTCTTCTGCTTTTCATCCCCAGACTAATGGACAGACAGAACGAACCAATCAGACCCTGGAGCAGTATCTCCGCTGTTTTATCTGCCACCTACAGGATGATTGGGTGGATCTACTTCCACTGGCTGAGTTCTCTTATAACAACTCTCAGAGCGCCTCCACTAAGCAGTCTCCTTTTTACTCCAATCTAGGTTATCATCCTAACATTCTTCCTCGATTTCCCATAGATACGCCCTTGCCGGCAGTGGCTGAAAGAATCACTTCTTTACAAAAGAATATGGATCTTCTAAAGGAAAATCTAGAATTGGCTCAGGAAAGGTACAAGAAAGCAGCAGATAAATTTCGTAAACCTGCACTAGCTTTCAAGGTAGGAGATTTGGTCTGGCTGTCAACCAGAAATCTTAAATTAAAGATTCCATCGTCTAAATTGGGACATAAGTACATTGGACCTTATAAGATCAATAAGATTATAAGTGCTGTTGCTTGTCGTCTTCAACTGCCCAGAACTATGAGAATCCACCCTGTCTTTCATGTATCCCTACTAAAGGCTGCAACACCCAATACGTTTCCTGGACGTTCTTCTCCTTGCCCTGACCCAGTGCTGGTCGATGGTCAGGAAGAATTTATGGTGGAAAGGATTCTAGATTCCAGGTTGTACAGAAATCAGTTGCAATATTTGATTAAATGGCAGGGCTACCCAGTGGAGGACAACTCATGGGAACCAGTCAATAATGTAAATGCTCCTCGCCTGCTCCGCCAGTTTCATCAGAGGTACCCTGACAAGCCTGGTCTGAGGTCATCCGGAGGTTGTCCCTAAGGGGGAGTAATGTAAGGTTCTTTGTCTCTGTTGACATGTTCCTTGAAACTCAGTTTTCCGTCGGCCATTTTGCTTTCTGTCTTTCTGCAGCTCTTGCCCTCAGTTAATATGGAGTTTCCAGTTTTCATGTTCCCGCCCTGATTCTTCCCTCTTGCTTCTTAAGCAGCCTCAGCTGAACAATCAGTGCTCCTGAATCAAGCCTCAGTCAGTCTGTGACCTGACTCCTGAAACCTTGGACTTGTACTCCAGCTATTCCCTACTGAGGAACCTTGGAACACTTTTGGACTCTGGAAACCTGCTGTTTGGTGAATCCATGTTTGCAGAGGAATTACGGTACAGAGAAGAGATCCTAAACCAGCTTTGGAGATTTATTGTAGTGCTTGAAGTTACTCTGGCCTGCTGTGTCTCCTGTCGCTGTTCCTGCAAACTGTGTGAACTTTTCAGCATGCTTGTATGAAGTAATACAAGTCATTTCATTTCAACCTATGTCTCCTGTGTTTTCCTCGCACCCAAGCACAAGACGCTATAGGAACTGTACTCTATACATGACACAAAGGCTCTCCAAACACGACATGGCATTCGCAATTGTTGCAGCAAATTTTGCATTCAAAAAGTCAAAGGGTGCCCCTTCCCTTCCGAGCTCTGCTGTGCACCCAAACAGTGGTTTTCTCCCTCATATGGGGTACTCAAGAGAAATTGCACAACAAATTGTATGGTGTATTTTCTCCTGCTACCCTTATGAAAATGCAATATTTTGTGCTGAACACATATTTGTGAGGAAAATTAGATTTGTTTTATTTTTACAGCTCAACGTTATAAACTTCTGTGAAGCACCTGAGGGTTCAATGTGCTCACCACACATCTAGATCAGTTCCCTGAGGGGTCTAGTTTACAAAATTGTATCATTTGTGGGGAATGTCTGCTGTTTAGGCACATCAGAGGCTCTCCAAAAGCATCCGCTAATTGTTCCAGCAAATTTTGCATTCAAAAAGTCAAATGGCGGGCCTTTGCTTCCGAGCTCTGCCTTGTGCCCAAACAGTGTTTTTCTCCCTCATATGGGGTATCGCTGTACTCAGGAGAAATTTCACAACAAATTTTGGGGTCAATTTTTTCCTGTTACCGTTGTCAAAATAAAAAATGTTTGATCTGAAGTAAATTTTTTGGGAAAAAAAGTTAAATGCTAATTTTTTTTCCACATTCCAAAAATTCCTGTGAAGCACTTGAAGGGTTAATAAACTTCTTAAATGTGGGTTTGAGCACCTTGAGGGGTGTAGTTTTTAGAATTGTGCCACTTTTGGGTATCTTCTATCATATAGACCCCTCAAAGTGACTTCAATTGTGTTGTGGCCCTTAAAAAAAATGGTGTTGTAAAAATGAGAGATCGCTGGTCAACTTTTAACCCTTATAACTTCCTAACAAAAAAATTGTGGTTCCAAAATTGTGCTGATGTAAAGTAGACATGTGGAAATGTTATTTATTAAGTATTTTGTGTGTCGTATCTCTGTTATTTAAGGGCATGAAAATTAAAAGTTGGAAAATGGCAAAATTTTCAATATTTTTGCCAAATTTCCATAATTTTCACAAATGAAAGTCATATCAAAGAAATTTTACCACTATCATGAAGTACAATATGTCACGAAAAAACAGTCACAGAATCACCGGGATCCATTGAAGCGTTCCAGAGTTAAGCCCCCGTCACACTAAGCGAGATCGGTAGCGAGATTGCTGAAGCATCACCGATTTTGTGACGCAACAGCGACCTAGCCAGCGATCTCGCTTAGTGTGACACACAGCAATGACCGGCCCTCCTGCTGGGTATCGCTGATCGTCGTCGAATGGCCTGGACTATTTTTTCATCGTTGGTCTCCCGCTGGCCAGCGCGCATCGCTGCGTGTGACAGCGGGAGACCAACGATCAGCGAGCTCCCAGCACGTACAGCAGAAGCTGGGAGCTGGTATCCAGGGTACATATCGGGTAACTAAACGCGGCGCAGCGCTTAGTTACCCAATGTGTACCCTAGATACCATCTCCCAGCTTCTGCTGTACACGCTGGGAGCTGGTATCCAGGGTACATATTGGGTAACTAAGCACTGCGCCGCGCTTAGTTACCCGATATATACCCTGGAAACCAGCGTGCTTGCTGGTCCTGATCGCTGGTGAGTCTGCCCATGTGACAGCTCACCAGCGATCAGCTAGCGATGTCCCAGCAATCCCATCCACGTCGGATCGTTGGTGGGATCACTGGGACATTGAAGAGTATTACGGGGCCCTTATTACCTCATAAAGGGACAGTGGTCAGAATTGTAAAAATGTTCCTGGTCGTTAATGTACAAACTATCCTTGAGGGTAAAGGGGTTTAGAGTAATTTTTCACAAGACATCAGTGAAGCACACAATGTGCATCACAGTCACTGTATATACTTCCAACCACAGTAACGTTGAGTCCTCAATGCAAAAACATTAGCAGCAGCAGTGTAAGTGGCAGAGGCAGCATGGTAGCTTACTCTGGATTTCTCCCACAATCAAAATATATACTGATAAGATATTTAGATTGTGAGCCCCAATGGGAACAGTGCTGAAAATGTCTGTGAAGTGCCGTGTAATTAATGGTGATATATAAGTGAGTAATATAACTAAAAATAAGCAATTTCTATGAGTCGTTTCACACATTTTTTAAACCAGCCAGTGCACCGGCAGAACAGAGTGCAAATCTGACACGTAATGAAAGACTGGAGAAGATGCTGCAGCCAGGTTCATATTCCTCACCAACCGTTAAACCGATGCCTCTATCATGTGCTAGTCATTGCACTGGTTACCCATGCACTCCAGAATTCGATATAAACTTATCACTGTCACCTACAAAGCGCTCCATGGTTCAGCACCACCCTACATCTCCTCCCTCGTCTCAGTCTACCACCCTACCTGTGCCCTCCATTTTGCTAATGACCTAAGATTAACATCCTCAATCATCATAACCTCCCACTTCCATCTCCAAGACTTCTCACGTGCTGTGCCAATTCTTTGGAATGCACTAACCAGGATAATTTGACTAATTCCCAATACCAACAGTTTTAAGCATGACCTAAACACACATTTCTTCAGACTGGCCTACCGCCTCAACACATTTATTTAACATTCCCTGTGTTGCCCCTTCAACATTTTCTTCATAGGTGCCTTGTATCATGTTCTCACATGCTTTATGCATTTAATAGCCCTCTGTGTCTGTACTTTTAGACATTCTGGCTGATAACTGGTTAATGCAGCATTCCATGAACACTTGATTTTTTAAATTATGGCTGGTCAGAACAATGAAAGCAATTGTTACCATCCACCTTTTGTGTCTACCCTATTTCCTCATAGATTGTAAGCTTGTGAGCAGGGCCCTCATTCCTCTTGGTATTTGTTGATTTATGTGATTATTTTTATGCCGTAATGTCTTTTATTGTTTGTACATGTCCCCTCTAAAATGTAAAGTGCTGCACTATAGAAAAAAAGTATTATTATTATTGATATTATTATGGTGAAGGAGTATTTCAAGCTCAATATTAATGTCATCAGGAGGGGTTGGACCCTTTGCATTTTGGCCTTCCAAAATGGAGGAGTGGCGTGAGCTCGCCTGTCACGCCTTGGAGATTTTGTTTTGCTCGGCAGACAGCGTTCTCTCAGAGCGTGTCTTCATCACTGCTGGTGGTGTCCTGATGTATAACCGCATCCACCTGTCCTCTGAAAGTGTAGACTGCCTAACTTTCATGGGTCTCACTCTGGGGAAATTGATAATGTCGGTAAAGCGCTGTGGAATTAATGACGGGAGCAAATGAAGGGAGTAAAATATATAAATAAAATAAATTGATGCCACTTTAGTGGTGTTTGCCCTTAATTTTTGAAACTGTTCGGACTCCATATTCGGTCTCCTTCATATGTCTTGCCTAAATTTGGCACATCTCTCAGACCACCAGGCCTACACCTGTCAGTCATCCACCTATTGCTGATCAATGTTTAAGCTACAAATGCAGCTCCAAACTCTGTCCCATGCTGAAATGTGAACTGTGGCCTGCTGGCTGGACCACACAATTAGCACATTATATACTGAAATGTAGCCTGCTTTCTGTAGCACACTATTAGTCAAAATAATTTAGATTTAGAAATGTGAACTTGCTTTCAGTAACATGCTATTTGCACTAACAATTTGTGTTTTTAAAGGTGGACTCATGCATGGCAAACAATATTACCAGCACAAAATATTTTTCTGGAGAAATATGGCCTTACTTCTGGACCACAGTATTACCACAAATAATTAATTTATATTTTGAAATGTGGACTCCTGCCTAGGGCAAAATATTACCAGCACAACATATTATTCTGCCAAAATGTGGCACTGTTTCAGGACAACGGTATTAGCACAAAGAATTCATATTTTCAAAAGTGGACTTCTGATTTGGCACTAAAACACAGCTTTAGCACAAACGATTTGGAGTAGCTAATTTGGCCTCATGGCTGCACTCCATTACTAGGCCTAACGATTTTTAAGTGGAAATCTGGCATTCTGATTTGCCACTGCAACACAGTATTAGCTCAAACGATTTGGAATAGGAAATGGGGCAATGGGGGATAACCACACATTTTTTGCACATTTTTTCTACTTCGATGCTGGAAGATCGATTTCACACAGAGCAAGTTCACTTTCAGCAGCAGCACTAACACAGGAGCAACCGCTCTGCACTGTGACATTGAGCAAATAGCACCAGCAAAACAAAATGGCAACTTCTAATATGGCCAGGAACATGTAACTTCATCAGTAAATCACAGAAGACCTTGTGTCATGATATTGTATATGGTTTATGCGCTTTGATTGGTTGCCATAATCAATTCACATAAAATTAAGGAAAAAAAAAAAGCGTGCGTCGCTCCTGTAATCTCTTCAGACGCTCCTCTAACCTCTCCACACCCCCACCCCTCATCAAACTCATCCCACCATCCACCCTGCTCATCATTCTCACCACTATGCTAGCCAAAGTCATACAAAAGCATTAGTGGAAACTTGATAATTTACCGAACTGTGACCGACTTTTGCCAACTTTGAGTAAAAAATGTTCGTGAAAATGAACACAAATCCCAATATGCTACAGTATGTTTGTGCCAAAATTGAGGTGGTGAACGTTTTCTGAACAAAATTGCTCATTTCTAGTGGTCACCACTGATAGGCAAATTTCTACCTATGTACAGTGTATATAGAAAGCCACCAATCAGTGGTACGGGCAGGCTTACAGCTGAGCAGTCAGAAAACTGGTAGATCTGCAGCAAATAAAACAGTTTTTACTAAGAACTGAAGCAAACAATAAAGTGACACATTACTGGAATCATGGTCTGGTATATTGTCTGTTATATATGCCATTCACCATTGCTTGGCTTATTATGTATATGGATGGCATATATATTAATATTGTTTTCTGAATTGATGGAATAACTAAGTAAAAATATATATTGCTTCCATGTTGTTATTTACTACATAATGAGCTGGCACGTTTCTTCATGTGAGACATTCTGCTTTTTTAATTTTGTACTTTCTCATTTTTATTAATGTACTTAGATAAAATTAGAATTTTATGGATCGCTTAGTTTCCCCTATTTTATCATTAATAAGGGGTTTGTGCTATAGTTGGTGAATTGCCATTCTTCACGGTTTTGGACACCATATTTATTATTAAGTTTTTCCTTAGCCTGATAGGTTGAGTTAACTTGGACATTAAAGAATGACTCCAGCATTTTTTTTATGTCAGTGCTGCAGTGGTGCCACTAACGTAAGTTCCCTGACCCCAGTAATAATACCATCCACTGTCTTCAGCTGTTCCCATTAACACTCTGGTCCCAATCTGTCATCTTGTGACTGATCAGAAATCAGAGGTAGCAGTCACAGCTCTCAAACATTAGGGCCTCATTCTGGCTATCATAGACTGACATTGAGTTGTGAATTCAGGATCACAGCAAAGAGTGGAGCGATCTGGCAGGACACAACCTGCAGAAGACTGACTGGAGTGGCATCAATTAGAGATGAAGACTGTGGCTGGTAATTATGATAGTAGGTGCAGGGAATTTAAATTGGGGATACCACTCCAGCAGTAACATTTTTTTAAATAAAATTCTGGAGTGGTGCTGTAATAAAGCTGTGTTTGCATTACAGAGCTCAGAATGTTATATACATATTTTCCATAATATTAAAGGCTTTTCAGTATTGGAATTAAAAAATTTGGCTACAATTTGGTGATGCCGATAAATTTGAATTTCATTTGATGTGCTCATCTCTAGTCACCTGATATTGTAGGAAAAAGCAAGTCTTCTGCATAAAAGTAGAATCATAGAATCATAGAATGGTAGAGTTGGAAGAGACCTCCTGGGCCTTCTGGTCCAACCCCCTGCTCAAAGCAGGATTCTCTAAGGCTGTGGTTCCACGGTCCGGAACCACAGCGCTTTGGACGGAGCGGAAATTCCGCTCCGTCTAAGCCCCGCCCCCTTTGTGACGCGCGCTCTTTCCGGAGGTGTTCAGGACACCTCCGGAACACCTCCGGAAAGAACGCAGGGCTACATAGCCCTGTGTGAAATTCTGTTGCGGCGACGCACCGTCGCCGCAACACGCGAGGACATGCTGCGGTCTGAAAAGACGCGCCGCATGTCCGTTTACGCAGGTCTGCCACCTGCGTGTTGTTACGCATAGTGGAGACGAGATTTCTTGAAATCCCCTCCACTATGCTGTAACATCTGGACGCTGCGTGTTTGGCGCTGCGCCAGCGCACAGCGCCAAACACGCAGCGTTTACTGATCGTGGAAACTCACCCTTAATCATCCCGGACAGATGTCTGTCCAGCCTCTGTTTGAAGACTTCCATTGAAGGAGAACTCACCACCTCTTGTGGCAGCCTGTTCCACTCATTGATCACCCTAACTGTCAAAAAGTTTTTTCTAATATCTAATCTGTGTCTCCTCCCATTCAGTTTCATCCCATTGCTTCTAGTCTTTCCTTGTGCAAATGAGAATAAAGATGATCCTTCTACAATGTGACAGCCCTTGAGATATTTGTAGACAGCTATTAAGTCTCCTCTCAGTCTTCTTTTTTGCAAGCTAAACATTCCCAAATCCTGCAACCGTTCCTCATAGGACATGGTTTGCAGACCGGTCACCATTCTGGTGGCTCTTCTCTGAACTTGCTCCAGTTTGTTGATGTCTTTTTTAAAATGTGGTGCCCAAAACTGGACACAGTATTCCAGATGAGGTCTGACCAAAGAGGAGTAGAGGGCAATAATGACCTCACGTGATCTAGACTGTATGCTTCTGTTGATACATCCTAGAATTGCATTTGCCTTTTTTGCTGCTGCATCACACTGTTGACTCATGTTAAGTCTGTGATCAATTAGTATACCCAAGTCTTTTTCACATGTGCTGTTACTTAGCCCTATTCCTCCCATTTTGTATATGCTTTTTCATTTTTATTGCCCAGATGTAGTACTTTGCAGTTTTCCCTGTTAAAATCCATTCTGTTAGTTGCTGCCCACTGCTCCAGTTTATGTATATCTTTTTAAATCCTCTCTCTCTCTTCTCTAGTATTAGCTACCCCTCCTAGCTTTGTGTCATCAGCAAATTTGATCAGTTTACCCTCAATTCCTTCATCTAAATCATTGATAAAGATGTTGAACAATACAGGGCCCAAAACAGAGCCTTGTGGTACCCCACTTGAGACATTCTTCCAACTGGATGTGCAGCCATTTACAACCACTCTTTGGGTCCGATCACTAAGCCAGTTATGAATCCACCTAACAGTTGCCTTGTCCATTCCATACTTAGTCATTTTTTCAATAAGGATTGTGTGAGATACTTTGTCAAATGCTTTGCTGAAGTCAAGATATACTATATCTACAGCATTTCCCTGATCCACCCAGTCAGTGATTCTGTCATAGAAGGAAATTAAGTTAGTCTGACATGACTTATTAGTTACAAACCCATGCTGACTCTGTTTAATCACTTCATTGTTATCCAGGTACTTGCATACATGTTCTTTAATAATTTGTTCAAAGATCTTTCCTGGTATAGAAGTCAAGACTCACCGGCCTGTAGTTCCCTGGGTCCACCTTCTTCCCCTTTTTGAAGATAGGAACAACATTTGCTCTTCTCCAGTCTTCTGGGACTTCTCCTGTTCTCCAAGAATTTTCAAAGATTATGGACAGTGGTTCAAGAATTTCTTCTGCTATCTCCTTCAGTACCCTGGGGTGTAATTCATCTGGACCTGGAGACTTGAATTCATTTATGTTAGCTAAGTGTTTCCTCACTGTCTTTCTGTTTATAGATATCCTGGATTCTTCTATTCCTTTAATAGGACAGTGAAGATCAGTTGATGTTACATTTCCTTTCTGAGAGAAAACAGATGCAAAATAGGAATTTAAAAGTTCAGCCTTCTCAACATCCTGACTTACCATTTCATCATTTTCATCCTGTAAAAATCCTATAGCATCTTTGACTTTTCTTTTACTTTTGACGTATCCCCAAAATCCTTTTTTGTTGCTTTTGACGTCACTTGCAAGCCTTAATTTATTGTCAGCTTTAGATAATCTGATTTGTGCCCTGCAGGTTCTGCAGACGGCATTATATTCTAAGATCGGGTTGGTCCGAAACGCGGGTCGGGTTCCGGCGCCACACATTTCCATCAGCACACCACCTCCTCTGGTATGTACTACACTGCCATAAACAATTCTTAACCATGTGTCATAAAACCATATGCCATACTACTACTATCTAACTTTTGACTATATGGGTAGGAGCATGTATATACATTTATTATATACATTGAATTTATGCACTTTACTTTTTTCTTACTGTATGTATATATGCTGTATATATGCTTCCTTTATTATATTTATATTGATATAAAATACCCCACACAGCAAAAGTTCATGTGTCCCCATGGTTGCCAATGGCTTGATTGCACATTTTTTAGTAAATTGTCTATGCAACATATTCTTTGCCAATTTGTGCTGTCTACTATGTAACTCCATTGTATGTGTGTGCCTTTGCGCCACCATGTGCCCTGATACTTGTGTTAATAAATGCTATTTTAATAACATTTTTTTGTCCTTCTACTTTAAATCTACCATTAAACCGTTGCTCGGTTTCCTCCTTTTTTTTGTTTTTTTCAATTGATCCGAGTGGTTTGCACTCCTGTCCTACTGACACTGTTTTAATTCATTTCTTCATGGTCAGAGATCTTTAGGTTAATTATGCAAATTGTCTCTTCAGAGAGGAAGAGAGCTAGAACTCTAGTGCCACCTTTTGGAAGGTAGCAATCCTACAAGTCAATGTCGACCCTTTAACGAGCCTTATCACATGACCTAGGATAATAGCCAAACCAGAATCTCAATTTGCAGACACTGTGTTTCTTTTTTTTTTTTTTTTTTTTAAAACCATTCAGGTTAGTTATAAACAACTCAATATAAGCTCATCAACTTAAACGTCGTTGTTTCAACTCTCATCATCATGGTTCATATTTAATTCAGCATAACAAACCAAAGGTATACACAAAAGACGTCATAAACATCAATAAACATCACTAAAATTCACTGATATTTGATCAATTGCTGCCATTTTTTAAATTTCCAAACGCCCTCTGCATCAGAACCACCACCGCCTTCACTGTCTAATTTATAAATCAAGTATAATCTAGAAAGGATCAGCCCGACACACTTATTCACAGATAAATGCTTCTCTTTGAAAATTCCTAAATTCCTCACATCCCACAAACTCTGCATCACACGAGTCATAATTAACCATAGGATTCTATTTTTCACACGACCACATGCACCAATTCCAAACATTGCAACACGCCAGTCAATAAAACTCACCCCCGCTAACTCTTTACACAACCCACCTACACACTTCCACACACTGTACGCGTAATCACAGTCCCACATAGTATGCCACACAGTCTCACATCCACCACAACCTTCTCTCGGGCACACTTCCATTCTGGTCAGACCTCGTCTCTTCTGAACCTGTCGCACAGGCAAAATATTGTGCAAGGACATCCATACAATATCCCTTTGTCTATTAGACATCCCATGCGTTCCCAAACTCTTCCATGCAACCGAGACTTCATTCCCTCTCAAACCCACAATATTACTCTCCACATCATTCTTATGCATTATTTTCATCACCTTCTTAGCCATTCTAAAATCATTCATCGGCACACTCAGTAAATCATGCTTCCTCACAAACTTTTCAATCACCTCATACCAGACCGGACACTTGAAAGCAACAGGCACTCTAGCATCCCTCTTTCTCCAACACAAGCCATACAACATCCAACCAGCAGAATAACTTGCCATATAAGCTCCTTTATTTCCTTTATTCAACAAAATAACTACCGTTTTGATATACTGAAGCCCCAGAAAAATCTCAATGTTTGGAAAGGCCATGCCACCATGGTGACATGCCTTAAAAAGACTTTCTCTCTTAAGTTTTTCTATTTTACTACTCCAGAAAAAAGTAAAAACTAACTTTTCCACTCTTTTTATTTTCCTATTAGACGTTGGAAAAACTGTTGCAATAAAAAGCAGAATCGGAAGAATCACCGCTTTTATGACCAAAATCTTACCACTCAAGGTCAAGTCTCTCAGTCGCCAAAAATTTAACTTACGCTCTATGCGCAATCCACACTCCTCCCAGCTCTCCTTACCTTCCAGCTCCTTATTAAATAATACTCCCAGCACTTTGAGAGCACCCTCCTCACATTTAACCCCCTCCATTTTAACCCCATCATCCCCAAAACATTTAAAACTACATTTATTCCAATTCACTCTAAAACCAGACGCACCACAGAAAAACTCCAAAAGCAACTTAACTCTACTCATAGACGCAACACTTTCACTCACAACCACAACATCATCCATATATCCAAGAACTTTCACATGCTTTCCACCACTCCCCGGTACCAACAAACCTCGCACCACTTTATCACGTCTCACCAAGCACAACAAAGGTTCAATCACACATACAAATAAGACAGGGGACATGGGACACCCCTGCCTTACACCAGACATAATATTCACTTTCTCACTCAACCATCCATTAACAAGAAACTCACTTGACACACAATCATACAAAGACATTAACCCATTCACAATTTTTTTAGGAAATCCCATTCTCTCCAGAACTTTAAACAAAAACACATGCGAGACCCTATCAAACGCTTTCTCAAAATCAATTGTCAGAACCATACACTTCTGTTTCCTTCCCATGCAGTCCCCAATCAAATCCCTTAATAACAATAAGTTATCACTCATACTTCTCCCAGGCACCGCACACACCTGATCCTCATCCACAACATTACCAATCACCTCACGCATACGATTCGCCAACAATTTGCTATAATTTTGTAATCTGCATTCAGCAGCGTTATAGGTCTCCAATTCTCTAAACACTTTCTCTCACCTTTCTTATACACAAGCACAACCACCCCCTCCTTCATTGATTCACACAACTTACCATTCTCCCACATGTACTTACATATCTCAGTCAAATCAGCACCCAGGAAATCCCATGCTTTCACATAGAATTCTACCGGCAATCCGTCTTTCCCTGGTGTCTTATTCTTTTAGCACTCTTCATCACGTTTTCTACTTCATCCATAATCACATCCTCATTCAAAATATCACATTCTTCACTACCCAACTTGTTTTCTAACCCATTCAGCACTTCTGAAACAAGACCAGAGTCAATCCATTTTTTATCATATAACTTGCTGTAGAACCTATTCACCTCCTTTATCACATTCTCACCTGACACACACAAACCGTTCCTATCCAGGACTTTATCCATATCAACCTTTCTCCCATTCATTTTCTTAAAAAAGAACCTTGTGCACTTTTCATCTTTCTCAAGATGTTCTATTTTGGTGCGATAGATGATTTCCTTTCCTTTCGCATCCATAACACGCTTTAGTTCACTCTTTGTCTCAGCCAGCTCATCAGACACATCCATCCCACTTTCTCCACACTTCCTTAACCAGTCTATACGCCTGTTTAAATCATTAAATCTTTCCCGATAAATAGCAGCTTTTTTATAGCCCCATTTTTTGAAGAATTTTTTGCAACACACCTTAACCCAGTCCCACCATTCCAGCACACACGCAAAATTCCTCTTACTACTCTCCACTCTTTATACTTTATTTTTAATTCATTCATCACATCCTCATCTTCTAACAACCTAACGTTCAGCTTCCAAACCCCACCACCATACACACGGTCATCAATCGCACTAAACACACCTCTCAAACACTCATGATCAGAAAAAGGTACAGCATTTTGTTCAAAATTCATACACAACATATTTTTGGAAAACAACATTTTATCTATTCTGGATGCAATACCACCCCTATCAGCATGGTATGTTGGCGGTGGTGGGATGCCAAATTTCAGAGCAGCAGCATCTAGAAGGGAAAAATCAGAAATAAGATTGGATAACTTTTTACCAGTTATGTCACAATTCCCTTCTGTGATGCAATTAAAGTCTCCAACTAAAACTGTAGGCATTTTGCCTGGAAGAAACAAACTTAATTTTTCCAAAAGAGCCAGACGCTCCTTTTTCCCATCCTTTCCTGATGGACAGTACACATTAATAATTCTAGCCCGCCACCCCCTATAGCTAACATGTGCAATTATACATCTACCCACCTCTACCACCGTGTAGCTATCTAAACTAATCTCCCTGTTACCCATTAATATCCCTACACCATCATTCCTATTAACACATGAGCCAGACCATACATGCTGACCGTAAGGCCAGTCCTTATCGCTTGGAGCGTCCTCAATCCCACATTCCTGAAGACAAAAGAATGTGAGCATTCATCTGTTTAATATAATCTAGGACGACTGCCCTCCTGGATTTAGATCTAATTTGTCTGACATTCAGGGACCAATGCCCCAACCAGCTTGGGGAGCCATAACATGATGGTGTTATTTACATGACGACAAACAGGCCACTTCTTCTTCAGCCGTTTTCGTCTTCCATCTGGAACTGCAACTCCCCGAATCTGTTTACGTCTGCGGGAATGCCTAAAAAAACATTGGTGTCAGGAGAGAAGACATTCTGAGGGTAACTACGTTCACTCACCGGACTTAAACAATCTTCACCGGCGTCCGCCCAATCCGTTCTGGGCTTTTTACAGGAAGTTCCAGGCTCCCTCCTCCTCCTCAGAGGGCCTTGCAAGAGTGAAGTCACCTTGATCTCCACAACTGGTCAACTCCTCTCAGTAGCTAACCAAGATATACTGGGGGTATTACCAAGAGAACCCTCCAACTCCCCCTCCCCACAGACATCAGACTGATGAGGGAGCTCACATTCAACCTCAGCAAGTTCCAAACCTGCCACCTCTGGGCTGGGAGTCTCCGTTTCGGGCAGGGCCTCCTCATGTGCATCCATGATTTCAGGTTCCTCAATAAGATCCGGGTCTGTAACCTGTGGAATGTCAACAACAGCAGCAGGGGGCGCAGCTGCCCCACCTGTGACCTCAGCGTAAGACCTAGGACTGATCCTGGCCTTACAATCCCGATACTTATGGCCCTCCTCACCACAAGCATTACACATAACAGGATTTGTGCAGTCTTTTGCCATATGGCCGGAACCATTGCAATTCCTACAAGTTGGCATGTCCTTGCAACTATCCTGGGTATGCCCGAAATTTTTACACCTCCTGCAATACAGTGGGGCATCTGGAAAAAACAAAAAACCACTATTTTTCCCAATTGAAAAATTAAGAGGGGGGTAATGGATGCCTCCCGGGCCTTGGGGATCCATCCCAAATCTCACAAAAAATTTGTACTTCCCGGTCCAGAGCCTTCTCCATTCAGGACCCTGTGGGAGTACTGAACATAAATGCAATGTCTTTTCAAAAATAAAGTAATGTCCTCCAGGGAAACAAAAGGGTTGTGCATGAAAACCACAAGTGGGATATCCCCCTTAGAGTATAGCACAGTAAAGGTAAGTCCTTCCAGCAAAGGATTTGCACTCCATTTTTCAGGGCAGTAAACAAATTCTGGCAAGCCGCCATAGAAGATAGCACCAGCACATACCTGCCTTCCCTCCTGAACTCCTGCAGGCATATTATATCGGACTTCCGAATCTTCAGGATGTCATAAAACACCATGTTGACCAAATATCCCAGGGAAAAATGCAACTTCTTATCTTCAGCGATTTCAATCCGGAATCCATTTTTGACCCGGCTATCACCGGTCCCAGAGAATTGAAGTCGGACTCCCATCGTCCACAACTCCAAGGATCTTCTCCCTGAATCCTCCTGGCTATCTCCCTAAAGCAGCAACCGGCTTAAGCCACCGAAGTGGCGATGCCGGAAGGCCAAGAGACAGCACTCAAGGTATCCAGGACACTTTGCACCTCGTCAGTGCAAAGCGGAGATCTGGTTTGGCTGTGTGAGAGGCGTCAGACCATTGTCCAAGAAATATCGTCACTCCTTGCGGAGATCAACATGCTAAGCATGCAGATGAGGAGACTTAAAGCCGCAATGCTCCTCTGGGAAATATGCTAATTATGCAAATTGTCTCTTCAGAGAGGAAGAGAGCTAGAACTCTAGTGCCACCTTTTGGAAGGTAGCAATCCTACAAGTCAATGTCGACCCTTTAACGAGCCTTATCACATGACCTAGGATAATAGCCAAACCAGAATCTCAATTTGCAGACACTGTGTTTCGGGGTTCAGCCCCTCGTCAGTGCAAAGCGGAGATCTGGTTTGGCTGTGTGAGAGGCGTCAGACCATTGTCCAAGAAATATCGTCACTCCTTGCGGAGATCAACATGCTAAGCATGCAGATGAGGAGACTTAAAGCCGCAATGCTCCTCTGGGAAATATGCTAATTATGCAAATTGTCTCTTCAGAGAGGAAGAGAGCTAGAACTCTAGTGCCACCTTTTGGAAGGTAGCAATCCTACAAGTCAATGTCGACCCTTTAACGAGCCTTATCACATGACCTAGGATAATAGCCAAACCAGAATCTCAATTTGCAGACACTGTGTTTCGGGGTTCAGCCCTCGTCAGTGCAAAGCGGAGATCTGGTTTGGCTGTGTGAGAGGCGTCAGACCATTGTCCAAGAAATATCGTCACTCCTTGCGGAGATCAACATGCTAACATGCAATGAGGAGACTTAAAGCGCAATGCTCCTCTGGGAAATATGCTAATTATGCAAATTGCTCTTCTAGAGAGAAGAGAGCTAGAACTCTAGTGCCACCTTTTGGAAGGTAGCAATCCTACAAGTCAATGTCGACCCTTTAACGAGCCTTATCACATGACCTAGGATAATAGCCAAACCAGAATCTCAATTTGCAGACACTGTGTTTCGGGTTCAGCCCCTCGTCAGTGCAAAGTGGAGATCTGGTTTGGCTGTGTGAGAGGCGTCAGACCATTGTCCAAGAAATATCGTCACTCCTTGCGGAGATCAACATGCTAAGCATGCAGATGAGGAGACTTAAAGCCGCAATGCTCCTCTGGGAAATATGCTAATTATGCAAATTGTCTCTTCAGAGAGGAAGAGAGCTAGAACTCTAGTGCCACCTTTTGGAAGGTAGCAATCCTACAAGTCAATGTCGACCCTTTAACGAGCCTTATCACATGACCTAGGATAATAGCCAAACCAGAATCTCAATTTGCAGACACTGTGTTTCTTTTTTTTTTTTAAAACCATTCAGGTTAGTTATAAACAACTCAATATAAGCTCATCAACTTAAACGTCGTTGTTTCAACTCTCATCATCATGGTTCATATTTAATTCAGCATAACAAAACAAAGGTATACACAAAAGACGTCATAAACATCAATAAACATCACTAAAATTCACTGATATTTGATCAAGTGCTGCCATTTTTTAAATTTCCAAAGCCCTCTGCATCAGAACCACCACCGCCTTCACTATCTAATTTATAAATCAAGTATAATCTAGAAAGGATCAGCCCGACACACTTATTCACAGATAAATGCTTCTCTTTGAAAATACCTAAATTCCTCACATCCCACAAACTCTGCATCACACAAGTCATAATTAACCATAGGATTCTATTTTTCACACGACCACATGCACCAATTCCAAACATTGCAACACGCCAGTCAATAAAACTCACCCCCTGCTAACTCCTTACACAACCCACCTACACACTTCCACACACTGTACGCGTAATCACAGTCCCACATAGTATGCCACACAGTCTCACATCCACCACAACCTTCTCTCGGGCACACTTCCGTTCTGGTCAGACCTCGTCTCTTCTGAACCTGTCGCACAGGCAAAATATTGTGCAAGGACATCCATACAATATCCCTTTGTCTATTAGACATCCCATGCGTTCCCAAACTCTTCCATGCAACCGAGACTTCATTCCCTCTCAAACCCACAATATTACACTCCACATCATTCTTATGTATTATTTTCATCACCTTCTTAGCCATTCTAAAATCATTCATCGGCACACTCAGTAAATCATGCTTCCTCACAAACTTTTCAATCACCTCATACCAGACCGGACACTTGAAAGCAACAGGCACTCTAGCATCCCTCTTTCTCCAACACAAGCCATACAACATCCAACCAGCAGAATATCTTGCCATATGCGCTCCTTTATTTCCTTTATTCAACAAAATAACTACCGTTTTGATATACTGAAGCCCCAGAAAAATCTCAATGTTTGGAAAGGCCATGCCACCATAGTGACATGCCTTAAAAAGACTTTCTCTCTTAAGTTTTTCTATTTTACTACTCCAGAAAAAAGTAAAAACTAACTTTTCCACTTTTTATTTTCCTATTAGACGGTGGAAAAACTGTTGCAATAAAAAGCAGAATCGGAAGAATCACCGCTTTTATGACCAAAATCTTACCACTCAAGGTCAAGTCTCTCAGTCGCCAAAAATTTAACTTACGCTCTATGCGCAATCCACACTCCTCCCAGCTCTCCTTACCTTCCAGCTCCTTATTAAATAATACTCCCAGCACTTTGAGAGCACCCTCCTCACATTTAACCCCCTCCATTTTAACCCCATCATCCCCAAAACATTTAAAACTACATTTATTCCAATTCACTCTAAAACCAGACGCACCACAGAAAAACTCCAAAAGCAACTTAACTCTACTCATAGACGCAACACTTTCACTCACAACCACAACATCATCCATATATCCAAGAACTTTCACATGCTTTCCACCACTCCCCGGTACCAACAAACCTCTCACCACTTTATCACGTCTCACCAAGCACAACAAAGGTTCAATCACACATACAAATAAGACAGGGGACATGGGACACCCCTGCCTTACACCAGACATAATATTCACTTTCTCACTCAACCATCCATTAACAAGAAACTCGCTTGACACACAATCATACAAAGACTTTATCCCATTCACAAATTTTTTAGGAAATCCCATTCTCTCCAGAACTTTAAACAAAAACACATGCGAGACCCTATCAAACGCTTTCTCAAAATCAATTGTCAGAACCATACACTTCTGTTTCCTTCCCATGCAGTCCCCAATCAAATCCCTTAATAACAATAAGTTATCACTCATACTTCTCCCAGGCACCGCACACACCTGATCCTCATCCACAACATTACCAATCACCTCACGCATACGATTCGCCAACAATTTGCTATAGATTTTGTAATCTGCATTCAGCAGCGTTATAGGTCTCCAATTCTCTAAACACTTTCTCTCACCTTTCTTATACACAAGCACAACCACCCCCTCCTTCATTGATTCACACAACTTACCATTCTCCCACATGTACTTACATATCTCAGTCAAATCAGCACCCAGGAAATCCCACGCTTTCACATAGAATTCTACCGGCAATCCGTCTTTCCCTGGTGTCTTATTCTTTTAGCACTCTTCATCACGTTTTCTACTTCATCCATAATCACGTCCTCATTCAAAATATCACAATCTTCACTACCCAACTTGTTTTCTAACCCATTCAGCACTTCTGAAACAAGACCAGAGTCAATCCATTTTTTATCATATAACTTGCTGTAGAACCTATTCACCTCCTTTATCACATTCTCACCTGACACACACAAACCGTTCCTATCCAGGACTTTATCCATATCAACCTTTCTCCCATTCATTTTCTTAAAAAAGAACCTTGTGCACTTTTCATCTTTCTCAAGATGTTCTATTTTGGTGCGATAGATGATTTCCTTCCCTTTCGCATCCATAACACGCTTTAGTTCACTCTTTGTCTCAGCCAGCTCATCAGACACATCCATCCCACTTTCTCCACACTTCCTTAACCAGTCTATACGACTGTTTAAATCATTAAATCTTTCCCGATAAATAGCAGCTTTTTTATAGCCCCATTTTTTGAAGAATTTTTTGCAACACACCTTAACCCAGTCCCACCATTCCAGCACACACGCAAAATTCCTCTTACATACTCTCCACTCTTTATACTTTATTTTTAATTCATTCATCACATCCTCATCTTCTAACAACCTAACGTTCAGCTTCCAAACCCCACCACCATACACACGGTCATCAATCGCACTAAACACACCTCTCAAACACTCATGATCAGAAAAAGGTACAGCATTTTGTTCAAAATTCATACACAACATATTTTTGGAAAACAACATTTTATCTATTCTGGATACAATACCACCCCTATCAGCATGGTATGTTGGCGGTGGTGGGATGCCAAATTTCAAAGCAGCAGCATCTAGAAGGGAAAAATCAGAAATAAGATTGGATAACTTTTTACCAGTTATGTCACAATTCCCTTCTGTGATGCAATTAAAGTCTCCAACTAAAACTGTAGGCATTTTGCCTGGAAGAAACAAACTTAATTTTTCCAAAAGAGCCAGACGCTCCTTTTTCCCATCCTTTCCTGATGGACAGTACACATTAATAATAATAGCCCGCCACCCTCTATAGCTAACATGTGCAATTATACATCTACCCACCTCTACCACCGTGTAGCTATCCAAACTAATCTCCCTGTTACCCATTAATATCCCTACACCATCATTCCTATTAACACATGAGCCAGACCATACATGCTGACCGTAAGGCCAGTCCTTATCGCTTGGAGCGTCCTCAATCCCACATTCCTGAAGACAAAAGATGTGAGCATTCATCTGTTTAATATAATCTAGGACGACTGCCCTCCTGGATTTAGATCTAATTTGTCTGACATTCAGGGACGCAATGCCCCAACCAGCTTGGGGAGCCATAACATGATGGTGTTATTTACATGACGACAAACAGGCCACTTCTTCTTCAGCCGTTTTCGTCTTCCATCTGGAACTGCAACTCCCCGAATCTGTTTACGTCTGCGGGAATGCCTAAAAAAACATTGGTGTCAGGAGAGAAGACATTCTGAGGGTAACTACGTTCACTCACCGGACTTAAACAATCTTCACCGGCGTCCGCCCAATCCGTTCTGGGCTTTTTACAGGAAGTTCCAGGCTCCTCCTCCTCCTCAGAGGGCCTTGCAAGAGTGAAGTCACCTTGATCTCCACAACTGGTCAACTCCTCAGTAGCTAACCAAGATATACTGGGGGTATTACCAAGAGAACCCTCCAACTCCCCCTCCCCACAGACATCAGACTGATGAGGGAGCTCACATTCAACCTCAGCAAGTTCCAAACCTGCCACCTCTGGGCTGGGAGTCTCCGTTTCGGGCAGGGCCTCCTCATGTGCATCCATGATTTCAGGTTCCTCAATAAGATCCGGGTCTGTAACCTGTGGAATGTCAACAACAGCAGCAGGGGGCGCAGCTGCCCCACCTGTGACCTCAGCGTAAGACCTAGGACTGATCCTGGCCTTACAATCCCGATACTTATGGCCTTCCTCACCACAAGCATTACACATAACAGGATTTGTGCAGTCTTTTGCCATATGGCCAGAACCATTGCAATTCCTACAAGTTGGCATGTCCTTGCAACTATCCTGGGTATGCCCGAAATTTTTACACCTCCTGCAATACAGTGGGGCATCTGGAAAAAACAAAAAAACACTATTTTTCCCAATTGAAAAATTAAGAGGGGGGTAATGGATGCCTCCCGGGCCTTGGGGATCCATCCCAAATCTCACAAAAAATTTGTACTTCCCAGTCCAGAGCCCTTCTCCATTCAGGACCCTGTGGGAGTACTGAACATAAATGCAATGTCTTTTCAAAAATAAAGTAATGTCCTACAGGGAAACAAAAGGGTTGTGCATGAAAACCACAAGTGGGATATCCCCCTTAGAGTATAGCACAGTAAAGGTAAGTCCTTCCAGCAAAGGATTTGCAACTCCATTTTTCAGGGCAGTAAACAAATTCTGGCAAGCCGCCATAGAAGATAGCACCAGCACATACCTGCCTTCCCTCCTGAACTCCTGCAGGCATATTATATCGGACTTCCGAATCTTCAGGATGTCATAAAACACCATGTTGACCAAATATCCCAGGGAAAAATGCAACTTCTTATCTTCAGCGACTTCAATCCGGAATCCATTTTTGACCCGGCTATCACCGGTCCCAGAGAATTGAAGTCGGACTCCCATCGTCCACAACTCCAAGGATCTTCTCCCTGAATCCTCCTGGCTATCTCCCTAAAGCAGCAACCGGCTTAAGCCACCGAAGTGGCGATGCCGGAAGGCCAAGAGACAGCACTCAAGGTATCCAGGACACTTTGCACCTCGTCAGTGCAAAGCGGAGATCTGGTTTGGCTGTGTGAGAGGCGTCAGACCATTGTCCAAGAAATATCGTCACTCCTTGCGGAGATCAACATGCTAAGCATGCAGATGAGGAGACTTAAAGCCGCAATGCTCCTCTGGGAAATATGCTAATTATGCAAATTGTCTCTTCAGAGAGGAAGAGAGCTAGAACTCTAGTGCCACCTTTTGGAAGGTAGCAATCCTCTCTGAAGAGACAATTTGCATAATTAGCATATTTCCCAGAGGAGCATTGCGGCTTTAAGTCTCCTCATCTGGATGCTTAGCATGTTGATCTCCGCAAGGAGTGACGATATTTCTTGGACAATGGTCTGACGCCTCTCACACAGCCAAACCAGATCTCTGCTTTGCACTGACGAGGGGCTGAACCCCGAAACACAGTGTCTGCAAATTGAGATTCTGGTTTGGCTATTATCCTAGGTCATGTGATAAGGCTCGTTAAAGGGTCGACATTGACTTGTAGGATTGCTACCTTCCAAAAGGTGGCATTCGAGATCTTTAGGTGTCACCTTTGTTCCTTGTACATATAACTTTAATGCATGACAGTAAAGCAGACTGCACTCAAAGCCAGTTGTTTGTTTCCTCTATGGAGTAGTTGCCAAATATTCGAACAGGCGAGACAGATGAGGTACTATGATAAAATGCCTGAAGATGAACCTGTAAATGTAGTAATGTAGTCAAGTTATTTAACAATTATAATGTTTTGAGTTTAATTTTTGTGTTTCATTCCCCACTCTTTGGTGGAAATTTATGATTGTCTTTAAAGCCAACAACGCATATTTGATAGGTGTATATGGAGCGCCCGCTGTTGTGAATGTGCTAGAAATGAATTCTGAGCAGAAGCTCCCTCTGGTGGTTACAAACAGTACTGAACTATTCAATGAAGGTTGTGAAGATTGGCGATCAGGTGTTACTGACTGGTCTTATATAAGGGAGGTTCCCTCCTATCAGGGTTGCCGGTGATCAATTGTTCTGGTCTCAACTTTTGTTCCTGGTTCACTTTGAAGCTTGCTGTTTCGTGCCTGCATCTTCTGCTAACATTCTGCCAGGTCCCCTCCGGGGGCTTGTGCTCCTCTCAGTTTAGTTCAGCCAGTTGTTTGTTCATTTGCCTTTTCCAGTTTTTTCTGTGGCTGCGGCTTAGTTTTGTTACACCAGAGAACTAATTTAGGTGGTAGAGGTCGTGTGATCTCAGGTGTTTTTGCAATTAGTGTGTTGGTATTTTTTTAGGGTTTTTTTGGATTGCAGTAAGTGACCTTCCTATCCTTTTCTGTCTAGGATGATTGGGGCCCAACGTTTGCTCATACTATTTTCTGTCTGTGTCTGTATTTCCTCTTGTCTAACCGCCATTACATGTTTGGGGGCTTCCTATGTTCTTTGGGGATCTGCTCCGGGGCAGATAGTTTTCCTCTTTCTATCTTTAGGTGAAGTTAGCTTCTCAGGCTGTGACGAGGCGTCTAGGACCAACATAGGTACGCTCCACGGCTGCCTTTAGTTGTGGTGGTTAGTCAGGGTACTGCAATCCAATAGATTCCAACCTCTCTGGTGTATTGCCTTTTTTGCCTGCTCTCCTCAGCTACCAAATCATAACAGTATCACCGGCCTAAAACTGATAATTATATGGTACTCACAGAAGGGAAAAATAGTGTGAAAGAAAGAAGATTGTCAGAGTTGTCAGAGATTTTTTTTTTTTTCCCTCTGTATCTCTGGGTGCTGAGGAGGATTTTTTTTTCTCTCAATGGAGTTTGCACAGTTGTCTGGCCGTGTGGATCAGCTTGCCACTGAAGTTCGGAGTATTGCTACCTATCTTGCAGGGTTGCCTGTTGTGGAACCTAGGATTCCCATGCCAGATTTGTTTTTAGGGGATCGAGCTAAATTTCTGAATTTCAAAAATAACTGTAAGTTGTTTTTTGCCTTAAAATCTAAGTCCTCAGGGAACGCAGCACAGCAGGTTCAAATTGTCATCTCTCTCCTGCGCGGCGATCCTCAGGATTGGGCTTTTTCCCTGACACCTGGGGACCCTGTTTTGAATAATGTTGATGCATTTTTTCAGGCTCTGGGGTTATTGTACGATGAGCCTAATGTCACTGATCAAGCTGAAAAACCCTTGTTGGCATTAAATCAGGGGCTTGAGGATGCTGAGTTATACTGTCAGAGATTCCGAAGGTGGGCAGTCCTGACCAAATGGAATGACGATGCTTTGGCAGCCCTTTTTCGGAAGGGTCTGTCAGAGAATGTAAAGGATGTTATGGTGGGATTCCCTGTCCCCTCTGGTCTCAGTGATTCTATGTCATTAGCAAATCAAATTGACAGACTTTTGCGTGAGCGTAGAGGTATGCGTGGAACAGTGTTGCCTTGTGAACCAGCTTCTGAACCCATGCAGTGTGATAGAGTGGCTTCTGGGGCACAGCGTCATGAGTTTCGAAAATGCAATGGGTTATGTTTCTACTGTGGTGATGCCTCTCATGCTATTTTAATCTGCCCTAAGCGGGGAAGACGTTTTGCACGTTCAGCTGTCTTGGGTAGTGTTCAGACTAAATTTTTGTTGACTGTTACCCTGATTTGCTCCCTGTCCACATTTTCTGCTCAGGCTTTTGTTGATTCGGGAGCAGCTATTAACCTGATGGATTTTGATTTTGCTAAACGTTGTGGGTTTCCCTTGATACCCCTACGGAAGTCTATTCCCCTACTGGGGATCGATTCTACCCCTTTAGCTGAGAATAAACCCCAGTTCTCTACTCAGGTGATAATGAGGGTTGAACCTGATCATCAGGAGTGTTGAAAATTTTTGGTGCTGTATAATCTGCATGACATTATTGTACTGGGTTTCCCTTGGTTACAGTCTCATAATCCTGTTTTGGATTGGAAATCTGTGTCTGTAACCAGTTGGGGCTGCCAATGTGTTAATGCCAACACTCCTGTTTTTTCTGCCTCCCCCAGGCTCAGGATGTTCCTGACTTTTTGACTGATTTTTCTGATGTGTTTAGCGGAAGTAAATCTGCATCCTTGCCCCCCCATAGGAGCTATGACTGCGCTATTGAATTAGTGCCTGGTAGTAAATTCCCTAAAGGTCGCCTTTTTAACTTGTCTGTACCTGAACATGACGCTATTCGGTCTTATATCAAGGAGTCATTGGAGAAGGGTCATATCAGACCATCCTCTTCACCCTTGAGTGCCGGTTTTTTCTTTGTGGCCAAAAAGGATGGTTCATTAAGGCCGTGTATTGATTATCGTCTCTTGAACAATATCACTGTGAAATATCAATATCCGTTACCCTTGATTTCTGACCTGTTTTCCAGGGTGAAAAGTGCTACTTGGTTTACCAAGCTTGACCTCAGGGGGGCATATAACCTTATTCGCATTAAGCACGGGGATGAATGGAAGACGGCATTTAATACCCCATAGGGGCATTTTGAGTACCTAGTGATGCCCTTTGGGCTCACTAATGCTCCTTCTGTCTTCCAGTCCTTCATGAATGACATTTTCAGGGATTTTGTAGATACATTTCTGATTGTTTATTTGGATGATATCTTGATTTTTTCCAATGATTGGGACTCTCATGTGAAACATGTTCGGACTGTGTTCCAGATTTTGAGAGAGAATGCTCTGTATGTGAAGGGATCAAAGTGTCTTTTTGGCGTACAGAGGATCTCATTTCTGGGATTCATTTTGTCCCCATCTGTTATTGAAATGGACCCGGTCAAGGTTCAGGCCATCTGTGATTGGGTCCAACCTACTTCATTAAATACTCTTCAGAAATTCTTGGATTTTGCCAATTTTTATCATAAATTTATTGGTAATTTCTCTGTTATTGTTAAACCATTGACTGATTTGACCAAGAAGTGTTCTGATGTGGTGAATTGGCCTCCTGAGGCAGTTTCTGCGTTTCAGGAACTTAAGCAGAGATTCACTTCTGCTCCTGTTCTATGGCAGCCTGATGTTTCTCTGCCATTTCAGGTGGAGGTTGATGCCTCTGAAATTGGGGCAGGTGCCGTTTTGTCCCAAAGAGATCCAGAGACCTCTAAAAGTAACCCTGTAAGAGAAGTCCTTACTGAGAGCTGGAGGAACCGAAAAGACGATGCAGACAATCTTCTCTTAAAGCTGAGGTTGAAGGTTTATTCAGAGATTCACGGCAGGACAGATTACAGAGAGTTAGCGAGTAGTGTTGAGCGATACGATAATGCAAATATCGGCTATCGGCCGATATTAGCTCTATCGGCCTTTCGATAATTCGTTTCGATATTTTCGTCTTATCGAATACCGGAATCGGATTTGTCACTGTCACTGTGAGTGTCCGTCGGTCGGGTCTGTCAGGAGTCAGCGGCACTTACCTGGCAGAAGATCTCCGGCGGTCACGTCCTGGACTGCTTGATGGCCGCCATTATCTTCTCCCTGGCGATCACATGCAGTTTTTTCGCGATAACTGCAGTGACTGCAGGGTAATCCCGGCCGTAAAGCAGTCAGTCCGATGACGTCACCGCCGGGGAAGCAGGTAATCAGCTGTGCTGCGCCGGGATGACAGGCTCTGCCTGTCATTCTGATGTAGCAGAGCTGGATCGTCGTGGGACACTCGTTACTATGGACTGCGTCGGTCAGGTGGTATACTTTTTTTTTTTTTTTTTCATTTTTTTACAGGAGATCGATGGCGTCGCAGGATGAGACAGTAATAAAAGAAATGAAAACTGTGTTTTTTTTTTTTATTAAATTAAAAAACTTTTTTAGGAACAATCACCCGTCCGGGTACATAAACAATTTAACTATTTATTTACATACAGGGACCCTGTCCGGGTTATTTAGACTTCTTTGGCAGGGGTGTTCCAGGTACCACCTGGTACTCTTCTGGTGCTTGCCAAACATCCGAGACACCAAGGACCACCAGGACCTGATGACGTCGTGTGGCCTGTACAGTCAAGTCGTGACCCGCTATCTGGGTCTGTGTGGCCACCTCTTTCATCTCCCTCCGGGTCTGGAGCCCTATGTCACGGACTGTACGAACCCCAGGGTGCCTAACAGGCGCCGGGTACGGGCCAGCTATACTTATCATGTCCATAGCTGGGGCTGCTGAGGAGACCACTGAGGGAGGCTTGGGAGATTTACGGCGTGGGGTGGGCACTTTTGCAGAGGCCTGGATGTGGGAGGCTGAAGGCTCCGAGGGTCTCACAGGTTCCTGACACACTGGGGAGTAGGGGTCGCACCTGGTAACATTTAGGGCGTACCACCCATTGTAACCCCAGTGTCGGGTGTAAGTCACCAAGTCTCCTGGCAACAGGTCCCTCCCCGGGTGTCCTTCTGGGAGGTGAGCCTCCACGTCCCGCCGGTTCACAAAGACTTCTAAATAAAGTCCAGGCTCCTTGATGAAGCCCCACCCACCTTTCAATTTAAAGCTCCGTACTGCACCCTTACGCCGCGGCTCACTCAGGGTTCCTTTGTCCTTTCTCATCCGGTCCTTATCTGCCCGGTCCTTCTCCAGGTGACGTTGGCGAAGTTTTAGGGTTTCTCGCTGCTCCCTTTGTCGCTCTGCTTCCCGCTCCCAACGTCTCCACTCTTCCTCCTGACGCCGATTGTAATTCTCCTCCACCAGTTGCTCCATGTCTCCACCACTCCACTGCAGCTTATGGTGTCCGGTTTGCGGCAGCTCTCCTGTCGCTCCCCAGTCCTGGCGGCGCTCCCCTGCGGAGGAAGCAGACGGCTCTAAATCAGATGACAGTCGGGGCTCCGGTACAGGCAGGTAGTGCTCTGGTGCCTGCGCGGCCTCCTCCATGAGGACGGGTGTCGCTTCTTCTGTCTCAGCGACGGGGGCAGACAGCGGGTTCTGGGGTGCTGACGGTGCTGCGGTTTTTGCAGGAACGGGTGCCTCCACTGCGACAACGTCAACCGGATCACATTGCAAGGGCTCCTCTACTAGAACGGGTGCCTCACCTTCCGGTACAGACACTTCAGGTAAGAGGGATTGGCGCCGCTCCAAGTTTATTTTTAGGGCACGCCGGCTGGCTTCCATCCTGGCGACCTCCTCCTGGTGCCGGGCCAGGCCTCTCAGGGTATCCTCCGCTTCTTGCAGCGTAGGAGGGTTTACAGGCCGGGTGCCCAACGGTGATTCTGTGGCGATCGGGTCGCTTCCGTGGGGGGAGAGCTCTGACTGCTCCATCCCTTCCCACTTCTGCTCGTCGTGTCCATTAGCCATCTCTGCCAAGTCACATGTGTCATTAGCATCTGGAGAGGGCCCCTCTTTTGTAGGGAGGCGGGACCTTCGTGTTAGTTTCCGCACACTGAGGAGGATGAGGAGGCGGAACTCCAGAGCTGTGGGGCACGATGTTACATTGCAGTACCATTTACAGTGGGCGGCCATCGTTTTCACGCCACTGAGTGAGTGACACCCACAAAGAGCACGCCCTTCTTCTTCACCAGTGCCTCGTCGTGACGCAGATATGGCGGAAAAATGGCAAATACATTCTCTGATGATTTTAGCAATTCTCAAGCACAAAACCAGTGCAATTCAGGCACACAGGACTCGCTTATAGCGAGCTACAGAATCCTGTTCGTGACGCCCAAGTTGAGTCGCACAGAGCCAGAGGTTTTCGGGGTACTCGGCACCGAGCCCGTCGACTTCTATGGGGTATGTCACGTCTTTACCCGGCAATTGAATTAGAGTCGATTTTACTATGTAGAAGTGTATAAAGTATAAATATATGTATATATATATGTCACAATGACATGTATATATATATATATATGTATTCTATGTGTGTATATTTTGTGTTTACAATGAAAGAAAGGGTTTTTTTTTTTGTGATATTTTGTTCCCATAGACTTACATGGGACTTCCGGTATCAAAATCGGATATCGACGATATTTAGTGCTATCGGCGATACAATTTCGATACGATATTTTTAGATATCGAGCAATATCGCTCAACACTATTAGCGAGTTGAAGTATATAGGCGTAGAACAAGGATGTAGACGGACAAAGATTCGCAGGGAAATGTGATAGCAATATGATGGAATGGCAAAATGGCAAATGGCCAATGGCCAAGATATACAGTTAGGTCCATATATATTTGGACAGAGACAACATTTATCTAATTTTGGTTCTAGACATTACCACAATGAATTTTAAACAAAACAATTCAGATGCAGTTGAAGTTCAGACTTTCAGCTTTCATTTGAGGGTATCCACATTAAAATTGGATGAAGGGTTTAGGAGTTTCAGCTCTTTAACATGTGCCACCCTGTTTTTTTAAGGGACCAAAAGTAATTGGACAATTGACTCCAAGGCTACTTCATGGACAGGTGTGGGCAATCCCTTCGCTATGTCATTCTCAATTAAGCAGATAAAAGGGCTGGAGTTGATTTGAGGTGTGGTGTTTGCATTTGGAAGGTTTTGCTGTGAAGGAAACATGCGGTCAAAGGAGCTCTCCATGCAGGTGAAACAAGCCATTCTTAAGCTGCAAAAACAGAAAAAACCCATCCGAGAAATTGCTACAACATTAGGAGTGGCAAAATCTACAGTTTGGTACATCCTGAGAAAGAAAGAAAGCACTGGTGAACTCATCAATGCAAAAAGACCTGGGCGCCCACGGAAGACAACGGTTGTGGATAATCGCAGAATACTCTCCATGGTGAAGAGAAACCCCTTCACAACAGCCAACCAAGTGAACAACACTCTACAGGAGTTAGGCATATCAATATCCAAATCTACCATAAAGAGAAGACTGCGTGTAAGTAAATTAAGAGGGTTCACTGCATGGTGCAAGACACTCATAATCATCAAGAATAAAAAGGCTAGGCTGGACTTTGCTAAAAACCATCTAAAAAAGCCAGCACAGTTCTGGAAGAACATTCTTTGGACAGATGAAACCAAGATCAATCTCTACCAGAATGATGGAAAGAGAAAAGTATGGCAAAGGCGTGGTACAGCTCATGATCCAAAGCATACCACATCATCTCTGAAACACGGCGGAGGCAGTGTGATGGCTTGGGCATGCATGGCTGCCAGTGGCACTGGGTCACTAATGTTTATTGATGATGTGACACAGGACAGAAGCAGCCGAATGAATTCTGAGGTATTCAGAGCCATACTGTGTGCTCAGATCCAGCCAAACTGATTGGTCGTAGTTTCATACTACAGATGGACAATGACCCAAGACATAAAGCCAAAGCAACCCAGGAGTTTATTAAAGCAAAGAAGTGGAATATTTTTGAATAGCCAAGTCAGTCACCTGATCTCAACCCAATTGAGCATGCATTTCCCTTGTTAAAGACTAAACTTCAGACAGAAAGGCCCACAAACAAACCGCAACTGAAAACCACCGCAGTGAAGGCCTGGCAGAGCATCAAAAAGGAGGAAACACAGCGTCTGGTGATGTCAATGAGTTCAAGACTTCAGGCAGTCATTGCCAACAAAGGGTTTTCAACCAAGTACTAGAAATGAACATTTTATTTGCAATTATTTAATCTGTCCAATTACTTTTGGTCCCTTTAAAAACAGTGTGGCACATGTTAAGGAGCTGAAACTCCTAAACCCTTCATCCAATTTTAATGTGGATACCCTCAAATGAAAGCTGAAAGTCTGAACTTCAACTGCATCTGAATTGTTTTGTTTAAAATTCATTGTGGTAATGTCTAGAACCAAAATTAGATAAATGTTGTCTCTGTCCAAATATATATGGACCTAACTGTAGGTGGCTTTTTATACCTTGTGGAACAAAGGAATCTTAGGGCCCTACCTTTTGCCGCATAAGGCGTTCACATAATCTACAAGAATATGCATAGTATGACGACGTTAATCAACAACATTAATTGATATTTTTTCACATTAATTGTTTCTTCTACACACTCCATAAAAAACACATAAAAGTCACTGACCTATCCATAAATTCCTACCATTTGACACTTAATTCTCTCTTCCTCCAGTCTATATTCATAAATTCAGGCATTTGACATTCTAATGGTTCTTGTTTCCCTAACAACAGTTATCTCATACACACATTGACCATATATTTATTTGACCTACTCCACCCTGGATCCATATGAACGCCACTAGACATGATCTCATTTCTTACTATCTCCACAGAATACATTTTATTAATCCTACTTGTAAGTTAAAACTAGAGTTCTAACTTTTCACAAGATGGCTTCCTGATTCATCATGGCCGCTGAGCATATTATGGCTGACCATTCTCTTACAACCCTTGTGCCTTTTTCTCTCGAAAATTTTCTCCAACTGAACGTAATTATGACGTGGGTAATCGGGAGTTATTGGCCATGAAGTGGGCTTTTGAAGAGTGGAGACATTGGCTGGAGGGAGCCAAACATCAGGTGGTGGTCCTCACGGACCATAAGAATCTGGTTTATCTGGAATCAGCCAAGCGACTTAATCCTAGACAGGCCAGGTTGGCCTTGTTTTTCACACGTTTTAATTTTGTGGTTTCCTTTCTTCCTGGCACTAAGAATGTTAAAGCGGATGCCCTCTCGAGGAGTTTCCTTGCTGACTCTCCCGAGTTATCTGATCCTACTGTTATTTTGAAAGAGGGTGTAGTTATTTCCGCCATCTCGCCCAATTTGAGACTGGCTCTGGAAGGGTGTCAGGAGGATAAACCCGAACTCTGCCCTATTGGGAAATTGTTTGTCCCAGACCAGTGGAAAAAGAGTGTGATGTCTGAGATTCATTGTTCCGCATTGGCCGGTCATCCCGGAATTTTTGGTACCAGAGACTTGGTTAGTCGGTCCTTTTGGTGGCCTACTTTGTCTCGTAACGTCAGGGAATTTGTGCAGTCCTGCGGGACTTGCTCTCGCTCCAAACCTTGCTCTCGCCCTAGTGGTTTGTTGATGCCATTGCCTGTGCCCAAGAGACCATGGACCCATATCTCTATGGATTTCATTTCCGACCTCCCTGTTTCTCAGAGAATGACCGTTATCTGGGTGATTTGTGATAGGTTTTCCAAAATGATACATCTTGTGCCATTACCTAAGTTGCCTTCCTCCTCCGAATTGGTGCCTTTGTTCCTTCAGCACGTGGTTCGGTTACACGGTATTCCTGAGAACATTGTGTCTGACAGAGGAGTCCAGTTTGTTTCCAGATTTTGGAGGACTTTTTGTTCTAAACTTGGTGTTCAATTGTCTTTCTCCTCAGCTTTTCATCCTCAGACCAATGGACAAACTGAGAGAACAAACCAGACATTGGAGACTTATCTGAGATGCTTTGTGTCTGCTGATCAGGATGACTGGGTCTCTTTTTTGCCTTTGGCTGAGTTTGCCCTTAATAATAGGGCTAGCTCTGCAAACTTGATGTCTCCATTTTTCTGCAATTTTGGGTTTCACCCTCGATTTTCTTCAGGACAGACTGAGGCTTCTGTCTGTCCAGGTGTTGACTCTGTTGTGGAGTGTATGCAGCAGATTTGGGACCAGGTAGTGGAGAGGTTGTCCCTCTCTCAGGAGAGGGCCCAGCGGTTTGCCAACCGGCATAGGACTGATGGTCCTCGATTTGAAGTGGGGGACTTGGTCTGGTTGTCCTCAAGAAATATCCCTATGAGAGTTGCATCTCCTAAGTTTAAGCCTAGGTTCATTGGACCTTATAAGATCATGGAGATTCTTAATCCTGTTTCCTTTCGTTTACTTCTTCCAGGGACATTTAAGATCCATAACGTGTTCCACAAGTCCTTATTGAAGAGGTTTGTCGAGCCAGTGGTTCCTATGGCTGTGCCTCCTGACCCTGTTTTGGTTGAGGGCAATCTGGAGTATGTGGTTGAGAAAATATTGGATTCTCGTTTTTCTAGACGGAAACTCCAGTATTTGGTTAAGTGGAGAGGTTATTGGCCAGGAGGACAATTCTTGGGTGTTTGCTTCGGACATCCATGCTAGGAGACTTATCCGTGCGTATCATAGAACTCATCCTGACCGACCTGGTTGCTCAAATGAGGGTTCGGTGACCCCTCCTCAAGGGGGGTGTACTGTTGTGAATGGGTTTGAGATGAGTTCTGAGCAGAGGCTCCCTCTGGTGGTTACAAGCAGTGCTAGTCTGTCCAGTGAAGATTGTGAGGACTGGGAATCAGGTGTTACTGACTGGTCTTATATAAGGGAGGTTCCCTCCCATCAGGGTTGCCCGTGATCAATTGTTCTGGTCTCAACTTTTGTTCCTGGTTCACTTTGAAGCTTGCTGTTTCGTGCCTGCATCTTCTGCTAACAGATAAGACATTTTCTTCTTTTAGTTTTTTGTGCTTGTTTTTTGCTTTTTGTACTGCACTTCTGTGGGGGTCTGCCAGGTCCCCTCCGGGGGCTTGTGCTCCTCTCAGTTTAGTTCAGCCAGTTGTTTGTTCATTTGCCTTTTCCAGTTTTTTCTGTGGCTGCGGCTTAGTTTTGTTACACCAGTGAACTAATTTAGGTGGTAGAGGTCGTGTGATCTCAGGTGTTTTTGCAATTAGTGTGTTGGTATTTTTTTAGGGTTTTTTTGGATTGCAGTAAGTGACCTTCCTATCCTTTTCTGTCTAGGAAGATTGGGCCCCAACGTTTGCTCATACTATTTTCTGTCTGTGTCTGTATTTCCTCGTGTCTAACCGCCATTACATGTTTGGGGGCTTCCTATGTTCTTTGGGAATCTGCTCCGGGGCAAATAGTTTTCCTCTTTCTATCTTTAGGTGAAGTTAGCTTGGGGCCGGTACCCCTACTGCGACCTGGTTCCTCCACTACTGGATTGGGCCCCACGGATGGACTACTCACTATCCGTGCCCCTAGGACCTCTTCTGTCCTTCCGGAAGCTTCTTTCTGTCTCCCGCTTACTACTAGCTTTCTGCGTCTGGGGACCAGCTCCTTACTTGAGCTCCCCTCTCGCTCTGACTCTACAGTCTCGTTCCCGCTCTCTAAGCTTCATTCCCTTCCTTCTACTTTCTCCACCCACTCCCCAACATCCTTACCTACCCAGCCTAGGATGAGACCATCCTCCGTAGGGTACGTCCAGGGTGCCCTGTTGCAATTGGCTGTGTTGGGTGCAGGTGTTAGAGTCCTGGGTGGTGCTCCCTCCTTACCTGAGTGGCGAACCACACCTCTGGATGAGGTGCAGTACCTCTGTGGCGACTGGACCATCAGGGGCGTCACATATACCAACTGATATTTTGGCAGACAGCTATCTCTCTCAACTTCTCCATCCACATGAGAGCTTTGCTGGGATATCTTTGTGTTCTGTTTAAAAGAGCAGCTGCCAGACTCTTCTGGCAGCAGCTTATCTACCGAAGAGAATTTTTTTTTTCCATCAAACATCAGACATGGCGGATTCTTCTCTCCCCCCTCATCATTTATGGAGAGAGTCATTCGGAGCCCATACACATAAGTTGTTTGATGTGCATTGGGCTTTGAGCCAGTTTTGGTCACACCATTCATTCAATTTAACTTGTTTTAAAGGTAGAATCATTTCTTCTTTTGTCTCTTTGATGACATGTTATTTTACTTGTGTGTTCCAATTATTATAAAGAACATTCACTTGTTTTAAAAACAAGCTGTATATAATCTGTTCACTCACCTTGTGGACTACTCTTGAAAAGGGGTTTTCGGGTCTCAGAAAATTCCTTTAAATTACTTTTTAAAACTGCTGTTTTAAATTGTATCCATTGCAGGCACATTATCTTTCTTTTGTAGTTCGTCAACCAGTTCCTTTGTATTGCTGTAAATAGACATTAGAGATATTTAACATTTTTTCTTCGTTGTCAGCTGACATGGCACAACAGAGTTGATGTACTGTTCTGCTGTCTAATTATAGAAATCAACTAGAATTGATGTGTGAATGACATGACCCAAGGAAAAGAGTGTGTGACTGAAACAGAAGAGAACAACCTGCCAGAATGACTTATGTATGTACTCACAGAACACAAATAGATAAAAAACACAAGCAACTCACTAACTCACTTTTCACAAAGAGATAGAAAGCAAAGAAATAAAGAAGAAATTGCTTAATTATTTTAAGCAAATAAAATCAAGACATTTAACACACTGAAAGAACTTTTAATGTCCTGCACTTGGACTATGCATTCATTCTATTGGTCTGAGCTGCCGTTAGTTGAAGTTAGGAAAGCAGGTAGTGTAAAACATCCACCAGCAACATTTCACTTTTGAGTGATAGATATAGCTGCAAGAGAGAGACAGTTTTTCATACAATAGCAAAGTCAGCACCACTCATGATAATG
>JARQOD010000003.1:307133760-307201934 GCA_033576555.1 Oophaga sylvatica
GTGGAACATCACGTATGATTTAGTGTTGTTGAACTGTGCACAGCATGTGTCAGATCGGCGATCTCACGGGCAGGCAGGGCTTTCTCGTGCCTGCTCTAGGGCCTGGGAAAGCCGCCTCTCTGCAGGAGGAAAGGACCCGCGGCCTCTTGGATAGGGGTCCTGCAGTGGGAGGCCTCGAACAGCACAATATATTGCGCTGCTCTGGGTTCTCGGGAAGCACGCAGGGAGCCCCCTGCGCGTGTTTCCCCTGTACCCCCAGAACAGCGTCATCTTTGTCGCAGTGTGCGGGGGGTTAATGTGCCGGGGCATCCTGGCAAGTCCCGGGTGTCGCTGTGTTAGTAGTGCCCCCGGCCTCGTCGCTGCGTCCCCCAGGAGGCAGTGATCGCATTTGAGTATTTTCCGCCCTTTGGGTATTAACCCCAGGAACTGGACGGAATAGTAGTTGATGGCAGAAAGGGGTTAAGGTATTTTTAACGGTCCTTTGGGTTTCTGATCAGAGATGTCTTATTTCATTGTTTTAGTTAATGATGGTGTCTAAAATTTTTTTTTCGTGTGGGTGTTGAGTGTCAAATTGAGGGTTGGGTAAAATTGATTAAACTTTTTGGGGAATTTTTAGTGTGTAGACTCCGTCCAGATGATTAAAATATCATCAATGTAGCGGTGTAGGCCCAGGGGCCCTGATGGACCGGGACAAAAAGGTCGCTTTCTAGTTGGCCTAAAAAGATTTGCTACTGTGGAGAAAATTTTTCCCCTAGCTGTGCCAGTCTCCTGTGATAGATATTGTTGCAAATTAAAAGAAATTGTTGGGAGGAGATTTTGTGAGTTTCACCCAGAATCGCATCGCCCCGGGTTTTTTTTCATGAAGTTTTTGCAGGCATTTAACCACCCTGGTGGGGGAATTTTTGAGTACAAGATTCCCATTCTGGTGGCTGATGTTTCCTTCTGGTAGGGGGCCCTTTTGATGCAAAGTTTATTAATAGGCATTTGTGTCCGAATGTAGCTGGGGTTCCTTTACGGGGGTTTTAAGCCCCCTTACCCATCCAGTCCTGCTCAAAAAAGGGTGCCCAATTTATAAAATAATCGCCTCCCGGATTTCCAGATTTGTGTGCTAAAGTTGAAAAACTCAAAAAAAACCTATTTTTGGGAATTTTGCCCAGGGGTGTGGGGGCATTTTTGGTTAATTATTTATTTTGCCTTCAACAAGTCTTTCCAAAAAGGGTGCCCTTAAATTTTTTCCCATAAAAATCATTTTTGGGTTTTCGTTTTTGTTGTTTTATTGTGGTCTGTAAAAGTGGCGTAAAGACTCTGAAAACTTGTTCACGCATGACCTGGGAGTCAAAAATGCTTCCAGGGGTCTTCCCCATGCTGATCCCTGTCTTCCCCCTTGATTTTTGCAATTTTTTTGTCACCGCAGACCACCGGGGGGGGGGCCGCGGTAAAAATGCTTGAGTTTCCCATATGCAAATTGCCTCTTCAGAAAGAAAGAGGACTTGAACTCTATAGCGCCAACTGTTGGTAGTAGCGATCTTACAAGTCACAATCAACCCTTTAACGAGTCTTGCAATATGACTTAGGATAAAATCCAAATCAGAATCTCAATTTGCAGACACGGTGTTTCGGGCTATTGGCCCTCGTCAGTGCAAAGTCTGAGAACTGATTTGGCTAGGTGAGAGGCTCTGGACTGAGGTTTAAGGGGTAAGGTTTCTCCTTGTGGAGAGTGACATACCAGCTCTGGCTTGTCAAAGGCAAGGAGGCTTATTCGCCATGAAATGCTCCTCTGGGAAATTTAATATGCAAATTGCCTCTTCAGAGAGAAAGAGGACTTGAACTCTATAGTGCCACCTGTTGGTAGTAGCGATCCTACATAGACTTACATTGGGCTCGTTGCTCTGGTCAAGCACCCAAGCATTCCAATTTGTTCGACCCGAGCAACGACCACCAGAGCATTTTAGTGCTCACCCATCACTATTGGGGAGTTTTCCTTCAATGGAAGTCTTCAATCAGAGGATGGATAGACAGCTGTCTAAGATGGTTTAGTGAATCCTGTGTTTCGTGGAGCAGGGGGTTGGACACGATGAACCTGGAGGTCCCTTCCAACTGTAGCATTCTATGATTCTATGTCAAAGTCTCTCAAAGTAGTTTAGTCAACTGAAGAATAAGGATAAAAAGGGCAGTGTTGTAATGTTTAGCTACATTTGTGTTTGGAATACATTGGATATTTAAAAAAATTAGATTTTGAGCCTAGTTTAAAATGTACAGAAAAAGGAAAAAATAAACTAAATTAGCTTTATTTATTTTACATTTTTTAAAAGGAATCTGTCACCCCATTTTGGCTATATCAGATAAAGATATGCCTGAATAGTGCGTCCCATAAGTAACCTATCGGTATCTATCATATATCCTGACACCCCCGTTTTCATGCCCAAATACCTTTGTAAAGTTCGGTTTTCTGTATGCTAATCTGGGCGGTCTGGTCCGGAGGGCGGTGTTTTTTGCTTCCTCCCCTCCCCGCTCCTCGGCTTCTCTTGCGTAGGTCCACAGACGGCATAGTGTTCCCGCAATTGTGCGTTTTAAAATCCCCCCACGCCTGCGCAGTGTGCTTTGCCCAATAATGGGCAAAGCATAAAATCATTACAGCGCATGCGCAACTATTTTCGGTCACTTTCCTTGCCCCGGAAATGACTGCTTGCCTTGGACGACTTCTGGGGCAAGGAAAGTGACCGAAAATAGCCTATTCAGGCATATCTTTATCTGATATAGCCAAAATGGGGTGACAGATTCCCTCTAAGAAATGTAATTTTAGACATCTATTTACTGTAAAGTTGATGTATGAGCTTTTTTGATGCTTTTTTTCAAGCCCTGAAAGTTAATTGTTTACTGTCTAAGTGGTTTTGGAGTTCAATAGACAAAAACAGCAAGTTCACCATTCTGCACACTGTGCAGTACAAAATGAAAGTTTACTGTTTTAGGCTGGTTAGTACAATGAAGGCGATACCAACTATGTAGGATTTTATGCTTTATATTTTTTTATAAACAATTAGTTTGTGTGTTGCTGTATGTTGAAAACTATCTTGAAAGTTATTTTATTGTCAAAGGTGCACGTTTTTTTCTAGGGAAGGGGGATGAATTGACATTTCCATAGGAACCATTTTGGGTCAAATACACCATCTAGTGTATCTGATCACCTTTCATTTTTTTATGTGGTTTGATAAAAAAAAACCTTGTCAATGTTTTCTATACGTTTTATGATGTTTACGATATTTATGATGATAATTTTATGAAATCATGATAGTTTTGTCATTTTGGTCATCACTGGTTGTAATCATGTGTCCTTTTGTTTTTTAACGTATTAAAGGATTTAAGTAAAATGCATTTCTGTTTTTTTTTCCTTTATGTCTATTATTTTTACAAATTTTATTGAAAAATCTTCACTATTTCTTTTTAAAGCTTTTTAGCCTATGCTTTTTATTGAATCCATGCTCTGTTCTGTGTGTGCGCTGAGGGAGGAGCTGGGCGCTCCAGTCTTCTGAGTTACTTACTTTTCAGAGGGGCTTTTGAGCAATCAGTGGGGTCTCAGGATTTGGACTCCTATCTATCTACAGGCAATTAAAGTGGCTGCAAAATATTTAAAAAAAAAAGTTCAGTTACTCTCAAAATCTCATTACAGGACATAATATTGCAAGGATCAGTAACATTATATTTTTACTTACAAATATGTAGAATATTTCCAAACTAATGATGAAAACTTGAGACAATCTGGCAAGGTCACACTAGCTACATTACTTAAGGTGTGATGGAATTCAAAGCTCTAAAATCATGAAGGACTAAATAAATTTATTTCCATCAAATAAAATGGTAACATGATATATTGTCCCAGGAGCAAGAAGGTTTCCTGTCAATGTATCACAGGACACTAGCACATTTACTAGATATTAGTCTGCAATCTCATATTGCATTTTGACAAGATTTTTTTCCACCTGAGCTGTAGAGAAATGATCCCGGCTTCGCCTCCCACGCAGTCACAACAGCTGTTTTTTTTCCACACACTCTATTCTCTGTTCATCCAATTCTATAAATAATTTCACACTAGGCTCTTTTAGAGAAGGTCAGCTGTCTTTTCAATAGGACAGGATAAATATTTCTTCATAGCTAATTAGGCCCCTTTTATTTCAATGCTATTTCATTATTTCAGTATGAGTTAAAGAATTATCTAAGTTCAAGTTAAAATATAAAATTGCATACAATAATACTCATACCTATACTGTGAATTGTAATTAAATTATAGCCTTTAAAGGTAATCTGCCATAAACTTTAACCCCACACCACCCAATCCCCAAACCATGCTGTATTTCCTACCTAGTAGCTCGCTTTTCTGACTGATTGACAGGTTGTTCGCTCTGGTACTTGGCCACTGACCTGTCAATCAGTCATGTGGGAGGTTGGTGCTCAGTAGAGGAAACAGCATGAGGCTGAGAATCTAGAAAAACATTGTTAAAACCCCAATACACATCCAGACAAAACTTCAAAATTTAATTTCTCACTGCCGGAGCAGTGCTTTGGGGTCACAAAGGGAATAAGCTTAACATATAAAGGGCTACACGGGCTTACACAGTTGTACAATAACAAATTATATTGTGGTACTATGTTAGCCAGAAAAATCAATGTGAATACTTTTCTGCCCAAGGAAGCATCACCTTTCCCACCTCATGAACAAATGCCTGCTGTAATATCCATTAAATGTTGTACCTTTGTCTTATTAATTAATTTGTAATCCTGCCTGAAGAAGGAGCCTCTGTGCTCTGAAAGCTGCAAACATATATTATTTTCTGGTTAGCCAATAAAGGTATCACTCCGAGAACACGTTTGTCATCATTATACAGAAAAGTATTCACATCGATTGTTCTCTAGTTTAAAAGTTATCCCCTATCCACAGAATAATGGATAATTTTCCAATCACTGAGTGTATGTACGCAGTGGTCATAAGTGATCCCAAGATCTAGAATTTTTGAATTGAATGAAGGTCGAACATGCACAACTCACTCTCAATGGGAGCGCCAGAGATTGCTAAATGCTGCACTCAGCTGGTCTTTGTCACTCCTAATAAAATGAATTTAGCGGCAATGTGCATGATCAACTCTTCAGAGCCCCAGTTCTCAGGATTGCTGGGGGCCATGGTGGTCAGACCCACAGCGATTTTGATTGGGAATAACTTTCAAACTTGAGAATACCCCTTTAAGTCAGTACACTTATATATGTTAGATAATTTTTTGACACATGTAAAAAATAATGCCTTGTTAGAATAAATGTGGAAGGAGAGTCACCTGTTATATAATGTAATTTTTCTCTAATACAGAGGGTAAGGTTCGTAACCATCAGTAGAGAGGTTAAGCAGATCAGTTTGAAATACTTAACTTATAACATGATCCTAGTAGAATTGTGAGTACTGCATTAATTAGTATCTTACCATGTACCCCAGAGAAATGAGAATATTAAACATCTAAGAAGTAACAGAGTAGGAATGGTTAGCAAAATTAAACGAATACCACTACACCAACAGAGGAAAACATCAAAAACTTAGAGGAAATTAATTAGATGGCTTAATTGGGACATTAGGATGCAGCTCTATTTTTCAAATATGGCATATTCCACTTTAGGCAGTAATAATTTTAGAATACTTTCATGTATCCAAGTGATTTTGAGAATGCTTTTTTTGTTACACATTGTATTTCCTGGACATATTAAATTTATATTTTGAATTTCTTAAAAAAAAAAATTTGGAAAAATTTTCATTTTTCTCAAACATATAATGTTTTTGCCCTTCAAACAGATTTTCATACCTGCTATATATTGTTGTTATTTGTATATGTCAACTTATTTTTGAAGACAGTAGATAGCAGAGTTCTTAAAAGTTAAGTAGTAATTTTTTTCAAAATTTCTAAAATGATTTAGGGGTCAATTCAGTTCTCAAATGCTTTTGGTGAGCACATGTGTTAGAAACCCCTACTACTCAACAATAATTCAGACCTATTTGTCTGTCGAATATAATGTTGTAAAAGTGAAAGCAGGTTGGTGAAGTTGGTGTTAACTCATTTGTCAAAGTAATTGTAATCTTTACTATTTCTCCATTGTGTGTGCGGCTAACCACCTCATTGATCTTATTTAGTTTCTTTGGCAAGAAAAGAACAGCTCTATTAAAACCATGTGCTTTTCCTATTAATTCATCATGATGGTAAAGTAAAGCTGACCTCAAGGATCTAGATTACATCTGTGGACTGTAATCAACATGGTACTGGTACAAGACCCACCCAGGTCTAGCAATCAATTTGACATATTTTATAATAATAATATTCTTTATTTATATAGCACCAACATATTCCATAGTGCTTTACAGTTTAACAGTTTCAAACACAACAGTCATAAGTAACAATGTTAACAATAATACAATAATTAAAGCAAAATAAAACGACCCTGCTCGTGAGAGCTTACAATCTACAATAATGTGGGGGAGATACATCATTTACAATGATGGTCCAGCCATCTTGAGGGAGTGGGGGATAGATCTAGATAGTGAATGGGCTATACACACTTACACATAAAATGACTTTGATTAGGGAATGTGATAGGCTGATCTGAACAAATGTGTTTTGAGGTAGCGCCTAAAACTGTGCAAGTTATGTCTGGTCCTAATTTCTTGGGGAAGAACATTCCAGAGGATTGGCATAACATGGGAGAAGTCTAGAATGTGCACAGCTGAAAAAACTTGCCAGAAAAAAGCAGATTTTAATTCTATGACATGTTGGATGGATTGTCTAGTGGAAATGCCCATATCATGGAAGTCACATCTAAGAAAACCACGCTCTCCAATTGACACATTTTGAAATCCAGCCGAAATGTCAAAATCTCTAGCTTCTGGTCTATCAACTGCAGGGGCTCCTTTCTGATGTCCTCATCCAACAAGCTCAGTATTAGTAGGTGATGGCTTGTCAGAATCTGGTTCAGGAACACTAGGCTTGGGTGGTTGCGAGTCCTTTCCCCGTGCTCTTCCACGTGCTCTTGGTCTGGCTCCTACAGTACAACACCATCCAAGCATTCACACTCTGCTACTCAGACTTTCTTTCTGCACAGTAACTGCCTCTAGGCAGAAGATGATGATGGTGGTAGTAGTTGATGCATTTGAGCCCCAGTCATGAAGCAGCCGTAAGAATTGGAAACAGAAGTCTTTTTACTGAAGGTAATGTGACAAATTATTATTTACAAACAGCAGTAAACTGAGGTACAGGATTACAATCACAGTTGGTGATTGCTGTGTACCTGCAGACAGGCAGATCTTAGTAACTACTGGTTTTATTAAGTCTGAATTTCTCTTCTTCAGCACTGTGCTGTTTCTGCCCTGAGGTCAGGTATGGACTGAGGCTGAAATTCAGCCCTGGAATTTGAAATCACAGAGGCCCATGTTGTCCCCATCCCCAAGAACCAGATGGGATATATTTGTGTTATTACCCTGGATGGAGGAAAGGAAGATTTACTACAAGACCAATATTTCTAATGATACCCATGGCCTGTTGGGGTAAGTGACAGTCAGCGACCTTGTGCTCCGTCACAACTCTTAACAGAATGGGTGTCTTGAGAACACTGATTCTGCTAACAACATAGCAGACAAGGCAGCCCACGATCAGACAGGCCCTTTTGGCAATTGCCAGAATTGCCAGTCTGGCACTGCCTGAGATAATTCTTCCTCTTAGAGGTGCAATGGTAGTCTTCCTCATATGAAAACTATTAACTCTCCTTTTCATGCCAGTCCCCTTTTTAAGCAAAGATGGCAGGGAGAAAGTAGGTAATTCCTTCACCTACAAAATGGCTTCCTCTTCTCAAGATGTCCGATCACCAACTGCTACTTCAAATGTAATACTCTCCACTAGGACATGGCTCCTCCACCTTCTATGTGACTGTAGAGACGCAGTAATTGGCTGACTGCCCTAAAGCATATATCCAGAAACTTCTGAATATTATAACAGAGCTGGGTCACCTGATCAAGCCGGGAAGGAGATTAACTCTTTTTGTGCTGCCTGTCCGCAGATCTCACAACGTATTTAAAATGCACATTCCACATAAAAATTTACAGCATTTATATGAAAACACATTATATATACAGCATCCCATATAAATGTCCACTTTATGGCACACCACAGTAGCACACAGCACAAACAGTTGAATGGAGGACTGAAATGCCACAATTTTTAGCTCACAGATAGCTGAGTCATGTGACGGAGATACCACACTGTAAAATATGTGGCCTATATTTTTTTATAGCAAAATAGTGTCACTAACTATGGTATCACACAGCAAAAACAGTTCAATGTAGGCCTGAAATGCCACAATTTTTATCCCACAGATAGATGAGGCGTGTGACGGAGATACCACACTGCAAAATATGTGGTATGTTTTTTTTTATTTTTAACAGCGAAATACTGTCAAGAAGTAGGGTAACACACAGCAAAAACAGTTGAATGGAGGCCTGAAATGTCACAATTTGTAGCCCACGGATAGATGAGGCATGTGACGGAGATACCACACTCTAAAATATGTGGTCTGTATTTTTATTTTTTAACAGGAAAATAGTGTCAAGAACTATGGTAACACACAGGAAAAACAGTTTAATGGAGGCCTGAAATGCCACAATTTGTAGCCCACAGATAGATTAGGCGTGTGACGGAGATACCACACTGTAAACTATGTGGCCAGTATTTTTATTTTTTACGGGCATCATAAACACCCTTGAACAAAAAAAACCTGGCTGTTGCATCACTTACCACAGTCACAATGGTGATCTAGTGGTGGTGGATGGTGAGGATGAGGAGAAAGAGGAGGATAACTGATGGCCAAAATCAGGAAATGTATACCCATGTGTGGGTGTGAAGAGGTGCATGGGAATACACCACTCAAAAAAGACACTGTTTTGGAGGTTATGCTTCGCTGCCTGTTATAATTCAGTGATGTAGAGAAGTCTGGCCCAATCCAGCCCTTGTTCATTTTTATAAGAGTCAGCCTGTCAACATTTTCAGATCAAAAAACTGACCGGCACATCCAAACATAGATCCAGTGTGAACAGGTGCTAAACCTAGAGTCACCAACTCATATACATACAAGAAAAAAGGGTAGCACACTGCAGCGCTATAGCTTGCAAACACGAAATATGAAAAATGAATTGCATCACTGCCTTAGAAATATGAAAAATTGAGAAGTCTTAGCGCATAAGATGGCCAAATTATGTGAGCCTGATAGCCACGTCAAGGCTCTTCTCGTATATCAGGTCCTAACTAATGCCAATCCTCGCTTAGAAAAGTCTGTCTGCATGGGAACATATGAATCCTCTCTTAAGACTAAAATCTACATCTCTGTGGAGGGGTAATGAACCTGGTGTAATTAAAAAGCCTGTAACCAACAGGTGGAGTGCTCAGGTAGAAGGTAAATGAATACATATCAAAAAACTGACCGACACATCCAAACATAGATCCAGTGTGAACAGGTGCTAAACCAGAGTCACCAACTCACGCACATACAAGAAAAAAGGGTAGCACACTGCAGTGCTATAGCTTGCAAACACGAAATATGAAAAATTAATTGCATCACTGCCTTAGAAATATGAAAAATTGAGAAGTCTTAGCGCATAAGATGGCCAAATTATGTGAGCCTGATAGCCACGTCAAGGCTCTTCTCGTATATCAGGTCCTAACTAATGCCAATCCTCGCTTAGAAAAGTCTGTATGCATGGGAACATATGAATCCTCTCTTAAGACTAAAATCTACATCTCTGTGGAGGGGTAATGAACCTGGTGTATTTAAAAGCCTGTGACCACCAGGTGGAGTGCTCTTGTATATGCGTGAGTTGGTGACTCTGCGTTTAGCACCTGTTCACACTAGATCTATGTTTGGATGTGCCGGTCAGTTTTTTGATATGTATTCATTTACCTTCTACCTGAGCACTCCACCTGTTGGTCACAGGCTTTTTAATTACACCAGGTTCATTACCCTCCACAGAGATGTAGATTTTAGTCTTAAGAGAGGATTCATATGTTCCCATGCAGACAGACTTTTCTAAGCGAGGATTGGCATTAGTTAGGACCTGATATACGAGAAGAGCCTTGACGTGGCTATCAGGCTCACATAATTTGGCCATCTTATGCGCTAAGACTTCTCAATTTTTCATATTTCTAAGGCAGTGATGCAATTCATTTTTCATATTTCGTGTTTGCAAGCTATAGCGCGCAGTGTGCTACCCTTTTTTTGTATGTGCGTGAGTTGGTGACTCTGGGTTTAGCACCTGTTCACACTGGATCTATGTTTGGATGTGCGGTCAGTTTTTTGATATGTATTCATTTACCTTCTACCTGAGCACTCCACCTGTTGGTCACAGGCTTTTTAATTACACCAGGTTCATTACCCCTCCACAGAGATGTAGATTTTAGTCTTAAGAGAGGATTCATATGTTCCCATGCAGACAGACTTTTCTAAGCGAGGATTGGCATTAGTTAGGACCTGATAACGAGAAGAGCCTTGACGTGGCTATCAGGCTCACATAATTTGGCCATCTTATGCGCTAAGACTTCTCAATTTTTCATATTTCTAAGGCAGTGATGCAATTATTTTTCATATTTCGTGTTTGCAAGCTATAGCGCTGCAGTGTGCTACCCTTTTTTCTTGTATGTGCGTGAGTTGGTGACTCTGGGTTTAGCACTGTTCACACTGGATCTATGTTTGGATGTGCCGGTCAGTTTTTTGATATGTATTCATTTACCTTCTACTGAGCACTCCACTGTTGGTCACAGGCTTTTAATTACACCAGGTTCATTACCCCTCCACAGAGATGTAGATTTTAGTCTTAGAGAGGATTCATATGTTCCCATGCAGACAGACTTTCTAAGCGAGGATTGGCATTAGTTAGACCTGATATACGAGAAGAGCCTTGACGTGGCTATCAGGCTCACATAATTGGCCATCTTATGCGCTAAGACTTCTCAATTTTTCATATTTCTAAGGCAGTGATGCAATTCATTTTTATATTTCGTGTTTGCAAGCTATAGCGCTGCAGTGTGCTACCCTTTTTCTTGTATGTGCGTGAGTTGGTACCTGGGTTTAGACCTGTTCACACTGGATCTATGTTTGGATGTGCGTCAGTTTTTTGATATGTATTCATTTACCTTCTACCTGAGCACTCCACTGTTGGTCACAGCTTTTTAATTACACCAGGTCATTACCCCCCAAGAGATGTAGATTTTAGTCTAAGAGGGATCATATGTTCTGCAGACAGACTTTCTAAGCGAGGATTGGCTTTAGTTAGGACCTGATAACAGAAAGCCTTGACGTGGCTATCAGGCTACATAATTGGCCATCTTATGCGCTAAGACTTTCAATTTTTCTATTTCTAGGCGTGATGCAATTCATTTTTCATATTTCGTGTTTGAACTATAGCGCTGCAGTGTGACCCTTTTTTCTTGTATGTGCGTGAGTTGGTGACTCTGGTTTAGCACTGTTCACACTGGATCTATGTTGGATGTGCCGGTCAGTTTTTTGATATGTATCATTTACCTTCTACCTGAGCACTCCACCTGTTGGTCACAGGCTTTTTAATTACACAGGTTCATTACCCCTCCACAGAGATGTAGATTTTAGTCTTAAGAGAGGATTCATATGTTCCATGCAGACAGACTTTTCTAAGCGAGGATTGGCATTAGTTAGGACCTGATATACGAGAAGAGCCTTGACGTGGCTATCAGGCTCACATAATTTGGCCATCTTATGCGCTAAGACTTCTCAATTTTTCATATTCTAAGGCAGTGATGCAATTCATTTTTCATATTTCGTGTTTGCAAGCTATAGCGCTGCAGTGTGCTACCCTTTTTTCTTGTATGTGCGTGAGTTGGTGACTCTGGGTTTAGCACCTGTTCACACTGGATCTATGTTTGGATGTGCGGTCATTTTTTGATATGTATTCATTTACCTTCTACCTGAGCACTCCACCTGTTGGTCACAGGCTTTTTAATTACACCAGGTTCATTACCCCTCCACAGAGATGTAGATTTTAGTCTTAAGAGAGGATTCATATGTTCCCATGCAGACAGACTTTTCTAAGCGAGGATTGGCATTAGTTAGGACCTGATATACGAGAAGAGCCTTGACGTGGCTATCAGGCTCACATAATTTGGCCATCTTATGCGCTAAGACTTCTCAATTTTTCATATTTCTAAGGCAGTGATGCAATTCATTTTTCATATTTCGTGTTTGCAAGCTATAGCGCTGCAGTGTGCTACCTTTTTTTGTATGTGCGTGAGTTGGTGACTCGGGTTTAGCACCTGTTCACACTGGATCTATGTTTGGATGTGCCGGTCAGTTTTTTGATATGTATTCATTTACCTTCTACCTGAGCACCCACCTGTTGGTCACAGGCTTTTTAATTACACCAGGTTCATTACCCCTCCACAGAGATGTAGATTTTAGTCTTAAGAGAGGATTCATATGTTCCCATGCAGACAGACTTTTCTAAGCGAGGATTGGCATTAGTTAGGACCTGATTATACGAGAAGAGCCTTGACGTGGCTATCAGGCTCACATAATTTGGCCATCTTATGCGCTAAGACTTCTCAATTTTTCATATTTCTAAGGCAGTGATGCAATTCATTTTTCATATTTCGTGTTTGCAAGCTATAGCGCTGCAGTGTGCTACCTTTTTTCTTGTATGTGCGTGAGTTGGTGATCTGGGTTTAGCACCTGTTCACACTGGATCTATGTTTGGATGTGCCGGTCAGTTTTTTGATATGTATTCATTTACCTTCTACCTGAGCACTCCACCTGTTGGTCACAGGCTTTTTAATTACACCAGGTTCATTACCCCTCCACAGAGATGTAGATTTTAGTCTTAAGAGAGGATTCATATGTTCCCATGCAGACAGACTTTTCTAAGCAAGGATTGGCATTAGTTAGGACCTGATATACGAGAAGAGCCTTGACGTGGCTATCAGGCTCACATAATTTGGCCATCTTATGCGCTAAGACTTCTCAATTTTTCATATTTCTAAGGCAGTGATGCAATTCATTTTTCATATTTCGTGTTTGCAAGCTATAGCGCTGCAGTGTGCTACCCTTTTTTCTTGTATGTGCATGAGTTGGTGACTCTGGGTTTAGCACCTGTTCACACTGGATCTATGTTTGGATGTGCCGGTCAGTTTTTTGATATGTATTCATTTACCTTCTACCTGAGCACTCCACCTCTTGGTCACAGGCTTTTTAATTACACCAGGTTCATTACCCCTCCACAGAGATGTAGATTTTAGTCTTAAGAGAGGATTCATATGTTCCCATGCAGACAGACTTTTCTAAGCGAGGATTGGCATTAGTTAGGACCTGATATACGAGAAGAGCCTTGACGTGGCTATCAGGCTCACATAATTTGGCCATCTTATGCGCTAAGACTTCTCAATTTTTCATATTTCTAAGGCAGTGATGCAATTAATTTTTCATATTTCGTGTTTGCAAGCTATAGCGCTGCAGTGTGCTACCCTTTTTTCTTGTATGTGCGTGAGTTGATGACTCTGGGTTTAGCACCTGTTCACACTAGATCTATGTTTGGATGTGCCGGTCAGTTTTTTGATATGTATTCATTTACCTTCTACCTGAGCACTCCACCTGTTGGTCACAGGCTTTTTAACCCCTTCAAGACCCAGCCTATTTTGACCTTAAAGACCTTGCCATTTTTTGCAATTCTGACCAGTGTCCCTTTATGAGGTAATAACTCAGGAACGCTTCAACGGATCCTAGCGATTCTGAGATTGTTTTTTCGTGACATATTGGGCTTCATGTTAGTGGTAAATTTAAGTCGATAATTTTTGCGTTTATTTGTGAAAAAAATGGAAATTTGGCGAAAATTTTGAAAATTTTGTAATTTTCAAATTTTTAATTTTTATTCTGTTAAACTAGAGAGTTATGTGACACAAAATAGTTAATAAATAACATTTCCCACATGTCTACTTTACATCAGCACAATTTTGGGAACAACATTTTTTTTTGTTAGGAAGTTATAAGGGTTAAAAGTTGACCAGCGATTTCTCATTTTTACAGCAAAATTTACAAAACCATTTTTTTTAGGGACCACCTCACATTTGAAGTCACTTTGAGGGGTCTATATGGCAGAAAATACCCAAAAGTGACACCTTTATAAAAACTGCACCCCTCAAGCTACTCAAAACTACATTCAAGAAGATTATTAACCCTTCAGGTGCTTCACAGGAACTAAAGCAACGTGTAAGGAAAAAATGGACATTTTAATTTTTCCAACAAAAATTTTCTTTTAGCATCAATTTTTTCATTTTTACATGGGCATCAGGATAAAATGGATCCTAAAATTTGTTAGGCAATTTCTCCTGAGTACACAGATACCTCATATGTGGTCATAAACCACTGTATGGGCGCACGGCAGGGCTCAGAAGGGAAGGAGCGCCATTTGACTTTTTGAATGGAAAATATGCTGGAATATTTAGCGGTTGCCATGTCACATTTGGAGAGTCCCTGTGTGCCTAAACATTGGAGCTCCCCCACAAGTGACCCCATTTTGGAAACTAGACCCCCTAAGGAACTTATCTAGATGCATAGTGATCATTTTGAACCCCCAGGTGCTTCACAAATTGATCTGTAAAAAAAAGAAAGTACTTTTTTTTCACAAAAATTTTCTTTTAGCCTCAGTTTTTTCATTTTCACATGGGCAACAGTATAAATTGGATCCTAAAATTTGTTGGGCAATTTCTCCTGAGTACACAGATACCTCATATGTGGTCATAAACCACTGTTTGGGCGCATGGCAGGGCTCAGAAGGGAAGCAGCGCCATTTGACTTTTTGAATGGAAAATATGCTGGAATATTTAGCGGTTGCCATGTCGCATTTGGAGAGTCCCTGTGTGCCTAAACATTGGAGCTCCCCCACAAGTGACCCCATTTTGGAAACTAGACCCCCTAAGGAACTTATCTAGATGCATAGTGAGCACTTTGAACCCCCAGGTGCTTCACAAATTGATCCGTAAAAAAAAGAAAGTACTTTTTTTTCACAAAAATTTTCTTTTAGCCTCAGTTTTTTTCATTTTCACATGGGCAACAGTATAAATTGGATCCTAAAATTTGTTGGGCAATTTCTCCTGAGTACACAGATACCTCATATGTGGTCATAAACCACTGTTTGGGCGCACGGCAGGGCTCAGAAGGGAAAGAGCGCCATTTGACTTTTTGAATGGAAAATATGCTGGAATATTTAGCGGTTGCCATGTCGCATTTGGAGAGTCCCTGTGTGCCTAAACATTGGAGCTCCCCCACAAGTGACCCCATTTTGGAAACTAGACCCCTAAGGAACTTATCTAGATGCATAGTGAGCACTTTGAACCCCCAGGTGCTTCACAAATTGATCCGTAAAAAAAGAAAGTACTTTTTTTTCACAAAAATTTTTCTTTAGCCTCAGTTTTTTTCATTTTCACATGGGCAACAGTATAAATTGGATTCTAAAATTTGTTGGGCAATTTCTCCTGAGTACACAGATACCTCATTTGTGATCATAAACCACTGTTTGGGCGCACGGCAGGGCTCAGAAGGGAAGGAGCGCCATTTGACTTTTTGAATAGAAAATATGCTGGAATATTTAGCGGTTGCCATGTCGCATTTGGAGAGTTCCTGTGTGCCTAAACATTGGAGCTCCCCCACAAGTGACCCCATTTTGGAAACTAGACGCCCTAAGGAACTTATCTAGATGCATAGTGAGCACTTTGAACCCCCAGGTGCTTTACAGAAGTTTATAACGCAGAGCCGTGAAAATAAAATATCATTTTTTTTTCTCAAAAAATGATTTTTTAGCCCACTATTTTTTATTTTCACAATGGTTACAGGAGAAATTGGACCCCGAAAGTTGTTGTCCAGTTTGTCCTGAGTACGCTAGTACCCCATATGTGGGGGGGAACCACTGTTTGGGCACACGTCAGGGCTCGGAAGGGATGTAGTGACGCTTTGAAATGCCAACTTGATGGAATGGTCTGCGGGCATCTTGTTACGTTTGCAGAGCCCTGATGCGCCTAAACAGTAGAAACTCCCCACAAGTGACCCCATTTTGGAAACTAGACACCGCAAAGAACTTATCTAGATGTGTGGTGAGCACTTTGAACCCCCAAGGGCTACACAGAAGTTTATAACGCCCGGGCATGAAAATAAAAAAATCATATTTTTTCCAAATCAGGATCTTTTAGTCCCCAATTTTTTTATTTTCGCAAGGGTAACATGAGAAATTAGACCCCAAAAGTTGTTGTCCAATTTGTCCTGAGTATGCTGATATCCCATATGTGGGAGAAAACTACTGTATGGGCACACGTCGGGGCTCGGATGGGAAGTAGTGACCTTTTGAAATGCCCACTTGATGGAATGGTCTTCGGGCGTCATGTTACGTTTGCAGAGTCACTGATGTGCCTAAACAGTAGAAACTCCCCACAAGTGACCCCATTTTGGAAACCAGATCCCCAAGGAACTCCTCTAGATGTGTGGTGAGCACTTTGAATCTCCAAGTCCTTCACAGAAGTTTATAACGCAGAGCCGTGAAAATATAAAATTATTTTTTTTCCACAAAAATAATTTTTAGTCCCCAATTTTTTTTCCCAATGTTAACAGGAGAAATTAGAACCCCCAAAGTTGTTGTGCAATTTTTCCCGAGTACGCTGATACCTCATATGTGGGGATAAACCACTGTTTGGGCATACGTCGGGGCTTGGAATAAAGGGAGCACTGTTTGACTTTTTGAACGCAAAATTTGCAGGAATCAATGGTGGCGCCATGTCGCGTATGGAGACCCCCTGATGTGCCTAAATAGTGGAAACCCCTCAATTCTAACTCCAACCCTAACCCCAACACACCCCTAACGCCTACACACACCTAACCCTAATACAAACCCTAATCATAACCCTAACCCCAACACACCCCTAACCCTAATCCCAACTCTAACCATAAACCTAACTACAAGCCTAACCCTAATTCCAACCCTAACCCAAATTCCAACCCTAACCGTAATTCTAACCTTAGCCCTAATGCTAACCCTAACCCTAGTTCTAACCCTAAGGCTGGGTTCATATTGCGTTTTACCAGCCCGTTCAACACGTAGCGTTGACCGGCTGGTAACGGTATAGCATAACGCGATCGCGTTATGCTATACCCCTAGCGCAGATGAATCAGCAGATAATCACCCGCGGATCAGCAGCGAAATCCGCCGCGGATCAGCAGCGAAATCCGCCGCGGATCAGCAGCGAAATCCGCCGCGGATCAGCAGCGAAATCAGCCGCGGATCCGCAGCGAAATCCGCCGCGGATCAGCAGCGAAATCCGCCGCGGATCAGCAGCGAAATCCGCCGCGAATCCGCAGCGAAATCAGTCGCGTATCCGCAGCTAAATCAGTCGCGGATCCGCAGCTAAATCAGTCGCGGATCCGCAGCGAAATCAGTCGCGGATGCGCAGCGAAATCCGCCGCGGATCAGCAGCGAAATCCGCCGCCGATCAGCAGCGAAATCCGCTGCGGATCAGCAATGAAATCAGTCGCGGATCCGCAGCGAAATCAGTCGCGGATCCGCAGCGAAATCAGTCGCGGATCCGCAGCGAAATCAGTCGCGGATCCGCAGCGAAATCAGTCGCGGATCCGCAGCGAAATCAGTCGCGGATCCGCAGCGAAATCAGTCGCGGATACGCAGCGAAATCCGCCGCCGATCAGCAGCGAAATCCGCCGCCGATCAGCAGCGAAATCCGCTGCCTATCAGCAGCGAAATCCGCTGCGGATCAGCAGCGAAATCCGCCGCCGATCAGCAGCGAAATCCGCCGCGGATCAGCAGCGAAATCCGCCGCCGATCAGCAGCGAAATCCGCAGCGGATCAGCAGCGAAATCCGCTGCTGATCCGCAGCGAAATCCGCGGCCGATCCGCAGCGAAATCCGCCGCGGATCAGCAGCGAAATCCGCCGCCGATCAGCAGCGAAATCCGCTGCGGATCAGCAGCGAAATCCGCCGCCGATCAGCAGCGAAATCCGCCGCCGATCAGCAGCGAAATCCGCCGCCGATCAGCAGCGAAATCCGCAGCGGATCCGAAACGAAATCCGCCGCGGATCAGCAGCGATGTCCGTCGCGGATCAGCAGCGAAGTCCGCCGCGGATCAGCAGCGAAATCCGCCGCGGATCAGCAGCGAAATCCGCCGCGGATCAGCAGCGAAATCCGCCGCGGATCAGCAGCGATATCCGCCACGGATCCGCAGCAAAATCAGCTGCGGATCAGCAGCAAAATCCGCTAGGAAAAAAAAAAAAAATTCTTTATTTTTTTTATTTGTCCCTACCTATGATAAAGGGGGGGTTCATTTACTTTTTTTTATTTTGATCACTGTGACAGTTTATCACAGTGATCAAAATAAATTTTTGAACACTGGGGGGCGCACTGCGCATGCGCCGGCCGGCGGGCGCACTGCGCATGCGCCCGCCATTTTCCAATATGGCGGCGCCCATGAAGAGGCCCGGGCGGATGCCGGGCCCGATCGTGGGACATCGGTGGATCGGGAGAGGTGAGTAGGGGGGTCGGAAGGCTGGGGGGGGGGATAGGAAGTGGGGGCAGTGGACCAAAAGAGGAGGGGAGCTGTAAGTGACGGCGGTGACCGATCCCTGCCATCTTTCGGTGGCGGCGGCCGATCACCGCCGTGACTCGGTGTGGGGGGGTCAGGGCTCGATCTCCAGCCATGGCAGATGCTATTGCAGCATCGGCCATGGCTGGATTGTAATATTTCACCAATTAAATTGGTGAAATATTACACATTGCTCTGATTGGCTGTTTCACTTTTAACAGCCAATCAGAGCGATCGTGGCCACGGGGGGGTTAAGCCAACCCCCCTGTGGTGAAGCACAAAGGGTCCTGTAACTGCGGGTCGGGTGACCTTTCAGTGACCCCGGTCTCCCGGCCCGCAGGGACGAGATCCTTTCATGACGCCACATAGGCGTCATGGGTCGGATTGGCACAGGTTTTCATGACGCCTACGTGGCGTCATGGGTCGGGAAGGGGTTAATTACACCAGGTTCATTACCCCTCCACAGAGATGTAGATTTTAGTCTTAAGAGAGGATTCATATGTTCCCATGCAGACAGACTTTTCTAAGCGAGGATTGGCATTAGTTAGGACCTGATATACGAGAAGAGCCTTGACGTGGCTATCAGGCTCACATAATTTGGCCATCTTATGCGCTAAGACTTCTCAATTTTTCATATTTCTAAGGCAGTGATGCAATTCATTTTTCATATTTCGTGTTTGCAAGCTATAGCGCTGCAGTGTGCTACCCTTTTTTCTTGTATGTGCGTGAGTTGGTGACTCTGGGTTTAGCACCTGTTCACACTGGATCTATGTTTGGATGTGCCGGTCAGTTTTTTGATATGTATTCATTTACCTTCTACCTGAGCACTCCACCTGTTGGTCACAGGCTTTTTAATTACACCAGGTTCATTACCCCTCCACAGAGATGTAGATTTTAGTCTTAAGAGAGGATTCATATGTTCCCATGCAGACAGACATTTCTAAGCGAGGATTGGCATTAGTTAGGACCTGATATACGAGAAGAGCCTTGACGTGGCTATCAGGCTCACATAATTTGGCCATTTTATGCGCTAAGACTTCTCAATTTTTCATATTTCTAAGGCAGTGATGCAATTCATTTTTCATATTTCGTGTTTGCAAGCTATAGCGCTGCAGTGTGCTACCCTTTTTTCTTGTATGTGCGTGAGTTGGTGACTCTGGGTTTAGCACCTGTTCACACTGGATCTATGTTTGGATGTGCCGGTCAGTTTTTTGATATGTATTCATTTACCTTCTACCTGAGCACTCCACCTGTTGGTCACATGCTTTTTAATTACACCAGGTTCATTACCCCTCCACAGAGATGTAGATTTTAGTCTTAAGAGAGGATTCATATGTTCCCATGCAGACAGACATTTCTAAGCGAGGATTGGCATTAGTTAGGACCTGATATACGAGAAGAGCCTTGACGTGGCTATCAGGCTCACATAATTTGGCCATCTTATGCGCTAAGACTTCTCAATTTTTCATATTTCTAAGGCAGTGATGCAATTCATTTTTCATATTTCGTGTTTGCAAGCTATAGCGCTGCAGTGTGCTACCCTTTTTTCTTGTATGTGCGTGAGTTGGTGACTCTGGGTTTAGCACCTGTTCACACTGGATCTATGTTTGGATGTGCCAGTCAGTTTTTTGATATGTATTCATTTACCTTCTACCTGAGCACTCCACCTGTTGGTCACAGGCTTTTTAATTACACCAGGTTCATTACCCCTCCACAGAGATGTAGATTTTAGTCTTAAGAGAGGATTCATATGTTCCCATGCAGACAGACTTTTCTAAGCGAGGATTGGCATTAGTTAGGACCTGATATACGAGAAGAGCCTTGACGTGGCTATCAGGCTCACATAATTTGGCCATCTTATGCGCTAAGACTTCTCAATTTTTCATATTTCTAAGGCAGTGATGCAATTCATTTTTCATATTTCGTGTTTGCAAGCTATAGCGCTGCAGTGTGCTACCCTTTTTTCTTGTATGTGCGTGAGTTGGTGACTCTGGGTTTAGCACCTGTTCACACTGGATCTATGTTTGGATGTGCCGGTCAGTTTTTTGATATGTATTCATTTACCTTCTACCTGAGCACTCCACCTGTTGGTCACAGGCTTTTTAATTACACCAGGTTCATTACCCCTCCACAGAGATGTAGATTTTAGTCTTAAGAGAGGATTCATATGTTCCCATGCAGACAGACTTTTCTAAGCGAGGATTGGCATTAGTTAGGACCTGATATACGAGAAGAGCCTTGACATGGCTATCAGGCTCACATAATTTGGCCATCTTATGCGCTAAGACTTCTCAATTTTTCATATTTCTAAGGCAGTGATGCAATTCATTTTTCATATTTCGTGTTTGCAAGCTATAGCGCTGCAGTGTGCTACCCTTTTTTCTTGTATGTGCGTGAGTTGGTGACTCTGGGTTTAGCACCTGTTCACACTGGATCTATGTTTGGATGTGCCGGTCAGTTTTTTGATATGTATTCATTTACCTTCTACCTGAGCACTCCACCTGTTGGTCACAGGCTTTTTAATTACACCAGGTTCATTACCCCTCCACAGAGATGTAGATTTTAGTCTTAAGAGAGGATTCATATGTTCCCATGCAGACAGACTTTTCTAAGCGAGGATTGGCATTAGTTAGGACCTGATATACGAGAAGAGCCTTGACGTGGCTATCAGGCTCACATAATTTGGCCATCTTATGCGCTAAGACTTCTCAATTTTTCATATTTCTAAGGCAGTGATGCAATTCATTTTTCATATTTCGTGTTTGCAAGCTATAGCGCTGCAGTGTGCTACCCTTTTTTCTTGTATGTGCGTGAGTTGATGACTCTGGGTTTAGCACCTGTTCACACTAGATCTATGTTTGGATGTGCCGGTCAGTTTTTTGATATGTATTCATTTACCTTCTACCTGAGCACTCCACCTGTTGGTCACAGGCTTTTTAATTACACCAGGTTCATTACCCCTCCACAGAGATGTAGATTTTAGTCTTAAGAGAGGATTCATATGTTCCCATGCAGACAGACTTTTCTAAGCGAGGATTGGCATTAGTTAGGACCTGATATACGAGAAGAGCCTTGACGTGGCTATCAGGCTCACATAATTTGGCCATCTTATGCGCTAAGACTTCTCAATTTTTCATATTTCTAAGGCAGTGATGCAATTCATTTTTCATATTTCGTGTTTGCAAGCTATAGCGCTGCAGTGTGCTACCCTTTTTTCTTGTATGTGCGTGAGTTGATGACTCTGGGTTTAGCACCTGTTCACACTAGATCTATGTTTGGATGTGCCGGTCAGTTTTTTGATATGTATTCATTTACCTTCTACCTGAGCACTCCACCTGTTGGTCACAGGCTTTTTAATTACACCAGGTTCATTACCCCTCCACAGAGATGTAGATTTTAGTCTTAAGAGAGGATTCATATGTTCCCATGCAGACAGACTTTTCTAAGCAAGGATTGGCATTAGTTAGGACCTGATATACGAGAAGAGCCTTGACGTGGCTATCAGGCTCACATAATTTGGCCATCTTATGCGCTAAGACTTCTCAATTTTTCATATTTCTAAGGCAGTGATGCAATTCATTTTTCATATTTCGTGTTTGCAAGCTATAGCGCTGCAGTGTGCTACCCTTTTTTCTTGTATGTGTCAACATTTTCAGTTGACAGGAAGATGCGCTTATCAGTTAAAATTCCACCAGCGGTATTAAAAACCCGTTCTGACAAAACGCTAGAGGCAGGGCAGGACAGGACCTCCAAGACGTAGAGAGCCAGTTCATGCCACGTGTCCAGCTTGGATACCTAATAATTAAAAGGCACAGAGGAATCATGGAGGATGTTGGTACGGTCACCAAGGTACTCCCTCAGCATCTTCCAAAACTTTGCAATCCTTGTGAGAGTAACCCGCGCCTCAGGGCCAGTGCGATGGGAGGGTCTGAAAACACTCTACCAGAACTTTTCCAGTGTTCCCCTGCTGGATTAGAGTTGTGTCTCTCTCGCCTGTACTCCTTGGTTGTGTAACGAACTGTGACCTTTGCCGCCAGCGTTTTCAGATGGGAAAATTTAATTAATTTAATAATTCCGCAACAAGGGCCCTCTGGTACTGCACCATTTTAGTAGACCTGTCTGCCTCTGGAAGAAGAGATTGGAAGTTCTCCTTCTAGCATGAGTTTAGAAGTGTCACCAACCAGTAATGAGTGTCACCCAAAATTTTGAGAATGCGAGAGTCACGGGAAAGACAGCGCAACATAAAGTCAGCCATGCGTGCCAGACGGCTAACAGGCAAGACTTCCGTCTCCTCACCAAGAGGACGACTGACCATGCTGTCACCTCCTCATCTTCCTCCTCCTCCCTGTCCTCAGGCTACCCATGCTGAACAGACGGTATGACAGTTGTGCTTGTAGTACTGTCTATAGCGCATGAAACTAGCTCCTATTCTTCCTCCTCCTCCGTTTCCTCATTGTCAACCAATCCACATTGGGATGACATAAGGTTGGGCTGTGTGCAATCATCCCGTATGGTTCCTTGCTCCATCTCATCGTGCTCCGCCTGCAATGTGAGCAGAGAGCTTTTCAGAATACAGAGAAGCAGTATAGTGACGCTAATTATGGCGTCATCGCCGCTTACCAGATAGATGTGGCATGTGACGGAAATACCACACTGTAAAATATGTGGCCTGTATTTTTATTTTTTTTATAGCAAAATAGTGTCACTAACTAGGGTAGCAAAAACAGTTGAATGGAGGCCTGAAATGCCACAATTTTTAGCCCACAGATAGTTGAGGCGTGTGACGGAGATACCACACTGTAAAATATGTGGCCTGTATTTTTATTTTTTTTACACCAAAATACTGTCAAGACCTAGGGTAACACAGAAAAACAGTTGCTTGAAGGCCTCAAATGCCACTATTTCTAGACCACAGATAGATGAGGCGTGTGACGGAGATATCACGCTTTCAAATATCTGGCCTGTTTTTTGTTTTTTTTGGCCAGTAAAATTGTGACAATAAGTAGGCTAAGAAACAACTTAAACAATGCTATGGAGGCCTGAAACGGCACAATTTTGAGCACAAAGATATGCAATCGGTGTGGTGGACAAAACCCAGTGTAAAATATCTGTCTGACACTTCAAAAAATGTTTACAGTACCACGAAAATGGCAGAATTTTCTGCGCACTCAGATGTGATCGCAGGGATGGGCAAACCCAGTTTATATAGCTTGATTTTTACGCTGTATTATGAAAAGGATCTGGCTGTATTCTGCAGCCTCAACAAATAGAGAAAAAAAAAACGTGTGCTCTGGATTACTTTTAAATTAAATAATCAGGTTTAAAATGCAACAAAAATTTGTCCTGGCCACTGATACCAGGGGCTATGTATATATGGTCAATATATGTAATAGGCAGCAGCAGTAGACAGTAATGAATGGACCGTCTTGATGTATGCAATGAAGTATGCCACATACAATGCCTGACTGACTAGCAGTGATATCTATATACCCACATGCAGTGCCTGCATGCCTTGCACTGATATGTATATACCCACATACACTCCCTGCCTACCCAGCACTGCAATCTATATACCCTGTAATTAGTCTTTAAAAGGACTGTTGATTTAGATGGATTTGTGTATTCAATTATGGTATACCCTATCTTTCAAACCACCAAATCTGACCCTATCTTGGCAGCAACTCTCCCTACAGTATCTGATTCCGGAGCTGACTGTGCTGAGCAGGGCGGCGCCAGATCTGATATAGACCAGATGACGCTGTGCAGGCAGCCAATTACTGTAATGCCACAACCAACATGGCTGCGACATTACAGTGCTTGGCACACAATCCCTGCATGTTGATTGGCGCTCTACAGAGAGCCAAACATGCAGGGCATGGACCCGAACTCCCGCAGAACAATCACGGAAATGCTCGGCGGTCACCGAGCCCCGTGATTACAGCGATGCTCGGGCGAGTAGTGAGCATTACCGAGTATGCTCGCTCATCACTATTTACCAACTCTAGGATCTCATATGGATCAGATTGTACGGCTGAGCTATCAGTAACTGCATCCCAGACACACTGAGGAGTGGAACTGTGACAGTAGTATATGTACGGCACATGTAGGGAAGGGGTTAGTAACGAATATTTTAGGTGGGAAACTCATCCTTTCTCAAATGGTGAATCAGGCCCACTGTTGAGATTTTGTTCTTCGTGTTTTGCTTTGTGAAAATCTGTGGTCATTATCTGTGAACTGATTAGGCAAGAAGGATGTGGATAGATTACATTGATACATGGTGAACTGTTGTGTAATTCTGTAAGTTCAGAGCCCTGATAGTTCAAACAATTGACACACATTTTCAACACGAGATATACACGGGACAAAACCTATTGCAGAGAACCCAATCTTCAGATTTTTACTGTTTTTCTTTTTCCTTTGCAAAATAATATTTGAGAGTTTGGGGTAATCTATACCAAGTCACTCTTCCAAAGATGCATAGTTGTTCTCAAGGGAATGTCCAGCTGGTCAGGAAAAGGCATTCCGGAAGTAAAAGGACCTTTTCAAGCAGCACAGAAGGGACAAGATGGCTCCAGGAAGAGTGAGTACGGATTTATCTACCCTTAAAAGATTAGCAAAACACAGTAAATTTAACCCAGTATAGATGGTCGGTCTTGTCTAAATCAAGTAAATGACTGCACATGCTAGCAAAACTGATTTGTGCTTATGAGAAATCACTGTGTAAAACAGATTCCCCAAATTTCCACTGCCAGAGTTGTGTATTCATTTCTCTTTAGCAGCAGCCGCCAGCTCCAGCCTCCTGTGAACTGCTTCTCCACTGATGCCGTTCCCCCACCTAACCACAAAAGCCAGAATAGGTACACCGGACTACAATACACACCCCCCATTTTCCTCCACATTTTTGGAGCAACAAAGTGCATCTTATAGTCCGGTAAATATAATACGGTAATAAGAAAATGCAAAATAAAAAATGGTTAAAAGTGCCTCCCTAGTAATAGAACAGTTTAACACCTTAACCCCCAAGGGTGCTTTGCACGTTAATGACTGGGCCAATTTTTACAATTCTGACCACTGTCCCTGTATGAGGTTATAACTCTGGAACGCTTCAATGGATCTTAACAATTCTGAGACTGTTTTTTCTTGTCATATTGTACTTCATGTTAGTGGTAAAATTTCTTCGATATACTTGCGTTTATGAAAAAAATGAAAATATGGTGAAAATTTTGAAAATTTTGCGATTTTCGAACTTTGAATTTTTATGCCCTTAAAACAGAGAAATATGTCACACAAAATAGTTACTAAATAACATTTCCCACATGTCTACTTTACATCAGCACAATTTTGGAAACAACTTTGTTTTGTTAGGAAGTTATAAGGGTTAAAAGTTGACCAGCGATTTCTCTTTTTTTCAACACCATTTTTTTTAGGGACCACATCACAATTGAAGTCACCTTGAGGGGTCTATGTGATAGAAAATACCCAAAAGAGACACCATTCTAAAAACTGCACCTCTCAAGGTGCTCAAAACCACATTCAAGAAGTTTATTAACCCTTCAGGTGCTTCACAGGAATTTTTGGAATGTTTAAAACAATGAACATTTAACTTTTTTTCACAAAATACTTCAGATCCAATTTTTTTATTTTACCAAGAGTAACAGGAGAAATTGGACCGCAAAAGTTGTTGTACATTTTGTTCTGAGTTCGCTGATACCCCATATGTGGGGGGGAACCACTGTTTGGGCGCACGGTTGAGCTCGTAAGGGAAGGATTGCCGTTTGACTTTTCAATGCAAAATTGTCTGGAATTGAGATCAGAAGCCATGTGGCATTTGGAGAGCTCCTGATGCGCCTAAACCAGGGATGGGGAACGTCCGGCCTGCGGCCGGATACGGCCCGCCATATCACCTGGTCCGGCCCGGCAGCCACTGTTCACTGATGACACTTTTTCAATAAAGTTTTGCTCTTTGCGCCACCCGCAGGCCTCTCGCAGTGCGGCGCATCGGAACCCCCTCTTTCCCCCACTCGTGGTCCTGGTGAGCGGAAGCGGAAGACGCAGCTCTTTCCACTGCTGCTTCCAGAGATTGCCTACTACCCTCACCTCCACAGTGACAGCAGCGACAGCCGGGACTGTGCGCTCCTCCCGCCCCTCTCCTGCACCTCCTCACCGGAAAGCGGAGCTCCGGCCGCCGCGCCTGTCATGTGTGGGTAGAGCCGCCAACGGGTAAGTGTGTGCACCTAGCGACGCTGCGGCCTGGCGTGCATGAGGACATGTGCTGCCTAATGGGGACATGTGTTGACTAATGGGGACATTTGCCTGCCTAATGGGGACATGTGCTGACTAATGGGGACATGTGCTGACTAATGGGGACATTTGCCTGCCTAATGGGGACATGTGCTGCCTAATGGGGACCTGTACTGCCTAATGGGGACATGTGCTGACTAATGGGGACCTGTGCTGACTAATGGGGACATTTGCCTGCCTAATGGGGACATGTGCTGACTAATGGGGACATGTGCTGACTAATGGGGACATTTGCCTGCCTAATGGGGACATGTGCTGACTAATGGGGACATTTGCCTGCCTAATGGGGACATGTGCTGCCCAATGGGGACCTGTGCTGCCTAATGGGGACATGTGCTGACTAATGGGACATTTGCCTGCCTAATGGGGACATGTGCTGACTAATGGGGACATGTGCTGACTAATGGGGACATTTGCCTGCCTAATGGGGACATGTGCTGCCTAATGGGGACCTGTACTGCCTAATGAGGACATGTGCTGACTAATAGGGACCTGTGCTGACTAATGGGGACATTTGCCTGCCTAATGGGGAGATGTGCTGACTAATGGGAACATGTGCTGACTAATGGGGACATTTGCCTGCCTAATGGGGACATGTGCTGACTAATGGGGACATTTGCCTGCCTAATGGGGACATGTGCTGCCTAATGGGGACCTGTGCTGCCTAATGGGGACATGTGCTGACTAATGGGGACATGTGCTGACTAATGGGGACATTTGCCTGCCTAATGGGGACATGTGCTGCCTAATGGGGACCTGTACAGCCTAATGAGGACATGTGCTGACTAATAGGGACCTGTGCTGACTAATGGGGACATTTTCCTGCCTAATGGGGACATGTGCTGACTAATGGGGACATGTGCTGACTACTGGGGACATCTGCCTGCCTAATGGGGACATGTGCTGCCTAATGGGGACCTGTGCTGCCTAATGGGGATATGTGCTGACTAATGGGGACCTGTGCTGCCTAATGGGGACATGTGCTGCCTAATGGGGACCTATGCTGCCTAATGGGGACCTTTTTTCAACTACCTCCATGATGGAAACCATAACGCTGCTGGGAGAAATAAAGTTCAGCGGGGCAGCGGGGTTCAATCTTCAGGCGCCAAGCAAGATTCAAACGCTATTAACCTATATCTGCAGGTTAATAGCGTTTTTACAGGTGATAGGTTCCCTTGAAATTATTTTGCTCAGTCATGCTTTTATTTTTCAAATAGGTTCCGGTAGTGGTGCGACAAAATGGCCAGTGTAAAGAAAAGAGAAGTCATTCCAGCCATCACATTAGGTAGGAGTTATTTAAATGTTTGAAATATATATATATATATATATATATATATATATAAATATAGTTGGCTAATGTTTAAGTTTATTAATGAGTGATGAGCGAGTAAACTCATTGCTCGGGCTTTCCTGAGCATGCTCGGGTGTCCTCTGAGTATTTTGGTGTGCTCAGAGATTTAGTTTTCGTCGCCTCAGCTCCCTGATTTGCAGCTGCTGGACAGCCTGAATACATGTGAGGAATGCCTGTTTGTTAAGGAATTCCCACATGTATTCAGGCTGTTCAGCAGCTGCAAATCATGCAAATGCGTCGACAGAAACTAAATCTCCGAGCACGCCAAAATACTCAGAGGACACCTGAGCATGCTTGGGAAAACCCGAGCAACGAGTATACTCGCTCATCATTATTAATAATTTTATGCGGCCCCCGAACACTATTATAAAATTTCAAATGGCCCTCGGCTGAAAAAAGGTTCCCCACCCCTGGCCTAAACAGTGGAAACCCCCCACAAGTGACACCATTTTTGAAAGTAGACCTCCTAAGGACCTTATCTAGATGTGTGGTGAGCACTTTGAACCCCCAAGTGCTTCACAGAAGTTTATAACGTAGAGCCTCAAAAATAAAAAATCATAGTTTTTCCACAAAAGTGATCTTCTCGATCCAAATTTTTTATTTTCTCAAGAGTAACAGGAGAAATTGTACCCCAAAAGTTGTTGTGCAATTTTTCCTGAGTACGCTAATACCCTATATGTGGGGGTAAGCCACTGTTTGGGTGCATGGCAGAGCTTGGAAGGGAAGGAGCGCCATTTGACTTTTTCAACGCAGAATTGGCTGGACGCCATGTCATGTTTGGAGAGACCCTGATGTGCCTAAACAGTGGAAACCCCCCACAAATGCCCCAATTTGGAAACTAGACCCCTCAAGAAACTTATCTAGATGTGTGGTGAGAACTTTGAACCCCAAGGTGTTTCACTAAAGTTTATAATGCCTTAAAAATAAAAAAAATCATATTTTTTCCACAAACATGATCTTTTGGTCCCCACTTTTTTATTTTCCCAAGAGCAACAGGAGAAATTGGACCCCAAAAGTTGTTGTCCAATTTGTCCTGAGTACGCTGATACCCCATATGTGGGAGAAAACTACTGTATGGGCACACGCTGGGGCTTGGAAGGGAAGCAATAACGTTTTGGAATGCAGATTTTGATGGAATGGTCTGTGGGCGTCATGTCGCGTTTGGAGATCCCCTGAGGTACCTAAACAGTGGAAACACCCCCACAAGTGGCCTCATTTTGGAAACTAGACACCCCAAGGAACTTATCTAGATGTATGTGTGAGCACTTTGAACCCCTAAGTGCTTCACAGAAGTTTATAACGCCCGGGTGTGAAAATAAAAAACATCATATTTTTTCCACAAACATGATCTTTTAGACCCCATTTTTTTATTTTCCCATGGGTAACAGGAGAAATTGGACCCCAAAAGTTGTTGTCCAATTTGTCCCGAGTATGCTGATTTCCCAAATGTGGAAGAAAACTACTGTATGGGCACACGTCGGGGCTCGGAAGGGAAATAGTGACGTTTTCGAATGTAGACTTTGATGGAATAGTCATGTCGTGTTTGGAGAGTCCCTGATGTGCCTAAACAGTGGAAACCCCCACAAGTGACCCCATTTTGGAAACTAGACCCCTCAAGGAACTTATATAGCTGTGTGGAGAGAACTTTGAACCCCTAAGTGCTTCACAAAAGTTCAAAACGTAGAGCCATAAAAATAAAAAATAATATTTTTTCCACCAAAATTATATTTTCACTCCCAATTATTTATTTTCCCAAGGGTGACAGAAGAAATTGGACCCCAAGAGTTATTGTGCAATTTGTTCTGAGTACGCTGATACCCCATATGTGGGAGTAAACCACTGTTTGGGCGCATGGCAGCGCTCGAAAGGAATGGAGCACTGTTTGACTTTTTCAATGCAAAATTGGCTGGAATTGAGATCAGATGCCATGCCACGTATGGAGAGCCCCTGATGTGCCTAAACAGTGGAAACCCCCCAATTCTAACTCCAACCCTAACCCCAACACACCCCTAACCCTAATCCCAACCCTAACCCTAGCCATAACCCTAACCACAAACCTAACACTAACCACAAACCTAACCCTAAACCCAACCCTAACCCTATCCCTAATGGGAAAATGGAAATAAATAATTTTTTGTTTTAATTTTATTATTTTTCCCTAACTAAGGTGGGTTTGATTTACTACAACCCCTGGAAAAAATTATGGAATCACCGGCCTTGGAGGATGTTCTTTCAGTTGTTTTGTTTTGTTGAAAAAAAGCAGATCACAGACATGGCACAAAGCTGAAGTCATTTCAGATGGCAACTTTCTGGCTTTAAGAAACACCAAAGAAATCAAGAACAAATAATATGGTAGTCAGTAATGGTTATTTTTTTAACCAAGCATAGGGGAAAATTATGGAATCACTCAATTCTGAGGGAAAAAATTATAGAATCACCCTGTAAATTTTCTTTCCCAAAACTAACACCTGCATCAAATTAGTTCTGCTTGTTAGTCTGCATCTAAAAAGGAGTGATCACACCTTGGAGAGCTGTTGCACCAAATGGACTGACATGAATCATAGCTCCAACACAAGAAATGTCAATTGAAACAAAGGAGAGGATTATCAAACTCTTAAAAGAGGGTAAATCATCACCCAATGTTGCAAAAGATCTTGGTTGTTCACAGTCAGCTGTGTCTAAAATCTGGACCAAATACAAACAACATGGTAAGGTTGTTAAAGGCAAACATACTGGTAGACCAAGGAAGACATCAAAGCGTCAAGACCGGAAGCTTAAAGCAATATGTCTCCAAAACAGGAAATGCACAACAAAACAAATGAGGAATAAATGGGTGGAAACCGGAGTCAATGTCTGTGACCGAACTGTAAGAAACCGCCTAAAGGAAATGGGATTTACATACAGAAAAGCTAAATGAAAGCCATCATTAACACCTAAACATAAAAAAACAAGGTTACAATGGGCTAAGGAAAAGCAATCATGGACTGTGGATGACAGGATGAAAGTCATATTCAGTGATGAATCGTGAATCTGCATTGGGCAAGGTGATGATGCTGGAACTTTTGTTTGGTGCCGTTCCAATGAGATTTATAAAGATGACTGCCTGAAGAGAGCATGCAAATTTCCACAGTCATTGATGATATGGGGCTGCATGTCAGGTAAAGGCACTGGGGAGATGGCTGTCATTACATCTTCAATAAATGCACAAGTTTATGTTGATATTTTGGACACTTTCCTTATCCCATCAATTGAAAGGATGTTTGGGGATGATGAAATCATTTTTCAAGATGATAATGCATCCTGCCATAGAGCAAAAACTTTGAAAAATTCCTTGAAAAAAGACACATAAGGTCATGACCTGCAAATAGTTCGGATCTTAATCCAATTGAAAATCTTTGGTAGAAGTTGAAGAAAATGGTCCATGACAAAGCTCCAACCTGCAAAGCTGATCTGGCAACAGCAATCAGAGAAAGTTGGAGCCAGACTGATGAAAAATCGAGTCGAACGAAGTCGGCTGACTAATGGAAACAGTCGAGTCGGCATCGGAAACCCGACCCCAATGCAAGACAATGGGAATAAAAGTCGCCAGTGAGTGGAGGACAGTAAACACACCTACAGTGCCCATTTCAATGCAAACAACATCAATTCTTACTATTTAAGCTTGTCAACCTTAATTTACTTTATAATAATAGTAACGCATTGAAAACTGGGGGTTATTTGGTTAATGTTGTGGGGGGGTACAGCTCAGTTAGGGAGGTGGAAAAACTAGCATATGTGAGGTGTAGGCTGAACGTTCAGCAGCTGCAAATGGAGGAATTGGAGAAGTCGGAGGAAGAGGAGGACAAAGCGAGCCATTTTGCTGGCAACCTATGTGTCATCAGGGAAGGTGGTACAAAATCCTTTGAAACCCAGGCATGGTTCAGTTTAATGAAGGTGAGATCACCTACATTTTGGGTTAACAGCCGTGTCCTTCTTTCTGTCAGGATTGATCTAGCAGCACTGAAGACTCTTTCTGTTAGCACACTACCAGCAGGGCAAGCGAGCTCCTGTAAGGCATATTGTGCCAATTCAAGCCAGGTATCCAGTTTACAGGCCCAGTAGTCAAAGGGGAATGAACTGTGAGGGAGAATATCGATAGGGGAGGAGAGGTAATTTGAACCATAGTTGACAACTGCTGTCTCCTGTCTGTTTTAATCGATTCAGTATTACCAGTCGTGTGAGCGGTCCTCGAGAAATCAGTCCACAACATGGTCATGAAACCCCTGTCTCCAACGCCACTTCAGCTGTGTGCACCACGAACACCTCTTCCATGTTGCCCAGTTCGGCTCGTGGTAGAACCTGCAACACTGCTGTGTGCTGAGAATGCCTCTAACAAACGGTTTACTAGAGTTGCTTGTTTGTTTGCCAATATTAGCTCTAGGTTCTCTTGTGGCATGATGTTCTGTAATTTGCCTTTATAGTGTGGATCGAGGATTCTGGCCTATCAGTAGTCGTCATCCTTCATAATTTTGGCAATGCGGGGGTCCCTTTTTAGGATCCGCAAGAGATAATCACACATGTGGGCCAATGTTCCAGATGTCAATGATGCACTGCCAGTGGTGGGTGGAGGAGCACTTTCTGCCAAATCCACATCCCTCCAGTCAAGCACAAACCCTGTACCTGACCTTGGCAAGCCAATAATTTCTCTTGTCCCCTGAGAAGCATCCTCCTCGCCAAAATAATCATCCCCTCATCCTCCTCCTCATCCTCTTTCTCTTCTTCCTCCACCTCGTCCAGGACAGTTCCCTGAGCAGACAATGGCTGACTGTCATCAAGGCTTCCCTCCTCCTCCTCCTCTTCCTCCTTCGCTGCAGACGCCTGATCCTTAATGTGCGTCAAAGTTTGCATGAGCAGACGCATAAGTGGGATGCTCATGCTTTTGATGGCGTTGTCTGTTCTTACCAGCCGTGTGCATTCCTCAAAACACTGAAGGACTTTACAGAGGTCTTTCAGCTTTGACCACTGCACACCCGACAACTCAATGCCTGCCCTCAAACTGCCTGCCCGTGTATCCTTCCACAAATGCATTACAGCCTGCCTCTGTTCGCACAGCCTCTCAACCATGTGAATGGTGGAGTTCCACCTTGTTGCAACGTCTATGATTAGGCGGTTCTTGGGGAGGTGGAGCGATCGCTGCAGCCTCTGCATACGACTGGAGTCTACGGGCGAGCGACGGATGTGCGAGCACAGTCTTCGCACCTTATGGAGCAGGGCTGGTAACTCAGGATAATTATTTATGAAGAACTGCACCACCATGTTCAAGGTGTGAGCCAGGCAAGGTATGTGTCCGAGTTTTGCCAGGGCTATGGCCGCCACAAAATTACGTCTGTTATCATTGACTACCTTGCCTGGCTCAAGATGTAGACTGCCCAGCCATGACTCAGTTTCTCGCTGCAAGTAGTCGGCCAGTACCTCCGCGGTGTGTCTGTTTGTCCCCCAAAGACATCATCTTTAAAACAGCCTGCTGACGCTTACCACTAGCTGTTCAATAGTGGGACACCTCGTGTGCAACACTGGCAGCTGCAGATGGAGTGATCGTGCGACTGCGCTCTGCAACGAGCTTTCGCTTCTGGAGGAGGAGGAGGAGGGTCGAACACCTACAGCCAACTGTTGCCTATACCGTGGGCTAGGCAACACTGTCCCACTGCTGCTGTCCCCTGTGGACCCTGCATCCACCACATTAACCCAGTGCGCAGTGATGGACACATAACGGCCCTGGCCATGCCTACTGGCCCATGCATCTATTGTGAAGTGCACCTTTCCACTCACTGATTGTTTGTCATGTGTGCATCGCCACGAAGATCGTCGCGGTTGCACATTCTGACTTCTCACAGCTGAGTTGCTGTTTGTTTGTGTTTGGCAGTTAGGGAGTTAATTCTGTCTGTGCTCAGTTCTGGGACTGGGTGCAGTTTTCTCCCGGCTGCAATTAATTATTTGTTGATTGGTTTCCTTTAAATCTCTGGTTGTCTGTGTTGGGAGTTGCCAGTGAAATTCTTCATGCAGACCACAGATAGGATTGTATCTGTATAGACTTAAGTTAAAGAGCTCCTTAGTTGTTTTAAGCTCACCTTGCTTAGAGTTTAATATCCCAGATCATTTATGTTCCTTCTGTGTTTGAGTGTGTATGCAAGTCTGTGTTTTCTCCAGTCTGTCTTATATGTCTAATCTGTGTATTTAGCAGAGATCAGCCCATATCCCTTTGGTGGTAATCAGAATCCTTCTTAGGACTGATTACAGGGTTCAGGGACTGATAGGAGACAGGGTTAGGCTGGAGACTTGGACCTCTGAACCATTATCAGTACCTCCAAGGTGAGGGATTAGTTAGGACCCCAGTTTAGGGTCAGGTTAGACCCCCGGTCCTCCTCTTTCCTGTGACAGTGTATCAAGTCCTCAAGATTAACCCTGAGTTCAACGGATATCGTGTCAGGTAAATCTATTCTATATTTACATGCTGATGTTGCTAATCTATATGTTGTATAGAGTGTTGTTCTTTTAAGAATAGTTTACTGACATCGTACGCATATCATAAGACCGCGTGACATTTTCACTGGCCCATAAAATTATTCCCAGTTGCCATGGATCCAGTAGCCCAGCTGGCTCTGCAGTTGCAGGGATTATCCATGGAGCTGACGGACATTAAGTCCAAAGTTTTGTCTCCCTCGGAGCAAACCAGATTTGAACCTAAAGTAGCTCTCCCGGACAGGTTCACTGGTGGGCGAGACAAATTTTTTACCTTCAGGGAAGCATGTAAATTGTATTTTCGGCTTCGGCCTCGATCATCAGGGAGTGAAGAGCAGAGAGTGGGAATTGTTATCTCGCTCCTACAAGGGGACCCTCAATCCTGGGCCTTCTCCCTTCCTCCGGGATCCCCGGCTCTACAGTCAGTAGATCGATTTTTTACTGCCCTGGGTTTGGTATATGATGACCCAGATCGGGTCTCTCTTGCTGAGACAAAATTACGTAAGATACAGCAGGGAGATCGTCCGGCGGAGGAATTTGCTTCTGAGTTCCGTAGATGGGCCACAGATACTCAGTGGAATGACCCAGCTCTTAGGAGCCAGTTTTGTCATGGGCTTTCTGACAAATTAAAGGACGTTTTGGCTCAGTATGATTCTCCTCCATCACTGGAGGCTGCTATGGCCCTAGCTATCCGTACTGATAGACGGCTCCGGGAGAGGTGCGAGGTAACTCCGCCCCCTGTTGTTACTCCACCTACTACTAAAGTCCCTTATGTTGAGGTTCCCCTTGTCTGTTCGGAGGAGCCTATGCAGTTGGGAGGACATCATTTCGTAGGAGGGGATTGGCGGTACGCCGCAGGACTAGAAGGTGTTTCTTCTGCGGGAAAGAGGGACATTTTGTTGGGGGATGTCCATCCCGTGCCTTGTTGAGCAAAAAGTCGCCGGAAAACTGTTAATCCCAGGTTGTGTGGTGGACAACAACCTGGGAGTATGTATTTCGTCCGCTAGTTCTTCTCAGTTCCTTGTACCAGTGGAGGTGGTGGTTGGTACGAGAGTGGAGAGATTTTCTGTTCTTCTTGATAGTGGGTCCGGGGCTAATCTGGTTGACGCTCAGTTTGCTCAGGCTCAAGGTATGCATCTGAGTCTATTGGTCAAACCGATCCCTATATTCTCCATTGACGCCAGGCCTCTCGGCCAAGGTAGCTTTGTTCATGAGGTTCATAACATTGACCTTCGGGTAGGGGCAATACATAGGGAACTATTATCTTGTTATGTGTTGGAGGGTCTACCTACTCCTATTGTGTTGGGACTTCCTTGGTTGGTTAAACATAACCCTGTGATTAATTGGCAGTCCAGAGATATTAGCCAATGGGGGGAGTTTTGCAAAAGTAACTGCATGAACACAGTCATCAGTGCGGTCGTGCCTAGTACTTTGCCTCCTTTTTTGGAGGACTTTGGGGATGTGTTCTCTGAGGAGGGGTGTCAGGAGTTGCCTCCTCATCGCGTGTATGACTGCTCTATTAATTTACTTCCTGATGCTAAGTTACCTAAAGCTAGGTTATATAACCTTTCTGGTCCTGAGAGGCAGGCTATGAAAGATTATATTTCGGAAAGTCTGGCCAAAGGGCATATTAGACCTTCATCTTCCCCAGTGGCCGCGGGGTTCTTCTTTGTGAAGAAAAAAGATGGAGGCCTACGCCCTTGCTTGGATTTCCGCGAACTTAATCGGATTACTGTTCGAGATCCGTATCCACTCCCTCTGATTCCTGATCTCTTCAATCAAATTGTTGGCGCCAAATGGTTCTCTAAATTGGATCTCAGGGGGGCGTATAATCTGATTAGGATAAAAGAGGGGGATGAGTGGAAAACGGCGTTTAACACGCCGGAGGGACATTATGAGAACCTTGTCATGCCTTTTGGTCTGACTACTGCACCAGCAGTATTCCAACATTTTGTTAATGACATTTTTCGTCATCTGGTGGGGCTGTTTGTGGTCGTATATTTGGATGACATTTTAATTTACTCACCAGATCTTGTGTCTCACCAGGAGCATGTGAGACAGGTGTTGCAGATCTTGCGAGACAATAAACTATACGCCAAACTGGAAAAGTGTGTATTCGCCGTACAGGAACTTCAGTTTTTGGGTTTCTTGGTGTCAGCCTCCGTTTCCGTATGGACCCTGAAAAGGTGAGAGCAGTGCTTGAATGGGATCAGCCAGAGGATCTTAAGGCTCTGCAGCGTTTTCTGGGGTTTGCTAACTACTACCGGAAATTTATTTGTAATTTCTCATCTGTTGTCAAACCTCTCACTGACATGACAAGAAAAGGGACGGATTTTTCTAAATGGTCGGACAAAGCTTGCCAAGCTTTTTCCTCTTTGAAAAAATGTTTTGCTTCGGCACCCGTTCTCATCCAACCAGATGCATCACAGCCGTTCGTTGTGGAGGTGGACGCGTCTGACGTAGGGGTGGGTGCAATATTGTCCCAGGGTCCGTCCCCTGGTAAATGGCATCCGTGCGCTTTCTTTTCTAAAAAATTGTCGTCCGCCGAAAGGAATTATGATATCGGCAATAGGGAACTTTTGGCCATTAAGTTGGCTTTTGAAGAATGGCGTCACTTTTTGGAGGGGGCAGTCCACCCGGTCACCGTCATTACTGATCACAAGAACCTGCTGTATTTGGAATCTGCTAAGCGTCTGAATTCCAGACAAGCTCGATGGTCGTTGTTTTTTACCAGGTTTAATTTTGTTGTCACTTATCGCCCTGGATCTAAGAATGTTAAGGCGGATGCCTTGTCTCGCAGTTTCCCAGGGGCCGGGAAAATGGATGACCCGATTCCCATCCTTCAGGAGGGGGTGGTAGTGTCGGCTGTATGTTCTGAGCTTGAGGAGGAGGTGTTAGAGGCTCAGGGGGACGCCCCTGCAGGACCTCCAGGGAGACTGTTTGTCCCAAATCAGTTGAGACAAAAGGTTATTGAGGCACATCATAATTCTGCTTTAGCAGGACATCCAGGGAGTAAGGCTACTTTAGATCTCCTTTCTCGCCGGTTTTGGTGGCCTAACGTTAATAAAGATGTTTTAACTTTTGTCGCGTCCTGTGGGGTTTGTGCTCGCTCTAAGACCCCTCATACCCGTCCGTCTGGGACCCTCTTACCCTTGAAACTTCCGGAGCGTCCATGGACTCATTTGTCTATGGACTTCATCACGGACCTTCCTCAGTCGTCAGGGAAGACTGTCATACTGGTGGTTGTTGACAGGTTCAGTAAGATGGCACATTTCATTGCTCTTCCTGCCCTCCCTAATGCTAAAACTCTGGCGCAGGTGTTCATTGGGGAGATTGTGAGACTTCATGGGTTGCCTTCTGATGTGGTGTCAGATAGGGGGTCTCAGTTTGTGTCCAAGTTTTGGAGGGCATTTTGTTTACGTCGGGGATGCAATTGTCATTTTCCTCGGCTTTTCATCCGCAGACCAATGGTCAGACAGAGCGTCTGAATCAAAGCCTAGAGACTTATCTTCGGTGTTTTGTCTCAGAGAACCAGGAGGACTGGTCTTCTTTCTTGCCTCTGGCAGAGTTCGCTCTTAACAACAGGCGGAGCGAGTCCACTGGTAAGTCCCCGTTTTTTGGGGCATATGGTTTTCATCCCCAGTTTTGTACATTCAATGGGGGGGCCCTTCTGGGGTTCCTGAGGAGGAGCGTTTCTCGTCGTCACTTGCTTCAGTGTGGAGAGGTGTATTGAATAATCTGAGTGCTATGGGGAACCGTTATAAACGTATGGCTGATAGGAGGAGAGTTTCTGGTCCAGATCTTAATGTGAACGATCTGGTATGGTTGTCTACCAGGAATATAAAACTTAAAGTTCCCTCCTGGAAGCTGGGCCCCAGATTCATCGGGCCGTACAGGATCAGTTCCATAATTAATCCTGTGGCATTTCGTCTGGACCTCCCTCCTACGTTTAAAATTCATAATGTGTTCCACAAGTCATTACTTAAGAGGTACGTGGCACCAGTCATACCATCACCTCTACCTCCTCCTCCAGTGGTGGTCAATGGTAACTTGGAGTTTCAAGTGTCAAAGATCATTGACTCACGTCTGAATCGCCGGTCCCTTCAGTACTTGGTGCATTGGAAGGGGTATGGTCCAGAGGAGAGGACGTGGGTTCCTGCGTCTGACATTAACGCAGATCGTTTGGTGCGGACCTTCCACAGAACTCACCCGGGCAAACCTGGCCCTGAGGGTCCGGAGGCCCCTCGTAGAAGGGGGGTACTGTCATGTGTGCATCGCCACGAAGATCGTCGCGGTTGCACATTCTGACTTCTCACAGCTGAGTTGCTGTTTGTTTGTGTTTGGCAGTTAGGGAGTTAATTCTGTCTGTGCTCAGTTCTGGGACTGGGTGCAGTTTTCTCCCGGCTGCAATTAATTATTTGTTGATTGGTTTCCTTTAAATCTCTGGTTGTCTGTGTTGGGAGTTGCCAGTGAAATTCTTCATGCAGACCACAGATAGGATTGTATCTGTATAGACTTAAGTTAAAGAGCTCCTTAGTTGTTTTAAGCTCACCTTGCTTAGAGTTTAATATCCCAGATCATTTATGTTCCTTCTGTGTTTGAGTGTGTATGCAAGTCTGTGTTTTCTCCAGTCTGTCTTATATGTCTAATCTGTGTATTTAGCAGAGATCAGCCCATATCCCTTTGGTGGTAATCAGAATCCTTCTTAGGACTGATTACAGGGTTCAGGGACTGATAGGAGACAGGGTTAGGCTGGAGACTTGGACCTCTGAACCATTATCAGTACCTCCAAGGTGAGGGATTAGTTAGGACCCCAGTTTAGGGTCAGGTTAGACCCCCGGTCCTCCTCTTTCCTGTGACAGTGTATCAAGTCCTCAAGATTAACCCTGAGTTCAACGGATATCGTGTCAGGTAAATCTATTCTATATTTACATGCTGATGTTGCTAATCTATATGTTGTATAGAGTGTTGTTCTTTTAAGAATAGTTTACTGACATCGTACGCATATCATAAGACCGCGTGACATTGTTTGAGTGCATGGACAATGCGGTCTTTCACATGCAGGTGGAGGGCAGGGATGGCTTTCTAGAAAAGAAGTGCCAACTGGGTAGGTCATAGCGTGGGACAGCGTAGGCCATGAGCTCTCGTAACGCTGCGCTTTCAACCAAACGGAAGGGCATCATCTCTAATGAGATCAGTTTGGCAATGTAGGCGTTCAAAGCCACTGAGGTTTTCTAGTCCGTCCACGCTTTAAAGTGCATGGTGTTTACATGTCTAAGCATGCAACTGGTATTCAAATGTCTGAGATATTTCCCTCGGCTAAAGGTCCTTCCGCACTTCTTACAGATAACCTTTGCCTCATCAATAGGATTTTGGTCAAAAAAAGTGCCACACTGCACTCTTCCTACTATGGGAAAACTTTTCAGGGCTTGCACACTGTGCTAATTTGACTATCTGGCCAAGCTGTCCTGCAACTTTTTGTTTTTTTCCCACATTTTTGGACTGCTACAGGCCTGCCAGATAACCGCAGCTGTGATGTCGATGCCTGCTGCGGATCCTCCTCCTCTGCTGAGCTATTGACAGCGGCATCCTCTTCCCCCAATGGATGCCAATCCGGGTCAACAACTCGGTCATCCATCACCTCCTCTTCAATTTCATCTGCACCTTCCTCTGTGTCACCGTGTAAGGTGGTATAGTATGCGGGAAGGGGCACCTGGGTTTCATCAGGGTCAGAATCTGGCTCAGTAGACTGCGAGGGCAATGCAGTGCTCTTGGTGAATGTACCAGCAGAATCATATAGCAGTGGCTGTGCATCAGTGCACTCCATGTCATATTCATCTTGGATTGGGGAATTCAGGATTTGACTTGATAACCCAAGCATGGTATGTGAAAAGAGCTCCAGGGAGTAATCTGAAGTGTGGCTTGCCACATCTTTCACTTTTGGTGGGGGTGAAGGACACAAGGAAAGGTGTTGTTCCTGACCAGGAGCCTGCACTGACGACTCAGTGCTTGCATTTTTTGAAACTTCAGAAGAGGAGGCGATAGAGCTGGAGTCTGTTTCGGCAATGTAAGCCAAAACGTTTCCTGAAACTCCGGCTTTAAAAGCGGTTTAACTACTCCCAGAAAAGGGAGCCTTCCAGGCATTCTGGAGCCAGACGATGACGCAGGCTCAGCACCTCCTGCCTTAGGTGCTATTGTGCTTTTGGCACTACCAGCAGATGCACCACCACCACCATCAGTACCAGCTGGCCTTCCCCGCCCACGTCCACGGCCTCTTCCACCATACTTCCTCATGTTTGGTAAAATGTACCAAAAATACCAGCAGATATATGGTACTGTATGAGGAGCGTACAGCTGTATATGGTGTAGGGAAAATTTAAATCTCCGTATATATTTCCGGAGTCACACACAGATAGTCAGCATGTATTTGTCCATGATACCAGCTGGTACACGGTAGTGTGTGAGGAGCGTACAGCTCTATACGGTGTGGGAAAAAATGAACAGTCGGTAACTGTGCAGAAAAAAAGAATAAAAGTATTAGTGCTGTGTAAAAAGTAGTCTGCACAGCAGTGTACACACAGCAATACAGCTATAAGGCAGCCTAATAACCAGCGCTGCTGCACACAAGAAAATCCTCCCCTGTCACTGGCAGGCAGCCTAAGAACCAGCACTGCTGCACACAAGAAAATCCTCCCCTGTCACTGCACACTAACTGTAAAGCACAATTGCTATCAGCACAAGCACATAAGAAACTCTCTTTCCAGCCCTAACTCTCTCTCTACTGATAAACAGCAAGCAACCTCTCCCTACTGTTAAGATCAGCAGAAGTAAAATGGTCGGTCGGTGGTCAGGGCTTTATAGACACCGACGCCCCCAAAGCAAGCCAATCACTGCAATGCCCTTCTCTACTATGGTGGTGGACGCTGCACATGTCATCTCGTTGCCCACAGTGTACATCCTTTGCTCATTGGTTGAAAAAAGGCACCTTCAAGCATACTGGGAAATCCTATTTTGGCACACGTTTCGACAACCGCATGGCTGACCTCACGTTATGGTGGTGCTTCAGTTAACGAAACTCGACTTTGGCTAAAGTCGGCGACTTTTGAATCTTACCGACTGTAATGTATGTAGTACAGTTCATATAGCGTCTTGTGCTTGGGTGCGATGAAAATACATGAGACACAGGTTTGATATAGAAAGTCTTGTATTACTTCATACAAGTTGGCAAAAATAGTCACACAGTTTGCAGACACAGAAGCAGGAGACACAGCAGGCCAGAGTAATCTAAGCTCAGCAATCACTCTCCACAACAGGTTCAGGATCTTCTTCTCTGTTACCGTAAGTCCATGCAAACGTGGGTCTTTCAAAGAGCAGGGTTCCAGAGTCCACAAGTGCTTCAGAGTTCCTCAGTAGGAATAGCTGGAGTACAAGGTCCAAGGCTTTAGGAGTCAGGTCACAGGTTCACTGCAGGCTAGATTCTGAAGCACTGATTGCTCAGCTGTGGCTGCTTAAGAAGCAAAAGGAGAGAATCAGGGCGGGAACATGCAAGCTGGAAACTCCATTTTGACAGAGGGCAAGATAGCTGCAGCAAGACAGAAAGTAAAATGGCTGACGAACAAACTGAGTTTCAGGAACATGTACACAGAACCTTACATTACTCCCCCCTTAGGGACAACCTCCGGATGACCTCAGGCCAGGCTTGTGTGGGTACCTCTGATGAAACTGACGGAGCAAGCGAGGAGCATTAACGTTATTGACTGGTTCCCATGAGTTGTCCTCCACTGGGTAGCCCTGCCATTTAATCAGATATTGTAACTGATTTCTATACAACCTGGAATCTAAAATCCTTTCCACCACAAATTCTTCCTGACCATCGACTAGCACTGGGTCAGGGCAAGGAGAAGAACGTCCAGGAAACGTATTGGGTGTCGCAGCCTTTAGTAGGGATACATGAAAGACAGGGTGAATTCTCATAGTTCTGGGCAGTTGAAGACGACAAGCAACGGCACTTATAATTTTACTGATTTTATAGGGTCCAATGTACTTATGTCCCAACTTAGACGATGGAATCCTTAACTTAAGATTTCTGGTTGACAGCCAGACCAAGTCTCCTACCTGGAAAGCTGGTGCAGGTTTACGAAATTTATCTGCTGCTTTCTTGTACCTTTCCTGAGCCGATTCCAGATTCTCCTTTAGAAGATCCATATTCTTCTGTAAAGACGTGATTCTTTCAGCCACTGCTGGTAAAGGCGTTTCTATGGGAAATCGTGGTAGAATGTTAGGATGATAACCTAGATTAGAGTAAAAAGGAGACTGCTTAGTGGAGGCACTCTGAGAGTTGTTATACGAGAACTCAGCTAATGGAAGTAGATCCACCCAATCATCCTGTAGGTGGCAGATAAAGCAGCGGAGATACTGCTCCAGGGTTTGATTGGTTCGTTTGGTCTGTCCATTAGTCTGGGGATGAAAAGCAGAAGAAAGGTTTACTTTAATGTCCAATGCTGCACAGAAATTTTGCCAAAACCTAGAAGTGAATTGCACCCCTCGATCCGAAATAACCTCATCCGGTACTCCATGTAAGCGAAACACATCTTTAATCATCAAATCTGATGTCTGTTTTGCAGTGGGTAAGCCGACACAAGGGATAAAATGAGCTGCCTTTGTTAGACGGTCAACCACCACTAGAATGGTGTTCTTCCCTTGAGAGGTTGGTAACTCCACAATGAAGTCCATAGAAATGGATCCCACGGCGGGACGGGGTGGGAAGAGGCTGTAACAGACCAGTTGGTGAGGAGCGAGGTGTTTTGCATCTTGCACAGACTTCACATGAAGTGACATAGTTTAAAACATCCTTCCTGAAAGTGTGCCACCAAAAGAAACGAGAGAGAAATTCCTGTGTCTTTAGAATTCCTCTATGCCCAGCTATCTTGGAATCGTGAATGAGTTGCAATACTCTCAATCTGACTGTTTCAGGAATATACAGGCGTTGTCCCTGAATCCACACACCATTCTTAAAGACAAGACTTATGTCCCTTGGGGGTTGTGCCAAAAAGGAATCCGCATGGTATGCTTCCTTGATGTCCTTAAGTAGGTCTTGATTATGAATTACTCCTAGGAATCTAGAGTCAGGAAGAATAGTCTTAGGAGGAGTAATTGGACGTGTCTCTGCTGAGTAAATCCTAGAGAGTGCATCAGCCTTTCCATTGCGCGATCCTGGTCTATAAGAAATGATAAAATTAAATTGGTTTAAGAAAAGATTCCAGCGAGCCTGGCGAGGAGTCAGGCACTTAGCCGACCTGATAAACTCAAGGTTACGATGGTCTGTCAGGACGACTATTTGCTGTGCAGCTCCCTGAAGAAGGTGTCTCCATTCTTTGAAGGCGGCAATAATGGCCAACAACTCTCTATTGCCCACATCGTAGTTCCTCTCAGCCGAAGACAACTGCTGGGAAAAGAAGGCACAGGGATGCAAGACATTCTTCTCACCTGTTCTCTGAGAGAGTATAGCTCCAACGGCACAGTCTGAAGCATCCACCTCTATTATGAAGGCAAGCTCGGGGTTGGGATGTACTAGGATAGGTGCAGTGGTAAATTTATCTTTTAGACGGGAAAATGCTTCCTGGGCTTGGGGAGTCCAGGAGAACCTAGACTCTTTCCGGGAAAGTTGGGTGATAGGTGACACTACCTCAGAGAAATTTCTAATGAAACGTCTATAGAAGTTGGCAAACCCGATGAAGCGCTGTACCTCCTTCACATTTCTAGGACTTGGCCAATCCTTGATGGCTTGGGTTTTGCTTCCATCCATACTAATTCCTTGTGTAGACAGTACATACCCCAGAAATTGAATTTCGGTCCTATGGAATTCACACTTTTCAAGTTTGATGTAAAGATGATTTTGTCTTAGACGTTCCAAGACCATTCTCACATGTCCATGATGTTCCTCTGTGGAGTTAGAAAAAATTAGAATATCATCCAAAAAATTACCACGAATGTATCTAGGAGATCCCTGAAGATGTCATTCACCAAGTGTTGGAAAGTGGCTGGGGCGGTACTCAGACCAAAAGGCATAACTAGATATTCAAAGTGTCCATAGCGTGACCTGAATGCAGTCTTCCATTCATCCCCAGGTCTAATACGGACTAAGTTATAGGCCCCACGAAGATCTAGTTTAGAGAAAATTTTTGCATGTCGCACTCTCTCCAATAACTCAGGGATTAAAGGCAATGGATAACGGTTTCTAATAGTAACCTTATTGAGTTCCCTATAGTCTACGCATGGTCTCAGAGATCCATCTTTCTTCTTTACAAAGAAGATGGGTGCACCTGCAGGAGATGAAGAGGGGCGTATGAAGCCCTTGGCTAGATTTTCGTCTATGTAATCCTTTAAAGCCTTTAGCTCGGGCCCCGCCAGGGGGTAGATCTTACCAAAAGGTATCTCTGCTCCAGGCAATAATTCAATTGGACAATCATATGGACGGTGAGGAGGAAGCTGGTCAGCGTTCTTCTTGTCACATAAATCCACATAGTCCTGGTATACAGCTGGTAGTTCAGGGACTGACATGGTTCCTTTAGGAACAGAGCAAGCTGAAACTTTTGGACTCATCTGTTTCTCTGGAAAGTGTAATTCCTTGGTCTCCCAGTTAATGGTAGGATTCTGAGCCTGCAGCCATGGTAGCCCTAGAATAATGGGAAAGTGGGGAGAAGAGATAAGCATAAAGGACAGTTTCTCTTGATGATCTTTACCCATAAGAACCCTCAAAGGCTCTGTTTCCTGATCCACTGGTCCAGAGGTCAGCAGGGAGCCATCCACAGTTTCCATCTGTACTGGAGTAGCCTTCTTCACTGAACGTATTCCCTGTTTCAGAGCAAAGGAGACATCCATAAAATTTCCACTTGCCCCTGAGTCGATCATAGCAGAGCTAGACACCCAAGCTGAGTCAACCCAGAGTTTGATGGAAAGAAAGCAATGAGAATTGTTTTTCTTACAACTCAGCTGGGACACCGCTGAGGAAACTTGAAAAATGGCAGCGTTTACACAGTCAACGTCCTCAGAGGTAACGGAGTTTAAGTCCGAGAAATCAAGATCTGTTGCTGCAGATCTCTTTGGAGCCTGAGGCTCGGACCTGACAGATCCCCTCTCGCAACACTCACAATGAATGAGTGCTGCAGTAGTCTTACGAGAACGGCTGGGGCAGTTTATAATGAAGTGCCCTGACTTACCACAATAGAAACATAGATTCTCCTTAAAACGATGTTCCTTGCGTGCATCACTAACCCGTCGTTGTAAAGAGTCTACCTGCATGGGTTCAGGTTCAGGTTCCCGTGTAATCCTACTCAAAGGTTCCTTAGCTGGAGAGGAAGGTAGGAAAAGGTTAGTGCGATTGCTTTCGAACCATCTCTCTTGCCTGCGTTCAGTCAGACGAGTATCAATACGGATGCAGTAGTTAATAAAGTCACCTAACGCAGTGGGAGGGTCGGCACGAGCAAGTTCATCCTTAATCAGTGGAGATAACCCTTTTCGAAAAATAGATTTTTTGGCGGAACTGTCCCAGGTGGTATCAAGGGCCCATCTCCTGAAATCCAAGGCATATTCAGCTACCGAGTGCTTACCTTGGCGCAAAGCTAACATGGCTGCTTCAGCTGTTGCACCTCGATTGGGGTCATCAAACACCTGCCCCATGGCTGAAATAAAAGCATCAAGGTGATTCAAACAATCATCCTCAGTCTCAATCAGAGGGTTTGCCCACATCAAAGCCTTGTTGGTAAGCAACATAATTATAGTAAGCACCTTAGATCGTTCAGTGGGAAATTGTGAAGCATGTGCAGAAAAAAAAAGATTGCATTGATTAATAAATCCCCTGAATTTCTCACGTTCACCGCCAAAACGAAAAGGGGGCAACTTGGGAATCCCAGAACTCGGGGCTACGGCAGGAGCCTGGACTCGCTCTTCTAGAACCTCAATCCTGGCTCGCAAATCCTGGGCAGTCTGTCCAAACACTTGCAAATTGTGATTAGTGAGGTCCTGTAGGCTTGAAAAACGGGTCTTTATATTCTGCAAATCTGCAAGGATATTATCAGTCACTCCGCAAAGTTCCTTTATGCGGGCCTCCATTTTCCAGATCTTTTAAGACAGGAGTACTGGAAGAAGAGGAGAGGAGGAAAAAAAAAACAATAGTGTTTACCTGTGGTAACACTGCAGAGAGAAAAAAAATTAAGGGAACTGCTCACCTGGAATGGTTGTGAGAAGTCACAACCACTATCATCACAGAAAGTTCACCCGGACATCTGATATCCACAGTTACAGCAGACAAAAAAGAGAAAAGAAAAAAAAAACAATAGTGTTTACCTGTGGTAACACTGCAGAAAAAAAAAACACTTAAGGGAATTGCTCACCTGGAATGGTTGTGAGAAGTCACAACCACTGTCATCACAGAAAGTACAACCGGACATCCGATATCCACAGTTACAGCAGACACAGCCTTTCCAGACCCAGCAGACACTAACGTTTTGGCTTCAGAATCTTGTAATGTATGTAGTACAGTTCATATAGCGTCTTGTGCTTGGGTGCGATGAAAATACATGAGACACAGGTTTGATATAGAAAGTCTTGTATTACTTCATACAAGTTGGCAAAAATAGTCACACAGTTTGCAGACACAGAAGCAGGAGACACAGCAGGCCAGAGTAATCTAAGCTCAGCAATCACTCTCCACAACAGGTTCAGGATCTTCTTCTCTGTTACCGTAAGTCCATGCAAACGTGGGTCTTTCAAAGAGCAGGGTTCCAGAGTCCACAAGTGCTTCAGAGTTCCTCAGTAGGAATAGCTGGAGTACAAGGTCCAAGGCTTTAGGAGTCAGGTCACAGGTTCACTGCAGGCTAGATTCTGAAGCACTGATTGCTCAGCTGTGGCTGCTTAAGAAGCAAAAGGAGAGAATCAGGGCGGGAACATGCAAGCTGGAAACTCCATTTTGACAGAGGGCAAGATAGCTGCAGCAAGACAGAAAGTAAAATGGCTGACGAACAAACTGAGTTTCAGGAACATGTACACAGAACCTTACACCGACCTGTTTTGCTGAACTCTAATGAAGAGTTCTGTTTGACACTCGTAAAGTCCATGCCTCAGAGACTGCAAGCTGTTGTAAAAGCCAGAGGTGGTGCAGCAAAATACTAGTGATGTGTTGAAGGTTTTTTTTTATTGTTTGTTATTCATGATTCCATAATTTTTTCCCTCAGAATTGAGTGATTCCATAATTTTTTCCCTATGCTTGGTTAAAAAAAATAACCATTACTGACTACCACATTATTTGTTCTTGATTTCTTTTAGTGTTTCTTAAAACCAGAAAGTTGCCATTTGAAAAGACTTCAGTTTTGTGCCATGTCTGTGATCTGTTTTTTTTCAACAAAATAAAACAGCTGAATGAACATCCTCCAAGGTCGGTGATTCCATAATTTTTGCCAGGGTTGTATTTATAGCGGGTTTTTATAGCGAGTTTTTATGTTTGGCAGCTATCACACGCTAAAAGAAGCTTCTTATTGCAAAAAATAGTTTTTGCATCACCACATTTTGAGAACTATAATTTTTCCATATTTTGGCCTACAGAGTCATGTGATGTCTTATTTTCTGCGTGACGAGTTGACGTTTTTATTGTTATATATATAATATATTGTTTATATATATGTGTCACAATGACATGTATGTGTGTATATATATATATATATATATATATATATTGTAAGCTTTTCAGGGGATATAGCTCTGGGATTGCCGTCTGGGTAGACAGAGTGGCACGGAAACAGTTCATTCACAGCAGCACTGGTGCAACTGGCCGCAACCAGTTTTATTTAAAGTCACAAGCAAACAAGACATAAAACAAATCATAAACAGAAGACCTGGGCTTGTCTAGCCACTTACTACACTTAGATAGATTTCCCTATCTATCCGGGTCCCGACTCTAACAGCCGGGGCCAAAACAACACATATGTTCAGCATTTACCAGCATGGAGGTTCACAGAGTCTCCTCCTTGTGTCTGAAGGCACCTTCAACGTCCAGACTTGAGAGAGCTCCCCTCCTATTCAGCAGCTATCCGCATGGATTCTCACAGAGACTTCTCCTGTGTCCGGGGTACATCGAGCACCCAGACTGAGACAGCTCATACTCCTGGAGACACCTTCTGTGCCTGGACCCCTCCTGTGTCCAGACTAAGCGAGCTCTCTGTATGTGTTTGCAGACACCTACTTCTGGTCTCCTAATTAACACCTGAGTAGTTTCAGGCCTGAGCTGCAAGTGTGTAATGAATGTAAGGTGTAGTGACCTTTCTCTACCACTAGGTTTACAAAGCCACACATTTCCCTTATACCATACAGCACAGTACCTAGGTGAAATGTACACCCCATTCGACACATATTCCTTCACTGTCTCACAATATATATATATATATATATATATATATATATATACACATACATGTCATTGTGACACATATATAATAATAATAAACTTTATTTTTATATAGCGCTAACATATTCCGCAGGCGCTTTACAGTTTACACACATTATCGTCGCTGTCCTCGATGGGGCTCACAATCTAGATTCCCTATCAGTATGTTTTTGAAGTGTGGGAGGAAACCGGAGAACCCGGAGGAAACCCACGCAAACACGGGGAGAACATACAAACTCCTTGCAGATGTTGTCCTAGGTGGACATATACCGTATATACTCGAGTATAAGCCAACACAAGTATAAGCCGAGGCCCCTAATTTTGCCACGGAAAACTGGGTAAGCTTATTGACTCGAGTATAAGCTGGGTGTATAAACCGCCGTCCTGCTGTGCTCCTCCCGTCCTGCTCCGTGCTCCCCCATCCAGCTCTGTGCTCCCCCATTCTCCTCTGTGCTCCCCCTCCTGCTCCGTCCTCCTCTGTGCTCCCCCCTCCTGCTCCGTCCTCCTCTGTGCTCCCCCCTCCTGCTCCGTCCTCCTCTGTGCTCCCCCCTCCTGCTCAGTCCACCTGTGCCCCCGTCCTGCTCCGTGCTGCTCTGTGCTTTCCATCCTTCCCCTCGTCCTGCTCCATGCTCTCCATCCTCCCCCCAGTCCTGCTCCGTGCTCCTCTGTGCTCTCCGTCCTCTTCCCCATCCTGCTCTGTGCTCCTTGTCCTCCTCCATGCTACCCCCATCCTCCTCTATCATACTCACCCTCCCCGTGCCATCGCTGAACGTCCTGGCAATCCTGCATTGTACCCGGCTTCCTGCAGCTCTCCTGTGCTGAGCGGTGACGTAATACCGCTTATTAAGGCCATGAATATGGACGCCACGCTTATGGAGTGGCGTCGCGTCCATATTACATGACCTTAATGAGCGGTATTACGTCACCGCTCAGCACAGCAGAGCTGCAGGAAGCCGGTTACAATGGAGGATTGCAGGGATGTTCAGCGATCGCACGGGAGGGTGAGTATGATGTCCCAGCCACCGGCTCCTGCCGTGGCACCCCCTCCCCCGCTGGTTTCTGCCCAATGACTCGTGTATAAGCCCAGGGGGCATTTTCAGTGCAAAAAAAGGTGCTGAAAATCTCAGCTTATACATGAGTATATACGGTATATATATTTATAGTTTATACACTTCTACATAGCATAATAGCCGCTAATTTAATTGCCGGCTTCTGTAAAATCATTACAGATTCCGACATGAAATGACACATGGTTTACATACCGTAAACCATTTCATTTCATTTAGTTTGATATATGGTTTTGATTAACAATTCTATGAGTGTATGTGTGCAAAATTTCATACATGTAGGTGTTAATGTAATATGTAAATTCATTGTAAAAAAATGCATGGGCTCCCGCGGTATTTTCTCTGCCAGACAGGGAAAGCCAGTGAGTGAGGGCAGATATTAATAGTCTTGAGGGGGACCATTGTTTTTGGGCCCCCCCCTTGGCTACTAACATCTGGCCCCAGCCACCCCAGAATAGGCACATCTATTATTAGATGCGCCTTTTCTGGCACTTAGCCTGTCTATACCCATTGCCTTTAGTGGTGGCTAATGGCTTAATAATGGGTTAATGTCACCTTGCTACTGAAAGGTGACATTAATCCAGGTTAATAATGGAGAGTTGTCAATTAGACAACTCTCCCTTATTAATCCTATAGTATTAAAGGGTTAAAAAAAACACACACACATTAATTAAAAATTATTTTAATGAAATAATGACACAGTTTTTGACCAATTTTTATTATACTGGTAATCCTTCTGAATCCCTTGTTCTCCTGTAATAAAAATAAAATAAAAAAGCAAAAATATCCATACCTCTCTGCTGTTCAGTCAGGTCCCACGCTGCAATCCATCTGAAGGGGTTAACTGGTTTACAGCAGAGACCGGTGCTAATGCTACCAGGCCTGCTGTAAACTGCTGCAGAATGAATGAGTTCAACTCTGCGCAGCCTCCCCGGCTGACCGGAGATGAACTGATTAGCGAAATTTTGCACACATACACTCATATAATTGTTAATCAAAACCATATATCAAACTAAATGAAATGAAATGGTTTACTGTATGTAAACCATGTTTCATTTCATGTCTGGTCCTGTAATGATTTTACAGAAGCCGGCAATTGAATTAGCTGCTATTATGCTATGTAGAAGTGTATGACCTATAAATATATATATATGTGTGTGTCACAATGACATGTATACGTATATATATGTGTGTGTATTCTATGTGTATATACTGTATCTATTCTTTCCTATCCTTATTTAACATGTCAGTGTGATTTTACAGTATAGCACACTGAATTGCCGGCTTTTCTAAAGGACAACGGTGCGTACTTCTCGCAAGTCACACATGTGGTCCGTGTGTAATTCGTATTTTTCTCGCACCCATAGACTTGCATTGGCGTATTGCGCCCATAATACGCTGACAATCGCAGAATGCTGCGATTGTCTCGGGCCATATAATGAATAACATTGGTCCAAGTGCTATGTGAGTTTTTCTCGCATAGCACTCGTTCGTATTCCTCTCTAGTGTGACGCCGGCCTTACAGTGCAGATTTTGCTGCACTTGTTTGAGGGTGTGATGTTACATTGACAGAGCCCCTGAGGTGAAAGAACAGCAGAACTCCCCATAAGTGACCCCATTTTACTAATTTCACCTCTCAATGAATTCATCTAGGGGTGCACTGATTATATTAACAACACAGGTGTGTCACAAACTTTTATACCACTGGGCAGTGAATAAAAAATAATTTACATATTTAAAACGAAGATTGTGTGTTAGCCCGAAGTTTTACATTTTCACACTGGGAAATGGGTAAAAATGGTACCAGAATTTTTCCCACAATTTCTGCTGAATGTAGAAATACCCCATATGTGGATGTACAGTACTACTTTGCCATACAGAGTGATTCGGGAGGGACAAAGCGCTATTTGCCTCCAGGAGTGCAGATTTTCTTAGTTTGCGGATTCCATATAAAGAGCCCCTAAGTGCAAGAAAAGCAGAATCCCCCCTCAAGTGACCACATTTTGGAAATTATAACCCTTTAGGAATTTATCTACAGATGTAGTGACGATTTTGACTCAATGGGTGTTTTCCAGAAACAGGCAGCAGTGGATGTTGCTGAGTCAAAATTGTAAACTGCCATTGTAGTGACTGTACATTGTAGTGACCAGCACATTATGCCCAGCTCATGCTTCTGGAGACATGCACCTGTAAATTATGTGGGTTCTCATCACTACAGAAATGCCAAACATGTGGATGCTAAATGTGGTTTAGGCACACTGAGGCTCAGAAGGTAGGGGGGCATTTGGATTTGGGATCGGAGAAATTGCTGAATTTCTTTTGGGGAGCGAGGAGCCATTTTGCTTTTCAGAATTTGTGCTACCAGTAACGTGGAAGTCCCCTATATTTCCATTAACAGATGACGGATCTTGAGTGGGGACTTGCTTTTTTGTGGACTGAGTTGAAGCTTTTATTGGGAACATTTTACATAATGTTTGGGATCACATTTATCTGGCACTCTACGCTGACCACTTTGAGGTTTCCATCTAAATCACTAAGTGACATAATTCAGATGAAACCCCCGAGGGATCCATTCACTATAATGAAGCAGCAGAGTTACTCTGGACTCCGTCTGGCCTCTGTTCAGTGGTGTCCTTCTTTTCAGAAGTGCACAAAACTGTGGCCAACGGCGCTTTTATGCAATCCTTAAACAGACGGACACCATCAGATCACAGGTCAGATGGCGTCCACAGTGCTTCCATCTGCCTCATTATAGGGAATCTTTCACCGGGAGTTCTGTCTGAATCACGTATTTCAGAGATTTACACAGAAACCCCGATGTAAGCATTCACCTTACTGCGAACTTTGGGAGGAAGAATTAAATAATCATCAGCAGGTGAAGAATTGATTTTATTTATTTTTTGCGCTGTTCCTCATGTGGTATAAGTGATTAAGAGACTTAATTTTTCAGGTCAGTGCAATTACAGAGATACCAGATTTATATCGAGTTTTTATGTTTGGCTGCTGTCACACACTAAAATACAGTTTTATTGCAAAACTAGTTTTTGCATCACCATATTTTGAGAGCTATAATTTTTTCATATTTTGGTCAACAGAGTCATGTGAGGGCTTTTTTTTGCGGTACGAGCTGACGATTTTATTGGTACCATTTTCAGGCACATGACTTTTTTATCACTTTCTATTCTGATTTTTGGGAGACAGAATGAACAAAAACCAGCAATTCAGGAATTGCTTTTTGTTTTTTATACCGTTACACGTGTGGTAAAATTGGTAAAATTGGTAAGGCCGCTTTATTCTTTGGGTCAGTACAATTACAGCGATACCCATTTATATTTTTTGTATGTTTTGGCGCTTTTACACAATAAAAACTATTTTATAAAAAAAATTATTATTTTGCATCACTTTATTCTGAGAGCTATAACTTTTTTATTTTTCTGCTGATGGAGCTGTATGGCAGCTTGTTTTTTGCAGGACAAGATGATGTTTACAGCGGTACCATTTTTATTTACATCTGTCTTTTTGATCGCGTTTTATTTCCCTTTTTATTCGGCGGTATGATGATAAAGCATTTTTTTTTGCCTCATTTTTTTATTTTACGGTGTTCACTGAAGGGATTAACCAGTGGGACAGTTTTATAGAGCGGGTCACTACTTTCGCAGCGATACCAAATATGTGCACTTTTATTGTTTTATTTATTTTACATAAATAAATGCATTTAATGGAAAAATATGTATTTCCTTTTTTTTCTTTATTTCAGGATTTTTTAGAAAATATTTTTATACTTTGTAATTTTTTTTTTAACTTTTTTACATTGTCCCAGGATGGAACATTACTATGTTACATCAGATCGCTGATCTGACACTCTGCACTGCAGAGTATCACATCAGAATCTGACAGGCAGGGATGGAGGCATGCAAGTGCTTGCTCCCAACAGGAGCTCACAAGCCACCTTCCCTGCAGGACCCGGAAGGACCTCACGGCTATCTTGTGGCCAAGGGTCTCCATGGAGACTATCAGGACAATGCGATCGCATCACATTGTCCTGATGGAAGTACGCAGGGAGCCCCCTCCCTGTGCGATGCTCCTCTGTGTCGCTGTCAGTACTGACCTCGGCATCAGCGGGGTTAAATGCCCGCGATCGGTGCTAGTGTAGAGCCCAGCTGTGCATGGATTCTTACTTCCCAGAGGGATGCACTGAAGGTAATGACCACTAGAGGACCCAATATGCATACACACATCTTCACCAATCCCTAGTGCCACCAGAGGGAGCCTTTTCAGAGTATATAAGGATGGTGAAGCCACAGGAAGTTAGTTTAGTCTGAGGGCTGCAGTCAGTAGTCACCTCAGAGAGCTCACAGACAGATTAGTCTGAGTCTACGTGAGAGTAGATCAGTCTGAGTGTAGTTCTCTTGGAGAGAAGAGAGAGAGAACGGCAGTTGTTGAAAGAACCTGAAATCTGCAGCTCCAAGCTTAGTTCAAATGCGTGGAGGCTAGTACAAGTGGAAAGGTAGCCACTCCAGCCTGGTCAGAACTGAGTCAACCGAGTGCAGTTCAGTGAACAAGCGTGGCGACGCTTTGAGAGCGGTGAAGAAAGGAAAGAAGCAGTCCACGATCTGCTAGCGTGTGCTTATGTGAGGGTCGAGTAGGACGAAAGGCGAGTGGATAAGAAGAGAGTGACAGAGGTGGAAATAGCATTGATAGCTTACCTCTACTCTGATTAACCGGACGCCGGGTCCGAGCTTGCTGGATTCTTCAAGACTAGCAGGAGATACCGGAGACCCTATGGGACTACAAGTCGCAGGAGCCCATAGGTGTTGATACGTGGCTGGGTTAGGAAGACAGGAGTCTGGCAGGAACAGTCATTAGAGACTGTGTTCTTCCAATAGAAAGCCCTATACAAAATCAGGCGGGTGTAAAGCTGAAGACAGAGTTAGACCTCGTTTCATACAGGTCAGAGACTCACATTACAGGAGAGAGGAGGCCCTACACCTACTCAGTGGAAAGAACTGGACGTGCATCCTTCACCCTGCCAGCACCCCGGGACGTGCCTGCCATTCCATCAGTAAAGGTACAGAAAGAGACTTTTGTGTGTGTCTACCTTATTACTCCAGCTGCTGAACTCCCCTCCTCCATCCTGCACCCCTACACTCCGTTTACCCTGAAGGACCCCAGCCTTGCCTGTGGGAGGCTTAACACCTTGCTGCCCAACACCAACCCTTCAGCGGATCTGTATAGCAGCGCTGGTCACCCTGACCAGGTACCACAGGTGGCGTCACGAACATCCTACAAATACTTTAATCCCCTGTAAATATCCCCCTTTTCAGTGAGCGCCCAGGGCCACGGACCGAGCTGTGTCGCCGTGACATCCCCCATAGAAGTGAACGGGCTCGGTGCCGAGTACCCCACGGCCCTGGCGGGCGACTCATCTTTTGGCGTCACGAACAGGATTCTGAAGCTCGTTATAAGCGAGTCCTGTGTGCCTGAATTGGACTGTTTTGTGCAAAAAGACTGTATTGCTATTTTTGTGACTTTGCCGCCATATTGTCCGCCATTGCCCACCAAGTTGCAGCGTTGCAGTGCGAAGAGAAGTAGGCGTACCTGTAAAAAGCGCGCTGAGTACTGGACGCGCCCCCAACGCTGACGCGGCGGCAGGTCCTGTGGAGAGCTTCAGTGAACGCTCTGACGTCAGAGCGCCGGCGACGCAGGTCCTTCTACACCGCTGTGCCCTGCGGAGCTGCGGCCTTCAGAGAATGTAGGCCACGCTTAACTAGGGGGCGCAGACATGTCGCAGCAGCAAGCTGACAGCGCTGTCCAGGCTGACCGCCCCAATGACTTACCCCTCGGCGCTGCCACGCAGGATGGAAACGCTGGCCCCTCACCAGGTCCTGTGGCCCCGATAGTACCGCTGACACTGCTATACATGCCTGGAGCAAAGTGGCTCCCTCAGTACAGCGGCAAGCCAGACACCCTGTCAGGGTTCAAGCGCAAAATATGCAGCATAATGGACATGTACCCTATGACAGAAAAGCAGAGAGCTGCAGTGGTAGTGGGACAACTGACTGGTGCTGCAGAGAGGGAAGTAGAGACTTGCACAGCTGAGGACCAGAAATCAGTGCTTGCAATTTTCTTAAAGCTACAGACTATCTTTGAGGACCGCACTGAAACAGATCTCCGGATGAGGTTTTACCAATGCTCCCAGAAACCAGATGACAGCATTAGGGACTACGCCTGCCAACTACAAGGGGCCCTGCGAGCTCTCAGACAGGTTAACCCCATAAGTGTCGCCAATGAAAATAAAATGTTAAAGGAGCAATTTGTACGGGGACTGAGGTCCCAAGCTGAAAGCAGAACTGTGCATTGGTGGTCCTTGGATCATCCTGACGCTACCTTTGATGCCCTTAAGGATATGGCTATAAAATAATAATAATAATCTTTATTTATATAGCACCATCATATTCCGCAGCGCTTTACAGTTTAACAGTTTCAGAACACAAGTCATAAGTAACAACGTTAACAATACAATAATTAAAGCAAAATAAGCCCCCCTGCTCGTGAGAGCTTACAATCTACAATGAGGTGGGGGAGATACAAAGTACAGGTGTTTATATACAATGGTGCATTTACAATGATGGTCCAGCCATTTTGAGGGAGTGAGGGATGGATGGAGATAGTGAATGGGCTACACACACACACACTTACACAGAATACATAGAATGACTTTGATTAGTGAATGTGATAGGCCGCCCTGAACAAATGTGTTTTGAGGGAGCGCCTGAAACCATGCAAATTGTGGATAGTCCTAATTTCTTGGGGTAGAGCATTCCAGAGAATTGGCGCAGCGCGGGAAAGTCTTGGAGTCGGGAGTGGGAGGTACGGATTAGTGCAGAGGTGAGTTGAAAGTCGTTTTGCAGAGCGCAGCAGTCTGTTAGGCCGATAGATAGAAATGAGGGAGGAGATCTAGGGGGGTGCTGCACTGTGGAGAGCTTTGTGGGTGAGAACAAGTACTTTGAATTGGATCCTATAATGAATGGGCAGCCAGTGTAAGGACTGGCGAAGAGCGGACGCGTCCGAGTACCGATTAGCCAGATGGATGACCCTGGCTGCTGCATTAAGGATGGACTGGAGAGGGGATAGTCGAGTAATGGGGAGGCCAAGTAATAGAGCGTTGCAGTAGTCCAGGCGGGAGTGGATCAATGCTACAGTGAGGGTTTTTGTTGTTTCCATGGTGAGAAAAGGGCGGATTCTAGAGATGTTCTTTAGGTGTAGGCGGCAAGAGCGGGCAAGAGATTGTATATGGGAGGTGAAGGAGAGATTGGTGTCAAACATAACACCCAGACAGCGAGCCTGCTGCCGGGGTGTTATTATGGTGCCGCCCACGGAGAGGGAAATGTCAGATTTAGGGAGGTTAGTAGAGGGCGGGAGCAGAAGAAGTTCAGTTTTGGAGAGGTTGAGTTTCAGATAGAGAGCGGACATGATGTTGGAGACTGCGGACAGACAGTCAGTGGCGTTCTGTAGTACAGCGGGGGTAAGGTCGGGGGATGACGTGTATAGTTGTGTGTCATCAGCATAAAGATGGTACTGAAAGCCATATCTGCTGATGGTCTGTCCCATTGGGGCTGTGTAGAGAGAGAAGAGAAGGGGGCCAAGGACTGAGCCCTGGGGTACACCGACAGTGAGAGGAAGAGAAGATGATGTGGAGCCAGAGAACGAAACACTGAAGGAGCGGTCAGAAAGATAGGAGGAGAACCAGGAGAGAACAGTGTCCTTAATACCTAGTGAGTGGAGCCTAGACAGTAGGAGACGGTGGTCAACCGTGTCGAAGGACTGCGACCCCTGGAAACGCCCGAGATGGCAACCCAGTGTCACCCGGGTGAAGCCACTCTAAAGCCAGCAGCATCCACCTTTTCCCCGCTGGTTGCGGAAGCCAAAACGCAGGTGGCGCCCCCTACTGAGCTAGACTGTCTGTGCTCAGAAGTGCGCCAGCTGAACAAAAACCTGGCCACTGTAATGAGTGCCCTGCAACTGCGGAAGGAGGAAGAAGGAAAGATCCTGCTAGCTGACTGCCCAGAGGATGTCCCTTGGATGAGCCGGAGGATAAGAAGGACGTCGCCCCACCGGAGGAGGACAACGCCACCCCCAGGAGCGACCCCCGACCAGCACCATCCTCGCCGAGAGATCATCTGCTACCGTTGCCACAGAGAAGGTCACCCAGCACGTCGGTGTCCTTTAAACGAGCAGACCCTGGGTCTGAGGGCCAACACCCAGGACTAGACTCTTCAGGCCCCTCAGACTGGAACCGCAGGTTTGTGGGAGGAAAACCATACCTGTCCATCATACTGGACGGGATCGCAATCCCTGCCCTGCTGGACACTGGATCTCAGGTAACCATCATACCTGATGTCCTGTATAATAGATTTTGGTCCATGGACAGTCTCCAGCTCCCGAGCCCTGACTTTGCAGTATACGCCTCTAATGGCCTCCCTGTTGATATACTCGGAGCCAAAAACGTGGACATAAAAGTGGGTAGAGTGGAGCTGAAGGACCAGGGACTCTTAGTAGTAAAAACTGTAAATGAGGAAAATGGCTTAAATGTGGTTTTAGGTACCAACATTATCAGTAACTGTTTGGAGGAAGTTGTGTTTTTGCTCCAACAGCTTGCCGATGTTGCCAGGCCGAAGCAAAAGGGAGTGATCCAGAAGGAGATCCGGGCCCTGATGTGCCAGCAGCAAGTGAAACTGTCCAGTGGTGAGATTGGTAATGTACGGGTGACAGACCCGAACCCCATTGTGATACTCCCAATGAGTGAAATGCTTATTTGGTGTAGAGCAGCAATAGGTCTGAAAGGACAGAACTACCAAGCAGTAGTAGAGCCCCATTGTTCAGAACATAGACCTACACTCATGACTGCTAGAGGGGTAGTGGAGGTACGAAATGGGAGGGTGCCAGTGCGTCTTCTCAACTGGGGAGAAAATGAAGTGAACTTACCAAGTTATGCCACTGTTGCTAAATTACATGCAGTAGATAACAACTCCATTCACACGACGGAGTCCTTAACCTCCCCACAACCAACGATGGATAACGGCCCAGCAACCCAGGTGGAGAATTGGTGTCAGCAGCTCCATGTCGGGACAGACACCACTCCAGCCCACCAGAAACAGGGAGTACTTCAAGTGGTACAGGAGTACACACAGGTATTTAGCAAACACCCACTTGACTTTGGGACAATTAAGGGAATGCAACACCATATCCCTACAGGCAACCACCCCCCCATTAAAGAACGTTACAGGCCTATACCACCAGCACACTACCAGAAAGCCAAGGAAATGTTGCGTGATATGAAGGAAGCAGGGGTGATAAGGGATAGTTGTAGTCCCTGGGCAGCACCTCTAGTCCTAGTCAGGAAAAAGGATGGAAGCATGAGAATGTGTGTAGATTACAGACAAGTAAATCGTATTACACATAAAGATGCATACCCTTTACCATGCATTGAGGAATCCTTAGCTGCATTAAAGTCTGCTAATTACTTTTCCACCCTTGACCTCACTAGTGGGTACTGGCAAGTAGCTGTGGCTGAGGAGGATCGGGAGAAGACGGCTTTCACCACCCCGATGGGACTTTGTGAGTTTGACAGGATGCCGTTTGGACTCAGCAGTGCCCCTGGAACGTTCCAGAGAGTGATGGAGAGCTGCCTGGGACATCTCAACTTTGAAACTGTGTTGCTGTACCTGGACGACGTGATACTCCAAGACGTATGAAGATCACTTGAAGCACCTGGTGGAGGTATTTGAGTCACTGTCCAAGTATGGGATGAAACTGAAGCCTTCAAAGTGCCATCTGCTCAAACAAAAGGTACAGTACTTGGGACATATTGTCAGCTCAGAAGGAGTAGTGCCAGACCCTGAGAAGATCACCGCCATCCAGAAGTGGCCAGAACCTAAGAACCTCAAGGAGGTACGTCAGTTCCTGGGACTGACAGGATACTACCGGAGGTTTGTAAAGGATTACACCAAGAAAGCAGTGCCTCTGCAAGACCTCCTGGTAGGACAGTCCCTCAAGAGCAGAAATTCTCCATTCCACTGGGTAAAGAACAGGCTGAGGCATTTAAGGAGATGAAGGAGATCCTGACAGGCGATGAGATCTTAGCCTACCCTGACTACAGCCAGCCGTTCCTGCTGTACACTGATGCCAGCAACGAAGCATTGGGAGCTGTCCTCAGTCAGAAGCAAAATGGCCAAGAAAAAGTCATCGCATATGCAAGCAGGAAGCTCCACCCGACCGAGAGGAATCCAGAAAACTACAGCAGCTTCAAGTTGGAGTTCCTGGCACTGGTCTGGGCTATCACGGAGAGGTTCAAGCATTACCTAGCCTCCAGCAAATTCACGGCCTACACTGACAATAACCCCTTGACACATCTTGACAACAGCTAAGTTGGGAGCCATGGAGCAACGTTGGATGGCTCGGCTGTCAAACTATCAGTTTACAATCAAGTACAGGGCGGGCCGCAAGAACGCCAACGCTGATGCCCTGTCCAGAATGCCTCATGAGTCCGACACGGAAGAGGAAATGGATGACTTAGAAGATATTGAACTACCTGCCTTTCACAGAAATGGGATGATCCACGAGCAACGAGCCTGCAGGAGGCAGCGTGGTAAGACGTTAAATCCTTTACCTCACCACAGCTGGAAGGAGACCCAGAACAGTGACCGGTTGTCAGCCGTATCAAGGAGCTGATAACTCAAGAAGGTTCCTCCTTGGAGAAGGATGCGTCCCAACAAGCAAAGCAGCTGTGGAATGAGAGAAGCCGGCTGTTTATCTACCGTGAGAAGCTGTGCCGGAGGTATGTCAACCCAAGGACCCATGAGATGGTATGGCAGATAGTAGTCCCCGGAACGGACGTCCAGATGGTGTTGGAAGCCTACCACGATCAAGCAGGGCACTTTGGCTGGAAGAAGCTGGAGACCCTGTTGAAGTGTTGTTTCTACTGGGTGGGAATGCGCAGTTCCATCGAGAAATGGTGTAAAAAGTGTGGACCCTGTAGTCTCCAAAGAAAAGACTACCGCAGCCAGAAGGCACCCCTGCAACCCATCAAGACGACTCGTCCCTTGGAGATCGTGGCCTTGGACCATGTCAAGTTGTCACCCAGCCGCTCGGGATACTCATACGCCCTGACAATGGTGGATCACTACTCCAGGTTCCTGGTGGTCGCCCCTGTCAAAGATCTGACGGCAGAAACAGCAGCAAAGACGTTCCAAGCGTATTTCTGCAGGCCCCATGGATATCCTGAGCAAGTGTTAACTAACCAAGGCCCAGCCTTTGAAGCCGAATTATTCCAGGAATTCTGTAATTTGTACGGATGCAAGAAGATAAGAACCACACCGTATCACCCCAAACAAATGGACTCTGTGAAAAGATGAATCACATTGTCATTGATCTGCTGAAGACAGTACCACTTGAGGAGAGGAATCGGTGGCCAGACCTACTACCTGATCTGGTAGATCTGTACAATCACATACCTGTGAGTTCCACCAATTGTACCCCAGCCTATCTTATGCGGGCAAGACCAGGAAAGCTGCCCATGGATCTGGAACTTGGTGTTGTAGAACCAGAAGCAGATGTAACTACTGAAGATTGGGACACAAACAGACAGGAACAGTACAGGAGAGTGCAAGCCTGCGTGGAAGATAGTCTCAATAAAGTAAGGGAAAAACAAGAGGATAACTACAACAAAAGTGTGCCAGCTGAACCTTTTGTGCCTGGAGAAATTGTGATGAAAAGAAAAAGGAGAATGCACAAATTAGATGATCAATGGGAAAGAGAGCCCTATGTCGTGCAAAATTCAAAGTTTGACAACAGGAAAACATGTATCATTAGTAGAGATGGAGGGAAAACGACTACAACTGTATCCAGAGATCACCTAAAACTATGTCCAGATCTATTAAAGCTTCAAGAAGAAGAACCTGTCATTGACAAAGAGAAGCAAGGTGGAGTTATACATACGGATTTAGGAGATTTTCCCACATATTGGCCTCGTATTGGAGAAGCTGTAATCATTCCAGTACTTCAATTCTATCAACCGCAAGAAGCACTCCAACGTCAAGTTGAGCCAGTTGTTGCAGAAGAAATAGTTCAAGAGGAACCTGCTCCAGAAGAATCTCAAGTCGTGGAATCTCAAGATGTTGGGTCTCAGGAAGAAGAATCCCCTGGCGAGACAGAACCGCATCACCCATTATTATTATTATTGTGTAAATATATGTACATATGTTACCTGTTAGCAACTGTTAAAGATTCTTGCCTCCCGTAAGGGAAGAGTTCATTTGTTATTTGATGTTAACGTATTTAAAAATATTTTCTTTCAGCCCGGGAGTGCTGATGTTTACTAGGGGAATGTAGAGCCCATCTGTGCATGGATTCTTACTTCCCAGAGGGATGCACTGAAGGTAATGACCACTAGAGGACCCAATATGCATACACACATCTTCACCAATCCCTAGTGCCACCAGAGGGAGCCTTTTCAGAGTATATAAGGATGGTGAAGCCACAGGAAGTTAGTTTAGTCTGAGGGCTGCAGTCAGTAGTCACCTCAGAGAGCTCACAAACAGATTAGTCTGAGTCTATGTGAGAGTAGATCAGTCTGAGTGTAGTCGGCAGTTGTTGAAAGAACCTGAAATCTGCAGCTCCAAGATTAGTTCAAACGCGTGGAGGCTAGTACAAGTGGAAAGGTAGCCACTCCAGCCTAGTCAGAACTGAGTCAACTGAGTGCAGTTCAGTGAGCAAGCGTGCCGACGCTTTGAGAGCAGTGAAGAAAGGAAAGAAGCAGTCCACCATCTGCTAGCATGTGCTTATGTGAGGGTCGAGTAGGACGAAAGGCGAGTGGATAAGAAGAGAGTGACAGAGGTGGAAATAGCATTGATAGCTTACCTCTACTCTGATTAACCGGACGCCGGGTCCGAGCTTGCTGGATTCTTCAAGACTAGCAGGAGATACCGGAGACCCTATGGGACTACAAGTCGCAGGAGCCCATAGGTGTTGATACGTGGCTGGGTTAGGAAGACAGGAGTCTGGCAGGAACAGCCATTAGAGACTGTGTTCTTCCAATAGAAAGCCCTATACAAAATCAGGCGGGTGTAAAGCTGAAGACAGAGTTAGACCTCATTTCATACAGGTCAGAGACTCACATTACAGGAGAGAGGAGGCCCTACACCTACTCAGTGGGAAGAACTGGACGTGCATCCTTCACCCTGCCAGCACCCCGGGACGTGCCTGCCATTCCATCAGTAAAGGTACAGAAAGAGACTTTTGTGTGTGTCTACCTTATTACTCCCGCTGCTGAACTCCCCTCCTCCATCCTGCACCCCTACACTCCGTTTACCCTGAAGGACCCCAGCCTTGCCTGTGGGAGGCTTAACACCTTGCTGCCCAACACCAACCCTTCAGCGGATCTGTATAGCAGCGCTGGTCACCCTGACCAGGTACCACAGGTGGCGTCACGAACATCCTACAAATACTTTAATCCCCTGTAAATATCCCCTTTTCAGTGAGCGCCCAGGGCCACGGACCGAGCTGTGTCGCCATGACATCCCCCATAGAAGTGAACGGGCTCGGTGCCGAGTACCCCACGGCCCTGGCGGGCGACTCACTAGTACCAATCATGGGTGTTGCTGCGGGGTTTCAGCTGTCACATACAGATGACACCCGCATCTGATTGCCGGGGCACTCAGCGTGAGGCCGCGCGATCGGTGCGTCGTACTAGTACGGCTGTTTGGGGTAACGCATCTCCTGCAGAGCAGTACTAGTACGGCGCATGTCTGGAAGGGGTTAAAAGATCCAGACAGAAGGATTTATGTTCTGTTAGGAGCCTTAAACCAATCATGTCATGTGTTAGATGTTATGCCTGTCCTGGCTCAGGTCCTATTGCCAGGTACTGCAAATTGTCAGGTGCAAAAAGAGAGAGGAAATATTAATCTGTTAAATGCTTTAAATGTGGTCACTGTGGACATATTGCAAGGAATTGCCATTGCACAAGTAATTGTGAGGAGTCTAGCAATATTGTCATGGAGAACAGGCATTTACACAGACAGAATAGCATTTTCTCTCAGTCTCATGCACTCCACAATCTGCAGACAGCTCAAAATAGCCGATTACAACCTGAGAGGCTAGTGCGGCCTTGATTTATACTCTGTTCATCCAGGTGCAGCAGCGTTTCTAATAGAAAAAAACAAAGACAGAAACATAATGATTAAATACCCTGCAGTAAATAAATAAGTAGCATAGTGCATGAAAATTATATACGGTACTTAGTTAACATGTTTTTTGATACATAAAAATGCAAATGCCATCCCGCCTTGTCAAGGCGACCGTAGTTGGGACAGTCCTAACTCAAACTTTACCATTTGTCATTGAAATCTCTCGTCAATTTTTCTTTTCCTTCCACATCTAGGGAGGTTAGCCACAGTGCCATGGGCTTTAACACTAGAACTACTGATGGAGTCATTTTGACTCCTTTCGTTTTTTATTTCTCTTCTGTGACTACATTTTTCAGAATTCCGGCTTGAAACTCGGTGACTTTTCCTCAAATATAATGTGAAAAAAGATTTTGTGAGAATAAATAATTTTGGTGAAAAATTTGCACGTTTTTTTCAAAATTTACCAAGAACTACTGAAGGGAGTCATTTTGACTCCCTACTATATTTTGAGGTCCTTTTGTCACTAAATGTTGCTATAAAGTTTTGTGCATATTTTTTTACTCTGTCTTATTTACCCTGATGTTCATATAGATGTAGTTCAATTTACATGTCAACTTTTCACATTTTCCTTGTGTTTTACCTGCTTGTATTACTGTGTAATGCTGAACAAAATAGCTTGTTTACTCTAGGCTCTTATCTTATGCTAATTTTTGATTCATATATATTGACACATATAAAGAACTGTACGCTTGCAGAAGCATGCAGGAACAATAATTTACAGTTTACTCTATCTGATGAGGAGCTAGATGCATTCATTGCGATATTCTATGCTCGTGGAATATCTGGCACGAACCGTCACTCGATTAGCAGTATTTGGTGTAATGACTGGGGAATACCGTTTTGCAAAGCGACAATGTCTAGGGACCGCTTTGTTGAAATTATGATGTTTCTCAGATTTGATGAGAAATCTACTCGATCGGACAGACTGCAAACGGACAAGTTTGCTCTATTTTCTACTGTGTGGGACAGGTTTATTGAAAATTGTATTGCGTGTTACAAACCTGGCCCATACATAACGGTGGATGAGCAACTTTTCCCAAGCAAAACTAGGTGTCCATTCACGCAGTACATGCCTTCCAAACCAGATAAATATGGCCACAAATATTGGCTAGCTGTTGATAAGGAGAGCAAATATCTGGCAAATGGCTTCCCTTATCTAGGCAAAGATGACACACGCCGTGCTGAGGACCGTTTAGCTGACCATGTGGTAATGAAGTTATTGGACCCGTTTTTGAAAAAAGGTCGCAATGTTACAACCGATAATTATTTTACTTCAGTAAAATTAGCTAAACAGCTAAAAAGCAAAGGAACAACCATCGTGGGAACACTGAACAAGATAAGGCGAGAAGTGCCTAAAGAAATAAAATCCATGAAAGAGGAATTGTACAACACTAAAGTGTTTAGAAATGAAGACAATTTTACACTTACAGTATATCAAGGAAAGCCCAACAAAAATGTTGTCATTTTGAGTTCCGTCCATCCAGATGTTGTTGTTGCGTCTGATTCCGCTAAAAAAACTCCAGAAACGGTAAAGTTTTACAATGAAACAAAATATGGAGTAGATGTAGTGGATCAGATGGCACGAAAATATACCACACGAACATGCACAAGGAGATGGCCTGTTCATGCATTTGAAAATGCCTTAGACTTTGCGGGTATAAATGCATGGATAATATTCAATGAGATAACCCACCAAAAAATGTCACGCAAGGCATTTTTGCAAACGCTTGTGAGAGAGTTGAGTGGTCCTTATGTCACAGATAGGGAAAAGGGTTCCACGTCCAAGTTTCTACATGCTCAGAAGTGATGGTTCAAACAAAATTTTGCCAGATCAAAGAAAAGTGCAGAAAAATAGATCTGTCGGCAATTGTAAGACTTGTGGTAAGTCTTTGTGTGGGCAATGTACTGCCATAAATCAAAGGCAATGCCTAAAATGCGAAACACCAAATGTTTAGAAGGTGAATTCTGCACCATATTTTCATTTTTATGCTCCTCCACCTACATTTTCTCTGCTTTTTGTTCTTCAGTTGTTGTTTATATGTGTGCACTTGAATAATAGAAAATGTTTGAAAAACGTCTATTATAATTATTGTATTTTCTGTAGAAAAATAAGAAAAGCAGAAAAAAAACAATCAAAAGCATTACTGTTGGATCTCACAATAATAATACATTACAAAAAATATAATTATTAATAAATAACCACAAATTAAACTCTAAAAATAAACGAAAACAAGCAAGGAGTCAAAATGACTCCTTTCAGTAGTTCTAGGCGGGGTCACGAGTCCAGTAGTCCTAGTGTTAAACTTCTTGATGACACTGCGCACAGAAGACACAGGAACATTCAGGTGTTTGGAGATGGACTTGTAGCCTTGAGATTGCTCAAGCTTCCTCACAATTTGGTTTCTCAAGTCCTCAGACAGTTCTTTGGTCTTCTTTCTTTTCTCCATGCTCAATGTAGTACACACAAAGACACAGGACAGAGGGTGAGTCAACTTTAATCCATGTTAACTGGCTGTAAGTGTGATTTAGTTATTGCCAACACCTGTTAGGTGCCACAGGTAAGTTACAGGTGCTGGTGATTACACGAATTAGAGAAGCATCACATGATTTTTCAAACAGTGCCAATACTTTTGTCCACCCCTTTTTTAGGTTTGGTGTGGAATTATATCCAATTTGGTTTTAGGTCAATTCTTTTTGTGTTTTTTCATTGAAGACAAATTAAATGAAGATAATAATATCAAAGAATTTGTGTTTGCAATCATTTTCAGGAAGAAACTGAGTATTAGGCTTTGAAGTTCAGAAGGGTAGTTTTTATTTTTATTTTTTTTAAGTTTTCTGTGCATTTTGGATTGGATTAAGGGTGTTGTTGTGTGAACTAAGACAGGAAGAGAAGAGTGTTGTGTTATACTGTATGCTTAGACCTTGAAGTTTGGATGGATGGTTTTGTTTAAAACTTGATACAGGATACAACTATAAACAGTGTACCTTAGTTTGACATTTAGTTTTCTTAAGGGTTTTAATAGTTTTCTGTTTCCTTTGATCATAGCTGCCGCTAAGAATTTCGGGGTCCCATACTGGCAAAATTTCTGGCACCCTTGAGACTCCGCCCAGGCTCCACCCCAGCTCCGCCTCCACATCGCGAAGCTTCCACCTTCCCACTCTTGGAAAAACTCGTCTTCTGCAGCGCATCCTCACCAATGTAATATTAACAGTTCTTAGCACACACCAGATCACATGCATAGCTAGCAGCGTTTGTTTTGGCCAAAATAATTTTTAAGCCGTCACCACGACAAGGTAGATTCTTTTGGCCAGGCCCTACTCTAACCTATTAAATATTTCTTAAAATATCCAATACTCTTTTTAGGTATATTTTTCTTTAAGGGAATGAGTCACATATATATTTTTATAATGACCATTAATACCACATACAAGGGACAAATACCATCACACCATTACCAGACGACATACTACCACCACATAGTGATGGAATAATACCACATACAAGGAACAAATACCTCCATACCATTACCGTAACCAGATCACATATTACCATCACATAGTGACCAAATAGTACCACATACAGGGAGAAATACTGCCGCACCATAACAGATAACAT
>JARQOD010000003.1:307202034-307247160 GCA_033576555.1 Oophaga sylvatica
CTTTAAACGAGCAGACCCTGGGTCTGAGGGCCAACACCCAGGACTAGACTCTTCAGGCCCCTCAGACTGGAACCGCAGGTTTGTGGGAGGAAAACCATACCTGTCCATCATACTGGACGGGATCGCAATCCCTGCCCTGCTGGACACTGGATCTCAGGTAACCATCATACCTGATGTCCTGTATAATAGATTTTGGTCCATGGACAGTCTCCAGCTCCCGAGCCCTGACTTTGCAGTATACGCCTCTAATGGCCTCCCTGTTGATATACTCGGAGCCAAAAACGTGGACATAAAAGTGGGTAGAGTGGAGCTGAAGGACCAGGGACTCTTAGTAGTAAAAACTGTAAATGAGGAAAATGGCTTAAATGTGGTTTTAGGTACCAACATTATCAGTAACTGTTTGGAGGAAGTTGTGTTTTTGCTCCAACAGCTTGCCGATGTTGCCAGGCCGAAGCAAAAGGGAGTGATCCAGAAGGAGATCCGGGCCCTGATGTGCCAGCAGCAAGTGAAACTGTCCAGTGGTGAGATTGGTAATGTACGGGTGACAGACCCGAACCCCATTGTGATACTCCCAATGAGTGAAATGCTTATTTGGTGTAGAGCAGCAATAGGTCTGAAAGGACAGAACTACCAAGCAGTAGTAGAGCCCCATTGTTCAGAACATAGACCTACACTCATGACTGCTAGAGGGGTAGTGGAGGTACGAAATGGGAGGGTGCCAGTGCGTCTTCTCAACTGGGGAGAAAATGAAGTGAACTTACCAAGTTATGCCACTGTTGCTAAATTACATGCAGTAGATAACAACTCCATTCACACGACGGAGTCCTTAACCTCCCCACAACCAACGATGGATAACGGCCCAGCAACCCAGGTGGAGAATTGGTGTCAGCAGCTCCATGTCGGGACAGACACCACTCCAGCCCACCAGAAACAGGGAGTACTTCAAGTGGTACAGGAGTACACACAGGTATTTAGCAAACACCCACTTGACTTTGGGACAATTAAGGGAATGCAACACCATATCCCTACAGGCAACCACCCCCCCATTAAAGAACGTTACAGGCCTATACCACCAGCACACTACCAGAAAGCCAAGGAAATGTTGCGTGATATGAAGGAAGCAGGGGTGATAAGGGATAGTTGTAGTCCCTGGGCAGCACCTCTAGTCCTAGTCAGGAAAAAGGATGGAAGCATGAGAATGTGTGTAGATTACAGACAAGTAAATCGTATTACACATAAAGATGCATACCCTTTACCATGCATTGAGGAATCCTTAGCTGCATTAAAGTCTGCTAATTACTTTTCCACCCTTGACCTCACTAGTGGGTACTGGCAAGTAGCTGTGGCTGAGGAGGATCGGGAGAAGACGGCTTTCACCACCCCGATGGGACTTTGTGAGTTTGACAGGATGCCGTTTGGACTCAGCAGTGCCCCTGGAACGTTCCAGAGAGTGATGGAGAGCTGCCTGGGACATCTCAACTTTGAAACTGTGTTGCTGTACCTGGACGACGTGATACTCCAAGACGTATGAAGATCACTTGAAGCACCTGGTGGAGGTATTTGAGTCACTGTCCAAGTATGGGATGAAACTGAAGCCTTCAAAGTGCCATCTGCTCAAACAAAAGGTACAGTACTTGGGACATATTGTCAGCTCAGAAGGAGTAGTGCCAGACCCTGAGAAGATCACCGCCATCCAGAAGTGGCCAGAACCTAAGAACCTCAAGGAGGTACGTCAGTTCCTGGGACTGACAGGATACTACCGGAGGTTTGTAAAGGATTACACCAAGAAAGCAGTGCCTCTGCAAGACCTCCTGGTAGGACAGTCCCTCAAGAGCAGAAATTCTCCATTCCACTGGGGTAAAGAACAGGCTGAGGCATTTAAGGAGATGAAGGAGATCCTGACAGGCGATGAGATCTTAGCCTACCCTGACTACAGCCAGCCGTTCCTGCTGTACACTGATGCCAGCAACGAAGCATTGGGAGCTGTCCTCAGTCAGAAGCAAAATGGCCAAGAAAAAGTCATCGCATATGCAAGCAGGAAGCTCCACCCGACCGAGAGGAATCCAGAAAACTACAGCAGCTTCAAGTTGGAGTTCCTGGCACTGGTCTGGGCTATCACGGAGAGGTTCAAGCATTACCTAGCCTCCAGCAAATTCACGGCCTACACTGACAATAACCCCTTGACACATCTTGACAACAGCTAAGTTGGGAGCCATGGAGCAACGTTGGATGGCTCGGCTGTCAAACTATCAGTTTACAATCAAGTACAGGGCGGGCCGCAAGAACGCCAACGCTGATGCCCTGTCCAGAATGCCTCATGAGTCCGACACGGAAGAGGAAATGGATGACTTAGAAGATATTGAACTACCTGCCTTTCACAGAAATGGGATGATCCACGAGCAACGAGCCTGCAGGAGGCAGCGTGGTAAGACGTTAAATCCTTTACCTCACCACAGCTGGAAGGAGACCCAGAACAGTGACCCGGTTGTCAGCCGTATCAAGGAGCTGATAACTCAAGAAGGTTCCTCCTTGGAGAAGGATGCGTCCCAACAAGCAAAGCAGCTGTGGAATGAGAGAAGCCGGCTGTTTATCTACCGTGAGAAGCTGTGCCGGAGGTATGTCAACCCAAGGACCCATGAGATGGTATGGCAGATAGTAGTCCCCGGAACGGACGTCCAGATGGTGTTGGAAGCCTACCACGATCAAGCAGGGCACTTTGGCTGGAAGAAGCTGGAGACCCTGTTGAAGTGTTGTTTCTACTGGGTGGGAATGCGCAGTTCCATCGAGAAATGGTGTAAAAAGTGTGGACCCTGTAGTCTCCAAAGAAAAGACTACCGCAGCCAGAAGGCACCCCTGCAACCCATCAAGACGACTCGTCCCTTGGAGATCGTGGCCTTGGACCATGTCAAGTTGTCACCCAGCCGCTCGGGATACTCATACGCCCTGACAATGGTGGATCACTACTCCAGGTTCCTGGTGGTCGCCCCTGTCAAAGATCTGACGGCAGAAACAGCAGCAAAGACGTTCCAAGCGTATTTCTGCAGGCCCCATGGATATCCTGAGCAAGTGTTAACTAACCAAGGCCCAGCCTTTGAAGCCGAATTATTCCAGGAATTCTGTAATTTGTACGGATGCAAGAAGATAAGAACCACACCGTATCACCCCCAAACAAATGGACTCTGTGAAAAGATGAATCACATTGTCATTGATCTGCTGAAGACAGTACCACTTGAGGAGAGGAATCGGTGGCCAGACCTACTACCTGATCTGGTAGATCTGTACAATCACATACCTGTGAGTTCCACCAATTGTACCCCAGCCTATCTTATGCGGGCAAGACCAGGAAAGCTGCCCATGGATCTGGAACTTGGTGTTGTAGAACCAGAAGCAGATGTAACTACTGAAGATTGGGACACAAACAGACAGGAACAGTACAGGAGAGTGCAAGCCTGCGTGGAAGATAGTCTCAATAAAGTAAGGGAAAAACAAGAGGATAACTACAACAAAAGTGTGCCAGCTGAACCTTTTGTGCCTGGAGAAATTGTGATGAAAAGAAAAAGGAGAATGCACAAATTAGATGATCAATGGGAAAGAGAGCCCTATGTCGTGCAAAATTCAAAGTTTGACAACAGGAAAACATGTATCATTAGTAGAGATGGAGGGAAAACGACTACAACTGTATCCAGAGATCACCTAAAACTATGTCCAGATCTATTAAAGCTTCAAGAAGAAGAACCTGTCATTGACAAAGAGAAGCAAGGTGGAGTTATACATACGGATTTAGGAGATTTTCCCACATATTGGCCTCGTATTGGAGAAGCTGTAATCATTCCAGTACTTCAATTCTATCAACCGCAAGAAGCACTCCAACGTCAAGTTGAGCCAGTTGTTGCAGAAGAAATAGTTCAAGAGGAACCTGCTCCAGAAGAATCTCAAGTCGTGGAATCTCAAGATGTTGGGTCTCAGGAAGAAGAATCCCCTGGCGAGACAGAACCGCATCACCCATTATTATTATTATTGTGTAAATATATGTACATATGTTACCTGTTAGCAACTGTTAAAGATTCTTGCCTCCCGTAAGGGAAGAGTTCATTTGTTATTTGATGTTAACGTATTTAAAAATATTTTCTTTCAGCCCGGGAGTGCTGATGTTTACTAGGGGGAATGTAGAGCCCATCTGTGCATGGATTCTTACTTCCCAGAGGGATGCACTGAAGGTAATGACCACTAGAGGACCCAATATGCATACACACATCTTCACCAATCCCTAGTGCCACCAGAGGGAGCCTTTTCAGAGTATATAAGGATGGTGAAGCCACAGGAAGTTAGTTTAGTCTGAGGGCTGCAGTCAGTAGTCACCTCAGAGAGCTCACAAACAGATTAGTCTGAGTCTATGTGAGAGTAGATCAGTCTGAGTGTAGTCGGCAGTTGTTGAAAGAACCTGAAATCTGCAGCTCCAAGATTAGTTCAAACGCGTGGAGGCTAGTACAAGTGGAAAGGTAGCCACTCCAGCCTAGTCAGAACTGAGTCAACTGAGTGCAGTTCAGTGAGCAAGCGTGCCGACGCTTTGAGAGCAGTGAAGAAAGGAAAGAAGCAGTCCACCATCTGCTAGCATGTGCTTATGTGAGGGTCGAGTAGGACGAAAGGCGAGTGGATAAGAAGAAGTGACAGAGGTGGAAATAGCATTGATAGCTTACCTCTACTCTGATTAACCGGACGCCGGGTCCGAGCTTGCTGGATTCTTCAAGACTAGCAGGAGATACCGGAGACCCTATGGGACTACAAGTCGCAGGAGCCCATAGGTGTTGATACGTGGCTGGGTTAGGAAGACAGGAGTCTGGCAGGAACAGCCATTAGAGACTGTGTTCTTCCAATAGAAAGCCCTATACAAAATCAGGCGGGTGTAAAGCTGAAGACAGAGTTAGACCTCATTTCATACAGGTCAGAGACTCACATTACAGGAGAGAGGAGGCCCTACACCTACTCAGTGGGAAGAACTGGACGTGCATCCTTCACCCTGCCAGCACCCCGGGACGTGCCTGCCATTCCATCAGTAAAGGTACAGAAAGAGACTTTTGTGTGTGTCTACCTTATTACTCCCGCTGCTGAACTCCCCTCCTCCATCCTGCACCCCTACACTCCGTTTACCCTGAAGGACCCCAGCCTTGCCTGTGGGAGGCTTAACACCTTGCTGCCCAACACCAACCCTTCAGCGGATCTGTATAGCAGCGCTGGTCACCCTGACCAGGTACCACAGGTGGCGTCACGAACATCCTACAAATACTTTAATCCCCTGTAAATATCCCCCTTTTCAGTGAGCGCCCAGGGCCACGGACCGAGCTGTGTCGCCATGACATCCCCCATAGAAGTGAACGGGCTCGGTGCCGAGTACCCCACGGCCCTGGCGGGCGACTCACTAGTACCAATCATGGGTGTTGCTGCGGGGTTTCAGCTGTCACATACAGATGACACCCGCATCTGATTGCCGGGGCACTCAGCGTGAGGCCGCGCGATCGGTGCGTCGTACTAGTACGGCTGTTTGGGGTAACGCATCTCCTGCAGAGCAGTACTAGTACGGCGCATGTCTGGAAGGGGTTAAAAGATCCAGACAGAAGGATTTATGTTCTGTTAGGAGCCTTAAACCAATCATGTCATGTGTTAGATGTTATGCCTGTCCTGGCTCAGGTCCTATTGCCAGGTACTGCAAATTGTCAGGTGCAAAAAGAGAGAGGAAATATTAATCTGTTAAATGCTTTAAATGTGGTCACTGTGGACATATTGCAAGGAATTGCCATTGCACAAGTAATTGTGAGGAGTCTAGCAATATTGTCATGGAGAACAGGCATTTACACAGACAGAATAGCATTTTCTCTCAGTCTCATGCACTCCACAATCTGCAGACAGCTCAAAATAGCCGATTACAACCTGAGAGGCTAGTGCGGCCTTGATTTATACTCTGTTCATCCAGGTGCAGCAGCGTTTCTAATAGAAAAAAACAAAGACAGAAACATAATGATTAAATACCCTGCAGTAAATAAATAAGTAGCATAGTGCATGAAAATTATATACGGTACTTAGTTAACATGTTTTTTGATACATAAAAATGCAAATGCCATCCCGCCTTGTCAAGGCGACCGTAGTTGGGACAGTCCTAACTCAAACTTTACCATTTGTCATTGAAATCTCTCGTCAATTTTTCTTTTCCTTCCACATCTAGGGAGGTTAGCCACAGTGCCATGGGCTTTAACACTAGAACTACTGATGGAGTCATTTTGACTCCTTTCGTTTTTTATTTCTCTTCTGTGACTACATTTTTCAGAATTCCGGCTTGAAACTCGGTGACTTTTCCTCAAATATAATGTGAAAAAAGATTTTGTGAGAATAAATAATTTTGGTGAAAAATTTGCACGTTTTTTTCAAAATTTACCAAGAACTACTGAAGGGAGTCATTTTGACTCCCTACTATATTTTGAGGTCCTTTTGTCACTAAATGTTGCTATAAAGTTTTGTGCATATTTTTTTACTCTGTCTTATTTACCCTGATGTTCATATAGATGTAGTTCAATTTACATGTCAACTTTTCACATTTTCCTTGTGTTTTACCTGCTTGTATTACTGTGTAATGCTGAACAAAATAGCTTGTTTACTCTAGGCTCTTATCTTATGCTAATTTTTGATTCATATATATTGACACATATAAAGAACTGTACGCTTGCAGAAGCATGCAGGAACAATAATTTACAGTTTACTCTATCTGATGAGGAGCTAGATGCATTCATTGCGATATTCTATGCTCGTGGAATATCTGGCACGAACCGTCACTCGATTAGCAGTATTTGGTGTAATGACTGGGGAATACCGTTTTGCAAAGCGACAATGTCTAGGGACCGCTTTGTTGAAATTATGATGTTTCTCAGATTTGATGAGAAATCTACTCGATCGGACAGACTGCAAACGGACAAGTTTGCTCTATTTTCTACTGTGTGGGACAGGTTTATTGAAAATTGTATTGCGTGTTACAAACCTGGCCCATACATAACGGTGGATGAGCAACTTTTCCCAAGCAAAACTAGGTGTCCATTCACGCAGTACATGCCTTCCAAACCAGATAAATATGGCCACAAATATTGGCTAGCTGTTGATAAGGAGAGCAAATATCTGGCAAATGGCTTCCCTTATCTAGGCAAAGATGACACACGCCGTGCTGAGGACCGTTTAGCTGACCATGTGGTAATGAAGTTATTGGACCCGTTTTTGAAAAAAGGTCGCAATGTTACAACCGATAATTATTTTACTTCAGTAAAATTAGCTAAACAGCTAAAAAGCAAAGGAACAACCATCGTGGGAACACTGAACAAGATAAGGCGAGAAGTGCCTAAAGAAATAAAATCCATGAAAGAGGAATTGTACAACACTAAAGTGTTTAGAAATGAAGACAATTTTACACTTACAGTATATCAAGGAAAGCCCAACAAAAATGTTGTCATTTTGAGTTCCGTCCATCCAGATGTTGTTGTTGCGTCTGATTCCGCTAAAAAAACTCCAGAAACGGTAAAGTTTTACAATGAAACAAAATATGGAGTAGATGTAGTGGATCAGATGGCACGAAAATATACCACACGAACATGCACAAGGAGATGGCCTGTTCATGCATTTGAAAATGCCTTAGACTTTGCGGGTATAAATGCATGGATAATATTCAATGAGATAACCCACCAAAAAATGTCACGCAAGGCATTTTTGCAAACGCTTGTGAGAGAGTTGAGTGGTCCTTATGTCACAGATAGGGAAAAGGGTTCCACGTCCCAAGTTTCTACATGCTCAGAAGTGATGGTTCAAACAAAATTTTGCCAGATCAAAGAAAAGTGCAAGAAAAATAGATCTGTCGGCAATTGTAAGACTTGTGGTAAGTCTTTGTGTGGGCAATGTACTGCCATAAATCAAAGGCAATGCCTAAAATGCGAAACACCAAATGTTTAGAAGGTGAATTCTGCACCATATTTTCATTTTTATGCTCCTCCACCTACATTTTCTCTGCTTTTTGTTCTTCAGTTGTTGTTTATATGTGTGCACTTGAATAATAGAAAATGTTTGAAAAACGTCTATTATAATTATTGTTATTTTCTGTAGAAAAATAAGAAAAGCAGAAAAAAAACAATCAAAAGCATTACTGTTGGATCTCACAATAATAATACATTACAAAAAATATAATTATTAATAAATAACCACAAATTAAACTCTAAAAATAAACGAAAACAAGCAAGGAGTCAAAATGACTCCTTTCAGTAGTTCTAGGCGGGGTCACGAGTCCAGTAGTCCTAGTGTTAAACTTCTTGATGACACTGCGCACAGAAGACACAGGAACATTCAGGTGTTTGGAGATGGACTTGTAGCCTTGAGATTGCTCAAGCTTCCTCACAATTTGGTTTCTCAAGTCCTCAGACAGTTCTTTGGTCTTCTTTCTTTTCTCCATGCTCAATGTAGTACACACAAAGACACAGGACAGAGGGTGAGTCAACTTTAATCCATGTTAACTGGCTGTAAGTGTGATTTAGTTATTGCCAACACCTGTTAGGTGCCACAGGTAAGTTACAGGTGCTGGTGATTACACGAATTAGAGAAGCATCACATGATTTTTCAAACAGTGCCAATACTTTTGTCCACCCCTTTTTTAGGTTTGGTGTGGAATTATATCCAATTTGGTTTTAGGTCAATTCTTTTTGTGTTTTTTCATTGAAGACAAATTAAATGAAGATAATAATATCAAAGAATTTGTGTTTGCAATCATTTTCAGGAAGAAACTGAGTATTAGGCTTTGAAGTTCAGAAGGGTAGTTTTTATTTTTATTTTTTTTAAGTTTTCTGTGCATTTTGGATTGGATTAAGGGTGTTGTTGTGTGAACTAAGACAGGAAGAGAAGAGTGTTGTGTTATACTGTATGCTTAGACCTTGAAGTTTGGATGGATGGTTTTGTTTAAAACTTGATACAGGATACAACTATAAACAGTGTACCTTAGTTTGACATTTAGTTTTCTTAAGGGTTTTAATAGTTTTCTGTTTCCTTTGATCATAGCTGCCGCTAAGAATTTCGGGGTCCCATACTGGCAAAATTTCTGGCACCCTTGAGACTCCGCCCAGGCTCCACCCCAGCTCCGCCTCCACATCGCGAAGCTTCCACCTTCCCACTCTTGGAAAAACTCGTCTTCTGCAGCGCATCCTCACCAATGTAATATTAACAGTTCTTAGCACACACCAGATCACATGCATAGCTAGCAGCGTTTGTTTTGGCCAAAATAATTTTTAAGCCGTCACCACGACAAGGTAGATTCTTTTGGCCAGGCCCTACTCTAACCTATTAAATATTTCTTAAAATATCCAATACTCTTTTTAGGTATATTTTTCTTTAAGGGAATGAGTCACATATATATTTTTATAATGACCATTAATACCACATACAAGGGACAAATACCATCACACCATTACCAGACGACATACTACCACCACATAGTGATGGAATAATACCACATACAAGGAACAAATACCTCCATACCATTACCGTAACCAGATCACATATTACCATCACATAGTGACCAAATAGTACCACATACAGGGAGAAATACTGCCGCACCATAACCAGATAACATACTACCACCACATAGTGATGGAATACTACAATACTGATCATTAACAAAAAAAACACAACACTAATACGATACGATACGATACACTTTATTGATCCCGGGGGAAATTACAGTATTACAGCAGCAATACAAACAGCAGTACATAAAATATTAGGACACAAATTTTGCACAGGTATACCAACATTACATAATAAATAAAAGTGGGTAGTTCAGGTGTATATAAGTCAATGTTAATTGACATTAGTACACCAGCCATCAGTCATTATTTTCTACCACCCTTAGGAAATTATTATACATCCCCATAGCAGTAGGTACAAACGATTTCCTGAATTTCTCCTTCTTGCACCTTAATAGGATTAGACGGCTGCTGAATGTGCTCTTCTGCTTCAAGAACAGCTCGTATAGGGGGTGTGTATTATTGTTCATTATAGCCCTACACTTCTTCTGAATTCTATCCTCCAATACCTCCTCAAAAGAGTCAAGATGGAGGCCAACAGCTGCACTTGCCTTCTTGATAAGTTTGTTGAGCTTATTAGCGTCAGCTACTCGCACACTACTGCCCCAGCAAATGACAGCAAAAAAGATGGCGCTTGCTACAACGGACTGGTAGAACATCTCCAGCATTTTACTGCACACATTGAACGACCTGAGCTTCCGCAGAAAGTACAGTCTGCTCATTCCCTTCTTGTAAACTTTTTCTGTATGACACCCCCAATCGAGTTTACTGTCAAGGTGAACCCCCAAATATTTGTAGCTCTCAACAATCTCAACCTCCTGGCCAGCAATATTGATTGGTAAGTAATCCTCCTTTTTCCTTCTATAACTCACTACCATCTCCTTGGTTTTCTTTACATTTAGTTCTAGACAGTTAGTCTGACACCAAGCCACAAAGTCAGAAACCACCCTTCTATATTCCTCCTCCCCCGGCCCCCCACAATCACGGAGTCATCTGAGAATTTTTGGAGGTGACAAAAATCAGATTTATACTGAAAGTCAGCTGTATACAATGTGAAGAGGAAGGGTGACAGCACTGTACCCTGAGGGGCTCCAACACTGCTCCATACACTGCCAAATACCACCTCCCCCATCCTTACAAACTGCGGCCTGTCAGTCAGATAGTGACTTATCCAGTTCACCATCCCCTCATCTACCGCCATATCAGTCAACTTATTACATAGTAAGGGTGGCTGTAAGGTACTGAAAGCACTTGAGAAGTCAAAAAAATAAATCAATTTAAAAAAAAGGAGCTTTGTATATAATGTCAGTGTACAGGTAATACAGTGATCACGAGTGACATTATACACAGGAGCTCTGTATAAAGTGTCAGTGTACGGGTAATACAGTGATTACCAATGTTATTATGCACAGGAGCTCTGTGTATAATGTACAGGTAATACAGTGATCACCAGTGACATTATGCACAGGAGCTCTGTATATAGTATCAGTGTATAGGTAATACAGTGATCACCAGTGACATTATATACAGGAGCTCTGCATGTAGTGTAACAGTGAACAGGTAATAGAGTGTATAGTGTCAGTGTACAGGTAACACACTGACTCACCAGTGATGTCTCTAGCTGAAGTCCTTCATCTTTGCTTTTCTTTTTCATGCAGCGCAGACTGCCATCATTTCTTCCAGCCAGGATTCGTCTCTGCATAAAATAACACATAGTTACCAAGAGCCCCGCTTCCAGTCCCCTCTTTTTCCCCTTTCTTCTACACTACACATCTGAATACAGACGTTCACCCACCATTATATTTATATGCCCCTTCTGCCCCAATTCATTGTCATGTCTTCTCTCTCTCCCACCCCCACCCTCTATTCATTATCAACTGCTCTCCCCCCACATTCAATACATTATTTACTCCCACCACCCTCAAAATTCATCAATTGCTCTTCCCATCCCCACCCTCAATTATATTGCTGTCTCCTGTCCCTCACTTCATCATTTGCAGTCCCCCATTCTCCCCTCACTTCATCATGTGAAGTCTGCTTCTGTTCATATGCAGTCCCCGTTCTCTCCCTCACATCATCATTTGCAGCCCCACTCCATCATTTGCATCCCCCTCCATCATTTTCAAATTGCAGCCCCATTCCATCATTTGCAGCCCCCCTTCATCATTTGCAGCCACCCTCCATCATTTGCAGAGCCCCCCCTTTCATCATGTGCAGAGCCCCCCCTTTCATCATGTGCAGATCCCCCCTTTCATCATGTGCAGATCCCCCCCTTTTCATCATGTACAGACTCCCCTTTCATCATGTGCAGACTCCCCCCTTTCATCATGTGCAGACTCACCCCTTTCATCATGTAAAGACCACCCTTTCATCATGTGCAGATCCCCCTTTCATCATGTGCAGACCCCTCCCTTTCATCATGTACAGACTGTCACGCTCACGCCTTGGCAGATTGGCGCGAGCGAGGGGGTTGTGGACCCACTGTGCCACAAACCAGACTACCCTGGAAGGGGCGTAACTAATGCAGCTACCTTGGTCTTCTCTGGAGCCTCTGATGGTGAGGTCAGGCTTGTGCGGCAGGTAGCTGCCAGGTGCCACTCCAGGGTGGTGTCTGGCTGTGGCTGCTGATCCCACTGAGGAACAAGACACTAGGACAGGTGTGACTGACAGACAGGCAGGTGAGCACGACAAGCACGGCTGGTATTCTGGCAGGTGATCATGGCTAAGACATAGGCAGGCAGGCACGGCTGGGACACTGGCAGGCGGGCATGGCTGAGACACTGGCAGGCGGGCATGGCTAAGACACTGGCAGGTGGGCACGGCTGAGATACTGGCAGGCGGGTACGGCTGGGACACTGGCAGGCGGGCACAGCTGAGACACTGGCAGGTGGGCACGGCTGAGACACTGGCAGGTGGGCACGGCTGAGACACTGGCAGGTGGGCACGGCTGAGACACATGAGCAGGAAGGAGTGGTGTATGGAATAGGTAGAGACCTGTTCACACAGGAGATGCAGGTACTGGTAATGGCAGGAAGGAGTGGTGTATAAAGGAACAGGTTTGACCCTGTACACACTGGAGGTGCAGGTACTGATACGGGAAGGATGGAAATATAGATGGGAATGAGGGAACAGGTTTGGACCTGTTTACACTGGAGAAACCCGCAAGGCTGCAGAGAGGAGCTGCAGTTGGCAGCAAGAAGTTCAGCAACAGCAGAAGCAGAATGAAGCAGAACCGCAGGAGTGTGGAGCAGAAGCAGAAAGTGGTTCAGCAGCAACAGGAGCAGAGCAAAGCTTAACCGCAAGGTATGCGGAGAGGAACTGTAGCAAGAGGTTCTGCAGCAGCAGGAGCGAAGCAAAGTGGAACCGCAAGGTATGCGGAGCAGAGCTGCAGCAAGAGGTTCTGCCGCAGCAGGAGCAAAGCAAAGCGGAACCACAAGGTATGCAGAGAGGAGCTGCAGCACGAGGTTCTGCAGCAGTAAGCAAGACAGAGGGTGTAAACACAAGGGTAAGCAGTGCAGGTCAGGACAGGCCACAGCCTGGGATACAACAGATACAGGTATAGGACAGAGCCCTCACACACGCCATTCCAGCTACCTTTGGAGCGATTCCCACTATGTCGCAAAGTAATTTCTAACACTGGAATAACGCTTCCCTTGCTTATATACTGCTCAGCGTGTCTTCTGTTATTGTTATTGTGGAGCCCAGCTGTGACTGGATCCATATCTTCCAGAAGGGTGCACTGAAGGAAGATACCACCAGAGGTCATTATGCACATGCACACACGTACAATTTATCCCAGAGACCACCAGAGGGAGCTGTGTAAGACATATAAAAAGACCTGACACAGGAAACACGAGGGAGTTCTGTGAGTGTAGTCAGAGAGCTCAGTCTGCTCAGAGAGCTCAGTCTGCTAGTGGAGTCTAGTAAGAGTGATACAGAGAAATCACTTAAGTCTAGTCAGAGCTGAATTGAGGAGTGTAGCTCAGTAGAAGCGTGCCGACGCATAGAGAGCGGCGAAGAGGCAGCCCACCAACTGCCAGCGTGTGTGATCGTGTGAGGATCTAGGTAGGCCGAAGGCGAGTGGAAGTTAATGAGACAGAGGGGCCTTAATAGCTCATCTCAGCAAGTACCACCGGACACCGGGGTCCGAGCCTATAGGGATCTCCACGACCCATTAGGAGAACACCGGAGTTCCTGGAGGACTACAAGTCCCAGGAGTACCACAGAGCTGATACGTAGCTGGATCAGGAGGACGGAGTCTAGCAGTGCACTGCAAATAGAGACTGTGTGCTTCAACAGGAGATCCAATCACAAGATCAGCCAGGTGCAAGACGGAGACCAAGTTAGACCTAGCTTCAAGCAGGTCAGGACTTTATCACAAAAAGGCAGAGTACAGGAGGCCACACACCTACCAGTGGAAGAATCTGGATGTGCACCCTTCACCCTACAGCGCTCTGGGAAGTGTCTGCAACATCTTCAGATAAAGGTACCAAAGTGACTTATGTTATGAGTGGGTTTGGGATGAGTTCTGAGCGGAGGCTCCCTCTGGTGGTTACAAGCGGTACTAGTGAGGATTGTGAGGACTGGGAATCAGGTGTTGCTGATTGGTCTTATATAAGGGAGTCATTTTCCCATCAGGGTTGCCGGTGATCAATTGTTCTGGTCTGAATCCTTCTTTCCAGTTTCCCTTTTAGCCTGCTGTGTCGTGTCTGCATCTCCTGCTATCAGATAAGACAATTTCTTATTTTGTGTTTTTGCTATATTTTTGCATTTTGTCCTGCACTTCTGTGGGGGCCTTCTGGGTCCCCTCCGGGGGCTTTTGCCCTCTCAGTTTAGTCCAGCCACTGTGTTTTGTACTTTTGCTTTTTCCAGTTTTTTTTCAGTGGCTGCTGTTTTGTTTTTGTTACACCAGAGAACTAATTTAGGTGGTAGAGGTCGTGTGATCTCAGGTGATTTTGAAATTAGTAGAGTTGGTGTTTTTCAGGGTTTTCTGGGATTGCAGTAAGTACCCTTCCTGTCCTTTTCTATTTAGATAGTTTGGGCCCCAGCGTTTGCTCATACTATTTTCTTTCTGTGTCAGTATTTCCTCTTGTCTAACCGCCATTACATGTTTGGGGGCTTTCTATTATCTTTGGGGTTCTGCTCTGGGGCAGATAGCTTTCCTATTTCTATCTTTAGGTGTAGTTAGTTTCTCAGGCTGTGACGAGGCGTCTAGGACCAACGTAGGAACGCTCCACGGCTGCCTCTAGTTGCGGTGGTTAGTCAGGGTACTGCAATCCATAGATTCCAACTGCTCTGGTGTATTTCCTTTTTTACCTGCACTCCTCAGCTACCGTAACATAACAGTATCACCGGCCATAAAAATTGTATGGTACTCACAGAAGGGAAAAAATATTTTGAAGGAAGAAAAGTTGTCAGAGATATTTTTCTGTTTGTTGCATTTTTTTTTTTTTCCCTCTGTATCTCTGGGTGCTGGGGAGGATCTTTTCTCCCAATGGAGTTTGCACAGTTGTCTGGCCGTGTGGATCAGCTTGCCACTGAGGTTCAGAGTATTGCTGCATATCTTGCTAGGTTGCCTGTTGTGGAACCTAGGATCCCATGCCAGATTTGTTTTTAGGGGATCGAGCTAAGTTTCAGAATTTCAAAAATAATTGTAAATTGTTTTTTGCCTTAAAATCTAAGTCCTCAGGAAACGCAGCGCAGCAGGTTCAAATTATCATCTCTCTCCTGCGCGGCGATCCTCAGGATTGGGCTTTTTCCCTGACACCTGGGGATCCTGTTTTGAGTTATGTTGATGCATTTTTTCAGGCTTTGGGGTTATTGTACGATGAGCCTAATGTCACTGATCAAGCTGAAAAAGCCTTGTTGGCATTAAATCAGGGGCTTGATGACGCTGAGTTATACTGTCAGAGATTCCGTAGGTGGGCAGTCCTGACCAAATGGAATGATGACGCTTTGGCGGCCCTTTTCCGGAAGGGTCTGTCAGATAATGTAAAGGATGTTATGGTGGGATTCCCTGTCCCCTCTGGTCTCAATGATTCTATGTCATTAGCGATTCAAATTGACAGACGTTTGCGTGAGCGGAGAAGTATGCGTTGAGTGGTGTTGCCTTGTGAGCCAGCTGCTGAGCCCATGCAGTGTGATGGAGTGGTGTCTGGGGCACAGCGTCATGAGTTTCGAAAGCGCAATGGGTTATGTTTCTACTGTGGTGATGCCTCTCATGCTATTTCAGTCTGCCCTAAGCGGGGAAGACATTTTGCACGCTCAGTTGTCTTGGGTAGTGTTCAGACTAAGTTTTTATTAACTGTCACTCTGATATGCTCTCTGTCCTCATTTTCTGCTCAGGCTTTCGTTGATTCTGGAGCAGCTATTAACCTGATGGATTATGATTTTGCTAAACGTTGTGGGTTTCCCTTGATACCCCTACAGAAGTCTATTCCTTTACTGGGGATCGATTCTACCCCTTTGGCTGAGAATAAACCCCAGTTTTCTACTCAGGTGATAATGAGGGTTGAACCTGATCACCAGGAGTGCTGCAAATTTTTGGTTCTATATAATCTGCATGACATTATAGTGCTGGGTTTCCCTTGGTTACAGTCTCATAATCCTGTTTTGGATTGGAAATCTGTGTCTGTAACCAGTTGGGGCTGCCAATGTGTTAATACCAACACTCCTGTTTTTTCTGCCTCCCCCCAGGCTGAGGATGTTCCTGACTTTTTGATTGATTTTTCTGATGTGTTTAGCGAAAGTAAATCTGCATCCTTACCTCCCCATAGGAGCTATGACTGCGCTATTGAATTAGTGCCAGGTAGTAAATTCCCTAAAGGTCGCCTTTTTAACTTGTCTGTACCTGAACATGACGCTATGCGGTCTTATATCAAGGAATCATTGGAGAAGGGTCATATCAGACCATCCTCTTCACCCTTAGGTGCCGGTTTTTTCTTTGTGGCCAAAAAAGATGGTTCATTAAGGCCGTGTATTGATTATCGTCTCTTGAACAATATTACTGTGAAATATCAATACCCGTTACCCTTGATTTCTGACCTGTTTTCCAGGGTGAAAAACGCTACTTGGTTTACCAAGCTTGACCTCAGGGGGGCGTATAACCTTATTCGCATTAAGCACGGGGATGAATGGAAGACGGCATTCAATACCCCTGAAGGGCATTTTGAGTACCTAGTGATGCCCTTTGGGCTCACTAATGCTCCTTCCGTCTTCCAGTCCTTCATGAATGACATTTTCAGGGATTTTGTGGACAAGTTTCTGATTGTTTATTTGGATGATATCTTGATTTTTTCTAATGACTGGGACTCTCATGTGAAACATGTTCGAACTGTATTCCAGATTTTGAGAGAGAATGCTCTGTATGTGAAGGGATCAAAGTGTCTTTTTGGCGTACAGAAGATCTCATTTCTGGGATTCATTTTGTCCCCATCTGTTATTGAAATGGACCCGGTCAAGGTTCAGGCCATCTGTGATTGGGTCCAACCTACTTCATTAAAGGCTCTTCAGAGATTTTTGGGTTTTGCCAATTTTTATCGTAAATTTATTGGTAATTTCTCGGTTATTGTTAAACCATTAACTGATTTGACCAGAAAGGGTTCTGATGTGGTGAATTGGCCTCCTGAGGCAGTCTCTGCGTTTCAGGAACTTAAGCAGAGATTCACTTCTGCTCCTGTTCTACGGCAGCCTGATGTTTCTCTGCCATTTCAGGTGGAGGTTGATGCCTCTGAAATTGGGGCAGGTGCCGTTTTGTCCCAAAAGATCCAGAGACCTCTAAAAGTAACCCTTGTGCCTTTTTCTCTCGAAAATTTTCTCCTACTGAACGTAATTATGACGTGGGTAATCGGGAGTTATTGGCCATGAAGTGGGCTTTTGAAGAGTGGAGACATTGGCTGGAGGGAGCCAAACATCAGGTGGTGGTCCTTACGGACCATAAGAATCTGGTCTATCTGGAATCTGCCAAGCGACTCAATCCTAGACAGGCCAGGTGGGCCTTGTTTTTCACACGTTTTAATTTTGTGGTTTCCTTTCTTCCTGGCACTAAGAATGTTAAGGCGGATGCCCTCTCGAGGAGTTTCCTTGCGGACTCTCCTGAGCTATCTGATCCCTCTGTTATTTTGAAGGAGGGTGTAGTTCTTTCCGCCATCTCGCCCAATTTGAGACTTGCTCTGGAGGGGTGTCAGGAGGATAAACCCGAGCGCTGCCTGTTGGAAAATTGTTTGTCCCGGACCAATGGAAAAAGAGTGTGATGTCTGAGATTCATTGTTCCGCATTGGCTGGGCATCCCGGAATTTTTGGTACCAGAGACTTGGTTAGTCGGTCCTTTTGGTGGTCTACCTTGTCTCGCGATGTCAGGGAATTTGTGCAGTCCTGCGGGACTTGCTCTCGCTCCAAGCCTTGCTCTCGCTCTAGTGGTTTGTTGATGCCATTGCCTGTGCCCAAGAGACCATGGACCCATATCTCTATGGATTTCATTTCGATCTTCCTGTTTCTCAGAGAATGACCACCATCTGGGTAATTTGTGATAGGTTTTCCAAAATGATACATCTTGTGCCATTACCTAAGTTGCCTTCCTCCTCTGAATTGGTGCCGTTGTTCCTTCAGCACGTGGTTCGTTTACACGGCATTCCTGAGAACATTGTGTCTGACAGAGGAGTCCAGTTTGTTTCCAGATTTTGGAGGACTTTTTGTTCTAAACTGGGTGTTCAATTGTCTTTCTCCTCGGCATTTCATCCTCAGACCAATGGTCAAACTGAGAGAACAAACCAGACATTGGAGACTTATCTAAGATGCTTTGTGTCTGCTGATCAGGATGACTGGGTCTCTTTTTTGCCTTTGGCTGAGTTTGCTCTTAATAATAGGGCTAGCTCTGCCACTTTGATGTCTCCGTTTTTCTGTAATTCTGGGTTTCACCCTCGATTTTCTTCAGGACAGACGGAGGCTTCTGTCTGTCCAGGTGTTGACTCTGTTGTTGAGCGTATGCAGCAGATTTGGGACCAGGTAGTGGAGAGGTTGTCCCTCTCTCAGGAGAAGGCCCAGCGGTTTGCTAACCGGCATAGGACTGATGGTCCTCGGTTTAAAGTGGGGGACTTGGTCTGGTTGTCCTCAAAGAATATTCCTATGAGAGTAGCATCTCCTAAATTTAAGCCTAGGTTCATTGGACCTTATAAGATCATGGAGATTATTAATCCTGTTTCTTTTCGTTTGCTTCTTCCAGGGACATTTAAGATCCATAACGTGTTCCACAAGTCCTTGTTGAAGAGGTTTGTTGAGCCAGTGGTTCCTGCTGCTGTGCCTCCTGACCCTGTTTTGGTTGAGGGCAATCTGGAGTATGTGGTTGAGAAAATATTAGATTCTCGTTTTTCTAGACGAAGACTCCAGTATTTGGTTAAATGGAGAGGTTATGGTCAGGAAGACAATTCTTGGGTGTTTGCTTCGGACATCCATGCTAGGAGACTTATCCGTGCGTATCATAGAACTCATCCTGACCGACCTGGTTGCTCAAATGAGGGTTCGGTGACCCCTCCTCAAGGGGGGGGTACTGTTGTGAGTGGGTTTGGGATGAGTTCTGAGCGGAGGCTCCCTCTGGTGGTTACAAGCGGTACTAGTGAGGATTGTGAGGACTGGGAATCAGGTGTTGCTGATTGGTCTTATATAAGGGAGTCATTTTCCCATCAGGGTTGCCGGTGATCAATTGTTCTGGTCTGAATCCTTCTTTCCAGTTTCCCTTTTAGCCTGCTGTGTCGTGTCTGCATCTCCTGCTATCAGATAAGACAATTTCTTATTTTGTGTTTTTGCTATATTTTTGCATTTTGTCCTGCACTTCTGTGGGGGCCTTCTGGGTCCCTCCGGGGGCTTTTGCCCTCTCAGTTTAGTCCAGCCACTGTGTTTTGTACTTTTGCTTTTTCCAGTTTTTTTTCAGTGGCTGCTGTTTTGTTTTTGTTACACCAGAGAACTAATTTAGGTGGTAGAGGTCGTGTGATCTCAGGTGATTTTGAAATTAGTAGAGTTGGTGTTTTTCAGGGTTTTCTGGGATTGCAGTAAGTACCCTTCCTGTCCTTTTCTATTTAGATAGTTTGGGCCCCAGCGTTTGCTCATACTATTTTCTTTCTGTGTCAGTATTTCCTCTTGTCTAACCGCCATTACATGTTTGGGGGCTTTCTATTATCTTTGGGGTTCTGCTCCGGGGCAGATAGCTTTCCTATTTCTATCTTTAGGTGTAGTTAGTTTCTCAGGCTGTGACGAGGCGTCTAGGACCAACGTAGGAACGCTCCACGGCTGCCTCTAGTTGCGGTGGTTAGTCAGGGTACTGCAATCCCATAGATTCCAACTGCTCTGGTGTATTTCCTTTTTTACCTGCACTCCTCAGCTACCGTAACATAACAGACTTATGTGTGTGTCTCCCTTATTACTCCTGACTGCCGGCTCCCCGTCTGTCCTGCACCTCTACATATCTATCTGCCCTGGAGGATAACTCAGCCTTACTTGTGGAAGGCTTAACACCTAGCTGCACAATATCAACCCTCCAGTGGATCTGCATAGCAGCGCTGGTCATCCTGACCAGGTACCACAAGTGGCGTCACAAATCCCTATATCATTATTCAAGTCACCTGTAAATATCCCACATTAAAGTGAGCGCCCAGGGCACGGACCGAGTTGTGCTACCCGTGACATCTCCCATAGACATCAACGGGCTCGGTGCCGAGTACCCCAAAGCCCTGGCGGACGACTCATTTCCCTGGCGTCACGAACAGGATCGCGTGCCCTGCAGCAACGGAGTAACTTGTGCCCGTTGCCACCGGGTACTGTGTGCCTCACTAAAAGACTGTGTTTTGTATGTGGTGAAGATTTCCCGCCAATTGCCGCCATTTACAGCGCCACGGCGCGAAAACTAGTGGGCGTACCTGCAAAAGCGCGCTGAGTCCTGGACACGCCCCCAACGCTGACGCGGCGGCAGGTCCTGTGAAGAGCTACAGTGAACGCTCTGACGTCAGAGCGCCAGCGACGCAGGTCCTTCTATACAACCCTGTGCCCTGCGGAGCTGCAGCCTTCAGAGAAGGTAGGCTACGATTAACTAGGGAGGCACAAACATGTCACAGCAGCCAGCCGACAACGCGGCCCAGGCCGACGGCCTTAATGACTTACCCCTCGGCGCTGCCGCACAGGCTGTAAATGCTGGCCCTTCACCTGGTCCTGTGGCCCCAATAGTACCGCTAACGCTGCCATACATGCCTGGAGCGAAGTGGCTCCCTCAGTACAGCGGCAAGCCAGATACCCTGTCAGGGTTCAAGCGAAAAATATGCAGCATAATAGACATGTACCCTATGACAGAAAAGCAGAGAGCTGCAGTAGTAGTGGGACAATTAACTGGTGCTGCAGAGAGAGAAGTAGAGACTTGGACAGCTGCAGACCAGGAATCAGTGCTTGCAATTTTCTTAAAGTTACAGTCTATCTTTGAGGACCGCACTGAAACAGATCTCCGGATGATGTTTTACCAATGCTCCCAGAAACCAGATGACAGCATTAGGGACTATGCCTGCCGACTACAGGGGGCCCTGCGGGCACTTAAACAAGTTAACCCCATAAGTGTCACTAAAGAGAATAAAATGTTAAAGGAACAATTTGTACGGGTCCCAAGCTGAAAGCAGGACTGTGCACTGGTGGTCCTTGGATCATCCTGATGCTACCTTTGATGCCCTTAAGGATATGGCTATAAAAGGACTGCGACCCCTGGAAACACCCGGGATGGCAACCCAGTGTCATCCGAGTGAAGCCACTCTAAAGCCAGCAGCATCCACCTTTTCCCCATTGGTTGCGGAAGCCAAAACGCAGGTGGCGCCCCCTACTGAGCTGGACTGTCTGCGCTCAGAAGTGCGCCAGTTGACCAAAAACCTGGCCACTGTAATGAGTGCCCTGCAACTGTCGACGGAGGAAGAAGGAAAGATCCTGCTAGCTGACTGCCCAGAGGATGTCCCTTGGATGCGCCGGAGGAGAGGGAGGACGTCGCCCCACAGGAGGAGGACAACGCCACCCCAGGAAGGACCCGCGACCAGCATCATCCTCGCCGAGAGATCATCTGCTACCGCTGCCACAGAGAAGGTCACCCAGCACGTCAGTGTCCTTTAAACAAGCAAATCCTGGGTCCGAGGGCCAACACCCAGGAATAGACTCTTCAGGCTCCTCAGACTGGAACCGCAGGTTTGTGGGAGGAAGACCATACCTGTCCATCATACTGGACGGGATCGCAATCCATGCCCTGCTGGACACTGGATCTCAGGTAACCGTCATACCTGATGTCCTCTACAATAAATACTGGTCCATGGACAGTCTCCAACCCCCAAACCCTGACTTTGTCGTATACGCCTCTAATGGCCTCCCTCTTGACTTATTGGGGGCTAAAAATGTAGACGTAAAAGTGGGGAGAGTAGAGCTGAAGAATCAGGGAATTCTTGTAGTGAAGACTGTTAATGAGGAAAATGGATTGAATGTGGTTTTAGGCACTAACATTATTAGTAACTGTTTGGAGGAGGTTGTGTTTTTACTCCAACAGCTCGCCGAAATTGCCCGACCAAAGCAAAAGGGAGTGATCCGGAAGGAGATTCGGACCCTGATGTGCCAGCAAGAAGTGAAACTGACCGGTGGTGAGATTGGTAATGTACGGGTAACAGACCCGAATCCCATTGTGATACCCCCAATGAGTGAAATGCTTATTTGGTGTAGAGCAGCAATAGGTCTGAGAGGACAGAACTACCAAGCAGTAGTAGAGCCCCATTGTTCAGAACACAGACCTACACTCTTGACTGCCAGAGGGGTAGTGGATGTACATAATGGGAGGGTGCCAGTGCGTCTTCTCAACTGGGGAGAGGATGAAGTCAAATTACCACGTTATGCCACTGTTGCTAAGTTACATGCTGTGGATAATAACTCCATTCACACAACGGAGCCCTTAACCTCCCCACAACCAGTGGAGGATAACTGTCCGACCACCCAGGTGGAGGATTGGTGTCAGCAGCTCCATATCGGGACAGACACCACTCCAGCCCACCAGAAACAAGGAGTATATCGAGTAGTTCAGGAGTATGCTCAGGTATTCAGCAAACACCCACTCGACTTTGGGAAAATTAAAGGGGTTCAACATCACATCCCCACAGGCAATCATCCTCCCATTAAAGAACGGTACAGGTCTATACCTCCAGCACACTACCAGAAAGCCAAGGAAATGTTGCGTGACATGAAGGAAGCAGGGGTGATAAGGGATAGTTGTAGTCCCTGGGCCGCACCTCTAGTCTTAGTCAGGAAAAAGGATGGAAGTATGAGAATGTGTGTAGATTACAGACAAGTAAATCGCATTACACATAAAGATGCATACCCTTTACCACGCATTGAGGAATCCTTAGCTGCCTTAAAAACTGCTAATTACTTTTCCACCCTTGACCTCACTAGTGGGTACTGGCAAGTAGCTGTGGCTGAGGAGGATCGGGAGAAGACGGCTTTCACCACCCCGATGGGACTCTGTGAGTTTGACAGAATGCCGTTTGGACTCAGCAGTGCCCCTGGAACGTTCCAGAGAGTGATGGAGAGCTGCCTGGGGCATCTCAACTTTGAAACTGTGTTGCTGTACCTGGACGACGTCATCGTATACTCCAAAACGTATGAAGATCACTTGAAGCACCTGGCGAAGGTATTCGAGTCACTGTCCAAGTATGGCATGAAACTGAAGCCTTCAAAGTGCCATCTGCTCAAACAAAATGTACAGTATCTGGGACATATTGTCAGCTCAGAAGGAGTAGTGCCAGACCCTGAGAAGATCACCGCCATCCAGAAATGGCCGGAGCCGAAAAATCTCAAGGAGGTGCGACAGTTCCTGGGACTGACAGGATACTACCGGAGGTTTGTGAAGGATTACACCAAGAAAGCAGCGCCTCTGCAAGACCTCCTGGTGGGACAGTCCCTCAAGAGCAGGAATTCTCCATTCCGCTGGGGTAAAGAACAGGCAGAAGCATTCAAGGAAATGAAGGAGATCCTGACAGGTGATGAGATCCTAGCCTATCCTGACTACAGCCAGCCGTTCCTGCTGTATACTGATGCCAGCAATGAAGGATTGGGAGCAGTCCTCAGTCAGAAGCAAAATGGCCTGGAGAAAGTCATCGCCTATGCTAGCAGGAAGCTCCGCCCGATCGAGAGGAACCCAGAGAACTACAGCAGCTTCAAGTTGGAGTTCCTGGCACTGGTCTGGGCCATCACGGAGAGGTTTAAGCACTACCTAGCCTCCAGCAAGTTCACTGCCTACACCGATAACAACCCCTTAACGCATCTTGAAACAGCTAAGCTGGGAGCCATGGAACAACGATGGATGGCTCGACTGTCAAATTACCAATTCACAATTAAGTACCGAGCAGGCCGCAAGAATGCCAACGCTGATGCCCTATCCAGGATGCCTCATGAATCGGACACAGAAGAAGAAGAAGCGGATGATCTGGAAGAGATTGAACTACCTGCCTTTCACAGGAATGGGATAATCCACGAGCAACAAGCCTGCAGGAGATCGCGTGGTAAGACATTAAATCCTTTACCTCACCACAGCTGGAAGGAGACTCAGGACAGCGATCCAGTTGTCAGCCGAATCAAGGAGCTGATAACTCAAGAATGTTCCTCCTTGGAGAAGGATGCGTCCCAACAAGCAAAGCAGCTGTGGAATGAGAGAAGCCGGCTGTTTATCTACCGTGAGAAGCTGTGCCGGAGGTACGTCAACCCAAGGACCCATGAGATGGTATGGCAGATAGTAGTCCCCGGAACGGACGTCCAGATGGTGTTGGAAGCCTACCACGATCAAGCAGGGCACTTTGGCTGGAAGAAGCTGGAGACCCTGTTGAAGTGTCGTTTCTATTGGGTGGGAAAGCGCAGCTCCATCGAGAGGTGGTGCCAGAACTGTGGACCCTGTGGCCTCAGAAGAAAGGACTACAGCAGTCAGAAGGCACCCCTGCAACCCATCAAGACGACTCGTCCCTTGGAGATCGTGGCCCTGGACCATGTCAAGTTGTCACCCAGCCGGTCAGGATACTCCTATGCCCTGACTATGGTGGATCACTACTCCAGGTTCCTGGTGGTCGCTCCTGTCAAAGATCTGACGGCAGAGACAGCATCAAAGACGTTCCAAACGTATTTCTGCAGACCACACGGATATCCTGAGCAGGTACTAACTGATCAAGGCCCAGCCTTCGAGGCCGAATTATTCAAAGAGTTTTGTCACTTGTACGGGTGTAAGAAGATCAGAACCACACCGTACCACCCCCAAACCAATGGTCTCTGTGAGAAGATGAATCACATCGTCATTGACCTGTTGAAGACAGTACCACTCGAGGAGAGAAATAGGTGGCCAGGCCTACTACCTGACCTGGTAGATCTGTACAATCACATACCTGTGAGTTCCACCAACTGCACCCCAGCCTACCTCATGCGGGCAAGACCAGGAAAGCTGCCCATGGATCTGGAGCTTGGTGTTGTAGAACCAGAAGCAGATGTGACTACTGAGGACTGGGACACAAACAGACAGGAACAGTACAGAAAAGTACAAGCCTGTGTTGAAGAAAGTCTCAATCGAGTCAGGGATAAACAAGAAGGTCGCTACAACAAAAGTGCGCCAGCTGAACCTTTCGCACCTGGTGAAGTCGTACTGAAAAGAAAGAGGAGGTTACACAAACTCGACGATCAATGGGAAAGAGAGCCCTACATCATACAAAATTCAAGGTTTGACAACAAGAAGACGTGCATAATTAGCAAGGATGGAGGAAGAACGACTGCAACTGTATCCTGAGATCACCTAAAGTTGTGTCCAAACCCATTAAAGCTTCAGAGAGAAGAACCTGTTGTCAATCAGGAAAAGCGTGATGACTCATTCATACATACAGACTTAGGAGATTTCCCCGCGGATTGGCCCAGAATTGGAGAAGCTGTAATCATTCCCGTGCTTCAATTCTATCAACCACAAGAAGAACCTCTACATCCAGTTGCACCAGTTGTTGCAGTAGAGCCAGTTCCAGAGGAACCTGCTCCAGCAGAACCCCAAGAAGCAGCACCTCAAGAAGCGGAATCCCCAGAAGTTGAGTCTCAGGAAGGAGAATCCCCTGGCGAAACAGAACCGCATCGCCCAGCCGCTAGTATGCTTGCCAGATCCCTAGAGAGGTGGAGGCAGATTTACAGTTTGCCGGCACGCAGGACAGACAGGGTAACTGACACCTCACCTACCACTACACCACGTAGGTCAGTACACATAACAAGAGGGCAATTACCTGTTAGGTACAGAGAGTAGGACCTAACTAATGTAAATAATTACCAGGAATCACTGTATATAAATGTATATATTGTTATAATATGCCTTTATAATACTGCTATTTATTAATCTGTTTTCCTTTTGATATTGAAACAAGTGAATGGACATTATTTTTACTTGTTTTCTCTACCCCCTTTTTGAGCATCCTTTTCCAAAAGAGACTGGGACTTTTATGGTTGCTCAATTCCTCAATCCATCATTGTGTTAATGTACATAGTTGTTTACTTACCGTTAAGCAACAGTTCAAGAGTGCCTTACCTCCTGTAAAGGAAGAGTTATTTATAAAATGTTATTGTTCTTTGTTTTGTATTTCAGCCCCGGAGTGCTGAGTTCTACTAGGGGGGAATGTGGAGCCCAGCTGTGACTGGATCCATATCTTCTAGAAGGGTGCACTGAAGGAAGATACCACCAGAGGTCATTATGCACATGCACACACGTACAATTTATCCCAGAGACCACCAGAGGGAGCTGTGGAAGACATATAAAAAGACCTGACACAGGAAACACGAGGGAGTTCTGTGAGTGTAGTCAGAGAGCTCAGTCTGCTCAGAGAGCTCAGTCTGCTAGTGGAGTCTAGTAAGAGTGATACAGAGAAATCACTTAAGTCTAGTCAGAGCTGAATTGAGGAGTGTAGCTCAGTAGAAGCGTGCCGACGCATAGAGAGCGGCGAAGAGGCAGCCCACCAACTGCCAGCATGTGTGATCGTGTGAGGATCTAGGTAGGCCGAAGGCGAGTGGAAGTTAATGAGACAGAGGGGCCTTAACAGCTCATCTCAGAAAGTACCACCGGACACCGGGGTCCGAGCCTATAGGGATCTCCACGACCCATTAGGAGAACACCGGAGTTCCTGGAGGACTACAAGTCCCAGGAGTACCACAGAGCTGATACGTAGCTGGATCAGGAGGACAGAGTCTAGCAGTGCACTGCAAATAGAGACTGTGTGCTTCAACAGGAGATCCAATCACAAGATCAGCCAGGTGCAAGACGGAGACCAAGTTAGACCTAGCTTCAAGCAGGTCAGGACTTTATCACAAAAAGGCAGAGTACAGGAGGCCACACACCTACCAGTGGAAGAATCTGGATGTGCACCCTTCACCCTACAGCGCTCCGGGAAGTGTCTGCAACATCTTCAGATAAAGGTACCAAAGTGACTTATGTGTGTGTCTCCCTTATTACTTCTGACTGCCGGCTCCCCGTCTGTCTGGCACCTCTACATATCTATCTGCCCTGGAGGATAACTCAGCCTTACTTGTGGAAGGCTTAACACCTAGCTGCACAATATCAACCCTCCAGTGGATCTGCATAGCAGCGCTGGTCATCCTGACCAGGTACCACAAGTGGCGTCACGAATCCCTATATCATTATTCAAGTCACCTGTAAATATCCCACATTAAAGTGAGCGCCCAGGGCACGGACCGAGCTGTGCTACCCGTGACATCCCCCATAGACATCAACAGGCTCGGTGCCGAGTACCCCAAAGCCCTGGCGGACGACTCATTATGCTCAGCTCTATATACTTTGTAGATAATCCAAACGAGCGATTTTTACTATGACCGCTAGGTAGTTCTTTATCTGAAATCCTGGCTCCAATTACCTAGTAACATCTTGTCAGGATTTTTTTCTGCTGAACGTATTATATGTATTATTAGTACTAAATTGGGTTTTCGCTCCTTATGTATACCATGTATTTTAACTTATACTATTGATTATGCTGGATGACGTCAGTTTCTCTTTAGCTGCAAACCTTTTTCGGTCGGCAGCATTCATTAATAATATTTTTCACCTTGTCTGTCTTGCTTATACCTTGTCCAATTATTAAATATTTTGTTATAATAAAAATATATTTTTATAGAGACCCCTCTTTTGTGGTTTATATAGAATAATATTGCTGTTTAAATATAGCCTAATTTTACCACAATTAGAATAGTTACTGCTATTTCTCGTTCAATCTTTTTTGGTTTTCAGGTATAGGACAGAGTACAGGCAGGGAAAGGAAAGAGACAAGGCACAGAGACCAGGATATACTGCCTACTGGAGGGCAGACAGACAGGTACAAGGCAAAGCTAGGAATCAAGATTAGGGAATGAGGGAGCAGGTTTGGACCCGTTCCCACTGGAGAAAACCGCAAGGCTGTGGAGAGGAGCTGCAGTTGCAAGAGGTTCAGCAACAGCAAAAGCAGAACAAAGTAGAATGAAGCAGAACCGCAGGAGTGCTGAGCAGAGGTAATATTAATAATCTTTATTTATATAGCGCCATCATATTCCGCAACGCTTTACAGTTTAACAGTTTCAAGACACGAGTCATAAGTAACAACGTTAACAATACAATAATTAAAGCAAAATAATACAATAATTAAAGCAAAATAAGACGACACTGCTCGTGAGAGCTTACAATCTACAATGAGTTGGGGGAGATACAAGGTACAGGTGTGTATATACAATGGTGCATTTACAATGATGGTCCAGCCATCTTGAGGGAGTGAGGGATGGATGGAGATAGTGAATTGGCTACACATACACACTTACACATAGAATGACTTTGATTAGTGAATGTGATAGGCCGCTCTGAACAGATGTGTTTTGAGGGAGCGCCTGAAACCATGCAAATTGTGGATAGTCCTAATTTCTTGGGGTAGAGCATTCCAGAGGATTGGCGCAGCGCGGGAGAAGTCTTGGAGTCGGGAGTGGGAGGTACGGATTAGTGCAGAGGTTAGTCGAAAGTCGTTTGCAGAGTGCAGCAGTCGGTTAGGCCGATAGATAGAAGTGAGGGAGGAGATGTAGGGGGGTGCTGCACTGTGGAGAGCTTTGTGCGTGAGAACCAGTACTTTGAATTGGATCCTATAATGAATGGGCAGCCAGTGTGAGGAATGGCGAAGAGCGGACACGTCCGAGTACCGATTAGCCAGATGGATGACCCTGGCTGCTGCATTAAGGATGGACTGGAGAGGTGATAGTCGAGTAATGGGGAGGCCAAGTAATAGAGCGTTGCAGTAGTCCAGGCAGGAGTGGATCAATGCTACAGTGAGGGTTTTTGTTGTTTCCATAGTGAGAAAAGGGCAGATTCTAGAGATGTTCTTTAGGTGTAGGCGGCAAGAGCGGGCAAGAGATTGTATATGGGAGGTGAAGGAGAGATTGGTGTCAAACATAACACCCAGACAGCGAGCCTGCTGCCGGGATGTTATTATGGTGCCGCCCACGGAGGGAAATGTCTGATTTAGGGAGGTTAGTAGACGGCGGGAGCAGAAGAAGTTCAGTTTTGGAGAGGTTAAGTTTCAGATAGAGAGCGGACATGATGTTGGAGACTGCGGACAGACAGTCGGTAGTGTTCTGTAGTACAGCGGGGGTAAGGTCGGGGGATGACGTGTATAGTTGTGTGTCATCAGCATAAAGATGGTACTGAAAGCCAAATCTGCTGATGGTCTGTCCAATTGGGGCCGTGTAGAGAGAGAAGAGAAGGGGGCCAAGGACTGAGCCCTGGGGTACACCGACAGTGAGAGGAAGAGGAGATGATGTGGAGTCAGAGAATGAAACACTGAAGGAGCGGTCAGAAAGATAGGAAGAGAACCAGGAGAGAGCAGTGTCTTTAATACCTAGTGACTGGAGCCTAGACAGTAGGAGACGGTGGTCAACCGTATCAAAAGCTGCAGAAAGGTCGAGAAGAATGAGCAGAGAGTGGTCACAGTTACGTTTTGCTGTCAGAAGGTCATTGGTCACTTTGATGAGTGCAGTTTCAGTCGAATGTAAGGGTCGGAAGCCGGACTGTAAAGGGTCTAGGAGGGAGTGAGTGGAGAGGTAACGGGTAAGGCGGGAGTAGACTAGGCGCTCCAAAAGTTTAGAGATGAAGGGGAGATTGGAGACCGGTCTGTAGTTGTTTGTGCAGGAAGGGTCGAGAGCGGGTTTCTTTAGTAGTGGAGTAATGATGGAGTGTTTGAAGGAAGATGGGAAAATGCCAGAGGAGAGTGAGAGATTAAAGATTGTAGTTAGGTGAGTTGTGACAACTGGAGAGAGAGACTGGAGGAGGTGTGAGGGAATGGGGTCGGTAGTGCATGTAGTCGGACGAGAGGAAGAGAGGAGTCTGGAGACTTCTTCTTCTGTGATGGGATCAAATGTGGAAATTGAGCTATGGGAAATGCAGGGAGGGATGGGAGTCACAGCACTTGGTGGTTGAGAGCAGATTTCCTGACGGATAGTATCTATTTTTTCTATAAAGTGGGAGGCCAGGTCGTCAGCACAAATGTCTGTGATAGGGCTTGTGCTTTTGGCCTGAAAAGTGTCAAAAAGTTTCTTGGGGTTGTTTGCTAGTGAGGAGATCAGGGTGGTGAAGTAGGTCTGTTTGGCGAGGTGAAGGGCAGCATTATAAGTTCTTAACATGAATTTAAAGTAGATGAAATCTTCTGGTGTGCGGGTTTTAGAAAGTGGTAGAAAGTGGTTCAGCAGCAGCAGAAGCGGAGCAAAGCGGAACCGCAAGGTATGCGGATAGGAACTGCAGCAAGAAGTTCTGCAGCAGCAGAAGCGAAGCAAAGCGGAACCGAAAGGTATGCGGAGAGGAGCTGCAGCAAGAGGTTCTGCAGCAGAAGCAAAGCAAAGCGGAACTGCAAGGTATGCGGAGAGGAGCAGCAGCAAGAGCTTCTGCAGCAGCAGGAGCAAAGCAAAGCAGAACCGCAAGGTATGCGAAAAGGAACTGCAGCAAGAGGTTCTGCAGTAGTAAGCAAGACAGAGGGAGTAAACACAAGGGTAAGCAGGGCAGGTTAGGACAGGCCGCAACCTGGGATACAACAGACACAGGTATAGGACAGAGTACAGGCAGGGAAAGGAACGAGAAAAGGCACAGGAACAAAGACACAGAGACCAGGATATACTGCCTACTGGAGGGCAGACAGACAGGTACAAGGCAACATTTGGCAGGTGCACACTGATTCCATAAGAACCAGAGAGTGCTGGCGCCGCCCCCCTATGCACACAGTCAGGAAGCATGCAGAGAGCAGGCAGGAAGCAAGAGGCACATAGCATGGAGTAGGCAGCAGACAGAATTCACAGTATGGCCTGGAGCAGTGAGTAAGTTGGTGTGTGAGGGATGGGAGGCCATGCAGTGATGCCAGCAGGGTTGTTACACAGACCTCCCCTTGCATCATGTGCAGATCCTCCCTTTCATCATGTGCAGACCCCCACTTTCATCATGTGCAGACCCCTCCCTGTCATCATGTGCAGACTCCTCCCTTTCATCATGTGCAGACCCCTCCCTTTCATCATGTGCAGGCACCCCTTTCATCATATGCAGTTCCCCCCTGTGTACTGTTCTGGTCTCCGGTGTATCCAGAACTGTACACAGAAGTTCTGGTCTCCGGAGTATCCAGAACTTTTGGAAATGCATTGAGCAGCAGGGTGGTTTGCTGTTGAAGGAAAAAAAATCTCTTTAAATCTTCTGCTTCATCGAGTGTGAGCGAGCCAAGTGTGACCGGAGCGTAAGTGCGAACGGTGGTAAGTGTGTGACTTGGGATTCAGTGAAGTAGTATTTAGAAAACCTTTAACAAATACTTGTGTGAATTGGTGTGAGTTGCTGAATTGTGGATTGCTGAGTGCTTTTCTACCTGTTCAATTTTTTTGAGCTTTCTTAACCTATTTTTTGTCTACAGGATTAATCTCTTATTTTACTATCTGTGTGTTTAAGGGTTAACTATATTGCATTTAAATCTTGAGGTATAGCTATATTCACAAGGGGTTAATTAATACTTTTTATTTATTTTTACTTATCTTTTCTGTCTGGTGAAATCCCCATTAGAAATGTGCTCCACTATTGCCAATTCCATCCAGTGTACATCTTGCCACATGTATGCAATCCTTGAACAGCCGGTCGAGGGTGCATACTGCTGTGCAAGATGTGAGCATGTTGTGCATTTGGAAGCCCAGATACTGGATCTAAATGTGCAGCTGACAACACTGAGATCCATGGACAATATGGAAAGGAGTATTCTGCTCACTGAGCAGACGCTAAATGGGATAGATGATGGGGGGGATGCTAGGATGGAGCTGCAGGACAGTGAAGCAGCAAGCTGGGTGACAGTTAGAAAGTGGGGTAGAGGGAAGAGTGCCAGGGAGGCTAGTCCTGATCTGGCACACCCCAATAAGTTTGCTAAGTTGGCAGATGAGGGGAGTGTCAGTACAGGGGTAGCACTGCTACAACAAGGCATGTTCTCTGAAAGCCGGAGGAGTGTTTGCTCCAGTAAGGGGGAAATAGGAGAGCAGGGCAGGCCAGACAGGTGCTGATAGTGGGGGACTCAATTATTAGGGGAACAGATAGGGCAATCTGTCACAAAGACAGGGATCGTCGAACAGTGTGCTGCCTACCTGGCGCTCGAGTCCGACACATCGCTGATCGGGTTGACAGATTACTGGGAGGGGCTGGTGAGGACCCAGCGGTCATGGTGCACATTGGCACAAATGACAAAGTTAGAAGTAGGTGGAAGGTCCTTAAAGACGATTTCAGGGAATTAGGCTACAAGCATAAAGCAAGGACCTCCAACGTGGTATTTTCTGAAATACTGCCTGTACCACGTGCCACACCAGAGAGGCAACGGGAAATTAGGGAGGTTAATAAGTGGCTCCAGAATTGGTGTAGGAAGGAGGGGTTTGGGTTCCTGGAGAACTAGGCAGACTTCTCAGTTGGCTACAGGTTCTACTCTAGGGACGGACTGCACCTCAATGGGGAGGTGCAGCTGTGCTGGGGGAGAAAATGGCTAGAAGGTTGGAGGAGTGTTTAAACTAGGGACTGGTGGGAGGGTATTCATTTTATAGGTGGGGAAGACAGTGCAAATAGAGACCTGGGCACAAATAATGAAATTGGGGGTGGGGGTGACATGGGGGGGTGGGGTTAGAAGAGTTAATAATTTAAGAAAGAATAGAGATACTGAGAGATACATAAAGTGCATGTATATTAATGCCAGAAGCCTCACAAACAAAATGGAGGAATTAGAATTAATTTTTTCGGAACATAATTATGACATGGTGGGGATATCTGAGACATGGCTGGATGAGAGCCATGACTGGGCTGTTAATTTACAGGGCTATAGTTTGTTCAGAAATGACCGTACAAATAAGTGAGGTGGGGTGTGTGTTTATATGTAAAATCATCCTTAAAACCCATCCTGCATGATAATATATGTGACTCTAATTAAGATGTAGAGTCCCTGTGGGTGGAGATAAGGGGAGGGGGAAAAAAATAATAAATTACTGATGGGGTTTTTTATAAGTCTCCAAAAATAATGGAAGCAACGGAGAATATCCTCGTAAAGCAAATAGATGAAGCAGCGACTCAAGGAGAAGTCATTATTATGGGGGACTTCAACTACCCTGAAATACAATGGGGAACAGAAACCTGCAGTTCCAGCAAAGGTAATAGGTTTTGGAGAGGCAATTACCTTTCACAACTAGTTCAGGACCCAACAAGAAGGGGGGCACTGCTAGACCTATTATTAACCAACAGGCCAGACCGCATATCAAATATAAGGGTTGGGGGTCACTTGGGTAATAGTGATCACAAAATAATAAATTTTCATGTATCCTTTAACCCTTTAGTGACAGAGCCATTTTGCAGCTTAATGACAGGGCCAATTTTTACAATTCTAACCACTGTCAATTTATGAGGTTATAACTCTGGAACGCTTTAACGAATCCAGCTGATTCTGAGAATGTTTTTTCGTGACATATTGTACTTCACGATAGTGGTAAAATTTCTTTGATATGACTTGTGTTTATGAAAAAAACGGAAATATGGCGAAAATTTTGAAAATTTAACAATTTTCAAACTTTAAATTTTTATGCCCTTAAATCAGAGAGATATGTCACACAAATTTCTTAATAAATAACATTTCCCACATGTCTAATTTACATCAGCACAATTTTGGGAACAAAATTTTTTTTTGTTACGAAGTTATAAGGGTTAAAAGTTGACCAGCGATTTCTCATTTTTACAACACCATTTTTATTTTAGGGACCACATCACATTTGAAGTCACTTTGAGGGGTCTATACGATAGAAAATACCCAAAAGTGACACCATTCTTAAAACTGCACCCCTCAAGATGCTCAAAACCACATTCAAGAAGTTTATTAACCCTTTACGTGCTTCACAGGAACTGAAGCAATGTGGAAGGAAAAAATTAACATTTACATTTTTTTGCAAAAACTTTGCTTCGGAACCTATTTTTTTATTTTCACAACTGTTAAAAGAAAAAATGAACCACAAAATTTGTTGTGCAATTTCTCCTGAATAAGCCGATATCCCATATGTGGGGGTAGACCACTTTTTGGGCGCACTGCAGAGGTCGCAAGGGAAGGAGCGACATTTGACTTTTTCAACACAGAATTGGCTGGATGCCATGTCTCGTTTGTAGAGGCCCTGATGTGTCTAAACAGTGGAAACCCATCACAAGTGACCCCATTTTGGAAACTAGACCCCCTAAGGAACTTATCTAGATGTGTGGTGAGCACTTTGAACCTCCAAGTGCTTCACAGAAGCTTATAACATAGAACAGTGAAAATAAAAAATCATATTTTTTCAACAAAAACAATCTTTTCACCCCAATTTTTATTTTCCCAAGGGTAACAAGACCCCAAAAGTTTTTGTGCAATTTGTCCTGAGCATGCTGATACCCATATGTGGGGGTAAACCACTGTTTGGGTGCATGGCAGAGCTTGGAAGGGAAGGAGCGCGTTTGACTTTTTCAGCGCAGAATTGGCTGGACGTCATGTCGTGTTTGTAGAGGCCCTGATGTGTCTAAACAGTGGAAACCCCCCACAAGTGACCCCATTTTGGAAATTAGACCCCCTAAGGAACTTATCTAGATGAGTGGTGAGCACTTTGAACCTCCAAGTGCTTCACAGAAGTTTATAACATAGAACCGTGAAAATAAAAAATCATTTTTTTTCCACAAAAACGATCTGTTTACCCCAATTTTTATTTTCCCAAGGGTAACAAGACCCCAAAAGTTTTTGTGCAATTTGTCCTGAGCATGCTGATACCCCATATGTGGGGGTAAACCACTGTTTGGGTGCATGGCAGAGCTTGGAAGGGAAGGAGCGCCGTTTGACTTTTTCAACTCAGTATTGGCTGGACGCCATGTCGCGTTTGTAGAGGCCCTAATGTGTCTAAACAGTGGAAACCCCCCCCCAAGTGCTTCACAGAAGTTTATAACTCCCGGGCATGAAAATAAAAAGTTATATTTTTTCCACAAAACTGATCGTTTAGTCCCCAATTTTTTATTTTCCCAAGGGTAACAGGAGAAATTAGACCACAAAAGTTGTTGTCCAATTTGTCCTGAGTACGCTGATACCCCATATGTGGGGTGGGACCACTGTTTGGGCGTACGGCAGGGCTTGGAAGGGAAGGAGCGCCGTTTGACTTTTTCAAACCAAAATTGTCTGGAATTGAAATTGGACGCCATGTCGCGTTTGGAGAGCCCCTGATACGCCTAAACAGTGGAAACCCCCCACAAATCACACCATTTTGGAAACTAGACCCCTTAAGGAACTTATCTAGATGTGTGGTGAGCACTTTGAACCCCCAAGTGCTTCACAGAAATTAATAAACGTAGAGCCGTGAAAATAAAAAATCATTTTTTTCCTCAAAAATGATTCTTTAGCCCGCTATTTTTTTATTTTCCCAAGGGTAACAGGAGAAATTGGACCCAAAAAGTTGTTGTGCAATTTTTCCTGTGTACGCTGATACCCCATGTGTGGGGTGAAACCACTGTTTGGGCGCATGGGAGTGCTTGGAAGGGAAGGAGCGCCATTTTGTAATGCAGACTTTGATGGAATGTTCTGCGGGCGTCATGTTGTGTTTGCAGAGCCCTTGATGTGCCTAAACAGTAGAAACCCCCTGCAAGTGACACCATTTTGGAAACTAGGCCCCCCAAGGAGCTTATCTAGATGTGTGGTGAGCACTTTGAACCCCCAAGTGCTTCACAGAAATTAATAAACGTAGAGCCGTGAAAATAAAAAATCATTTTTTTCCTCAAAAATGATTCTTTAGCCCGCTATTTTTTTATTTTCCCAAGGGTAACAGGAGAAATTGGACCCAAAAAGTTGTTGTGCAATTTTTCCTGTGTACGCTGATACCCCATGTGTGGGGTGAAACCACTGTTTGGGCGCATGGGAGTGCTTGGAAGGGAAGGAGCGCCATTTTGTAATGCAGACTTTGATGGAATGTTCTGCGGGCGTCATGTTGTGTTTGCAGAGCCCTTGATGTGCCTAAACAGTAGAAATCCCTGCAAGTGACACCATTTTGGAAACTAGGCCCCCAAGGAGCTTATCTAGATGTGTGGTGAGCACTTGAACCCCCAAGTGCTTCACAGAAATTTATAAACGCAGAGCCGTGAAAATGAAAAATCATTTTTTTTCTCAAAAATGATTTTTTTAGCCAGCTATTTTTTATTTTCCCAAGGGTAACAGGGGAAATTAGAACCCCAAAATTGGTGTGCAATTTGTCCTGAGTATGCTGATACCCCATATGTTGGGGTAAACCACTGTTTGAGCGCATGGCAGGGCTCGGAAGGGAGGGAGCGCCATTTGACTTTTTGAAAGCCACGTCGTGTTTGGAGACCCCCTGATATGTCTAAACAGTGGAAACCCCCCAAAGTGGCCCCATTTTGGAAACTAGACCCCTTAAGGAACTTATCTAGATGTGTGGTGAGCACTTTGAACCCCCAAGTGTTTCACAGAAATTTATAAACGCAGAGCTGTGAAAATAAAAAATCATTTTTTTTCTCAAAAATGATTTTTTTAGCCAGCTATTTTTTATTTTCCCAAGTGTAACAGGAGAAATTAGAACCCCAAAATTGGTGTGCAATTTGTCCTGAGTACACTGATACCCCATATGTTGGGGTAAACCACTGTTTGGGCGCACGGCAGGGCTCGGAAGGGAGGGAGCGCCATTTGACTTTTTGAACGCCACGTCGTGTTTGGAGACCCCCTGATGTGCCTACATAGTGGAAATCCCTCAATTCTATCTCTAATCCTAACCCCAACACACCCCTAACCCTAATCCCAACCCTAATCCTAACCTAAATCCCAACCCTAATTCCAACCCTAATTGTAACCCTAACCTTAATTGTAACCCTAACTCTAATTGTAACCCTAACCCTAATTTTAACCCTAACCCTAATTGTAACCCTAACCCTAATTATAACCCTAATTATAACCCTAACACTAAGGCTAGGTTCATTTTGCATTTTACCAGCCCGTTCAACACATAGCGTTGACGGGCTGGTAACGGTATAGCATAACGCGATCGCGTTATGCTATACCTACTAGCGCAGAAGAATCAGCAGATGATTCATCTGCGCTAGCGGTGACGGAGCCCAGACACTGAAGCCCGCGTCCGAGGCTCCATCACTGAATGATGGCACGTCACAAACGCATGCCGCTTTACGGCATGCGTCGCGATGCGCCCTCAAATGGGGGTGAATGGCAGCGTTAACGGGCTGCGTTACACTGCGTTATACCGCGGTGTAACGCAGTCCGTCTAACGGACTGCCATAACGCAGTATGAACCCAGACTAACCCTAAACCTAATTATAACCCTAATGCTAAACCTAACCCTAATGCTAACCCTAACCCTAATTATAACCCTAACCCTAATTATAACCCTAAACCTAACGGAAAAATGAAAATAAATATAATTTCTATTTTTTATTATATGTCCCTAACTAAGGGGGTGATAAATGGGGGGGTTATGTACTGTTTTTTTTATTTTTATCACTGTGATAGTTCATCACAGTGATTAAAATGCACTTTCTGGAGAATGAATGAAAAAAAATTTTAATCTGCCGCCAAGCCATTTATTTTTTTCCAGGAAGAAGACCGGGAGGATCGGAGGCCAGGGGGACCTGCCGGAGGACACCGGCAGGTACAGGGGGGGTTCAGGGGGACATGGGGACCCTCATTTTCTCTCTCTGATGTGTGATCACATCAGAGGGGAGATAAATCTTTTTTTTTTTTTTTGCGATCGCCGTTATGCTTGTATAGCGGCGATCGCAACACCGGGATCGGTGAATACCGACCAGGATCATGTTCTCTGGGGTCTCGGCTACCCCCGGAGAATATTGCCCATCCCCCCCAGCACATAGCGGCGGGCGCACTGAGCATGGGCCCACCATTTTCTTCATAGCGGCGGCACCGGGGGACAATGTAGGGGCCGGGGGCCACATGCAGGGGATCGGGGGCCACATGGGGGTCCCGGGGACCCTTTTTCTCTGTCCTCTGATGTCTGATGACATCAGAGGACAGAGAAATTAAATGGCACAATTTTTTTTTTGTTGTTGTTGCGATCTCCGTTATAGGGTTAATAACGGCGATCGCAACATCGGTGTCGGTAAAAACCGACCCGATTCATGTTCTCTGGGGTCTCGGCTACCCCCGGTAGCCAAGACCCCGGAGAAAATGCACCTCTGGGGGCGCTATTCACTTTTTAAGTACCCTTAATGACAGCCGTTAAAAGGCGTATCGGCGGTCGTTAAGGGGTTAATAAGATGTGCAGTGTTATGATTTGGTAGCCGAGGAGGACAGCAGAAAAAAAATACCAGGCAACCAGACACCCAGAGAGGTTGGTAACTAGTGGATTGCAGACCCCTAAACTGACAGCACAACTAGAAGCAGCCATGGGACGTGCCTACGGTGCCCCAGACGCCTCGACACAGCCGGAGAGCTAACTAAGCCTAAAGAGATAAAGGGGAAGGCTAACTGCCCCGGAATAGAGCCCCAAAGGAATAGGTAGCCTCCAAACTCATATTGGCAGTGAGACAAGATGAAATACAAACACAGTGTTATGAATGTTTTAGAAATGAATTCTGAGCAGAAGCTCCCTCTGGTGGTTACAGACAGTACTGAACCATTCAATGAGGATTGGCAATCAGGAGTTACAGATTGGTCTGATATAAGGGAGGTTCCCTCCCATCATGGTTGCCGGTGATCAATTTTTCTTGTCTCAACGTTGTTTCCTGGTTCACTTGGAAGCTTGCTGAGTCTTGCCTCTTCTCCTGCTCTCAGATAAGATATTTTCTGTTATTTGTTTTTGTGCTTGCCGTTTGCATATTTCTCTGCATTTCTGTGAGGTTGGCCAGGTTCCCCTCCCCGGGGGGCTTGGTCTCCTCTCGGTTCCTCTGGAGCCACTGTTGTTTGTTCATTTGCCTTTTCCAGTTTTTTTCTGTGTCTGCGGCTTAGTTTTGTTACACCAGAGAACTAATTTAGGTAGTAGAGGTCGTGTGATCTCAGGTGTTTTTGCAATTAGTAGCGTTGGTTTTTTTTAGGGTTTTTTTGGATTGCAGTAAGTATCCTTCCTATCCTTTTCTGTCAAGGCAGATTGGGCCCCAGCGTTTGCTCATACTATTTTCTGTCTGTGTCTGTATTTCCTCTTGTCTAACCGCCATTACATGTTTGGGGGCTTCCTACGTTCTTTGGGGATCTGCTCCGGGGCAGATAGCTTTCCTCTTTCTACCTTTAGGTGTAGTTAGCCTCTCAGGCTGTGACGAGGCGTCTAGGACCAACGTAGGAACGCTCCACGGCTGCCTTTAGTTGTGGTGGTTAGACGGTACTGCAATCCAGTAGATTCCAACTTCTCTGGTGTATTGCCGTTTTTGCCTGCTCTCTTCAGCTACCATAAACATAACAGTATCACCGGCACAAAACTGAAAATTATATGGTACTCACAGAAGGGAAAAATAGTGTGGAAAGAAAAAAGTTGTCAGAGTTGTCAGACATTTTTTTATTTTTTTTTTCTGTTTGTTGCATTATTTTTCCCTCTTTTTCTCTGGGTGCTGAGGAGGATTTTTTTTTCTCTCAATGGAGTTTGCACAGTTGTCTGGCCGTGTGGATCAGCTTGCCACTGAAGTTCGGAATATTGCTACCTATCTTGTAGGGTTGCCGGTTGTGGAACCTAGGATCCCCATGCCAGATTTGTTTTTGGGGGATCGAGCTAAATTTCTGAATTTCAAAAATAACTGTAAGTTGTTTTTTGCCTTAAAACCTAAGTCCTCAAGGAACGCAGCACAGCAGGTTCAAATTGTCATCTCTCTCCTGCGCGACACCTGACACCTGGGGACCCTGTTTTAAGTAATGTTGATGCATTTTTTTCTGACTCTGGGGTTATCGTACGATGAACCTAATGTCACTGATCAAGCTGAAAAAACCTTGTTGGCATTAAATCAGGGGCTTGAGGATGCTGAGTTATACTGTCAGAAATTCCGAAAGTGGGCAGTCCTGACCAAATGGAATGATGATGCTTTGGCAGCCCTTTTTCGGAAGGGTCTGTCAGAGAATGTAAAAGATGTTATGGTGGGTTTCCCTGCTCCCTCTGGTCTCAATGATTCTATGTCATTGGCGATTCAAATTGACAGACGTTTGCGTGAGCGTAGAGGTATGCGTGGAATGGTGTTGCCTTGTGAGCCAGCTTCTGAGCCCATGCAGTGTGATGGAGTGGCTTCTGGGGCACAGCGTCATGAGTTTCGAAAACGCAATGGGTTATGTTTCTACTGTGGTGATGCCTCTCATGCTATTTCAGTCTGGCCTTAGCGGGGAAGACGTTTTGCACGCTCAGTTGTCTTGGGTAGTGTTCAGACTAAATTTCTGTTGACTGTTACCCTGATTTGCTCCCTGTCCACATTTTCTTCTCAGGCTTTTGTTGATTCGGGAGCAGCTATTAACCTGATGGATTTTGATTTTGCTAATCGTTGTGGGTTTCCCTTGATACCCCTGCGGAAGTCTATTCCCCTACTGGGGATTGATTCTACCCCTTTGGCTGAGAATAAACCCCAGTTCTCTACTCAGGTGATAATGAGGGTTGAACCTGATCATCAGGAGAGTTGCAAATTTTTGGTGCTGTATAATCTGCATGACATTATTGTACTAGGTTTCCCTTGGTTGCAGTCTCATAATCCTGTTTTGGATTAAAATCTGTGTCTGTAACCAGTTGGGGCTGCCAATGTGTTAATGCCAACACTCCTGTTTTTTCTGCCTCTCCCCAGGCTCAAGATGTGCCTGACTTTTTGACTGATTTTTCTGATGTGTTTAGCGAAAGTAAATCTGCATCCTTGCCCCCCATAGGAGCTATGACTGCGCTATTGAATTAGTGCCTGGTAGTAAATTCCCTAAAGGTCGCCTTTTTAACTTGTCTGTACCTGAACATGACGCTATGCGGTCTTATATCAAGGAGTCATTGAAGAAGGGTCATATCAGACCATCCTCTTCACCCTTGGGTGCCGGTTTTTTCTTTGTGGCCAAAAAGGATGGTTCATTAAGGCCGTGTATTGATTATCGTCTCTTGAACAATATCACTGTGAAATATCAATATCCGTTACCCTTGATTTCTGACCTGTTTCCCAGGGTGAAAAGTGCTACTTGGTTTACCAAGCTTGACCTCAGGGGGGCGTATAACCTTATTCGCATTAAGCACGGGGATGAATGGAAGACGGCGTTTAATACTACAGAGGGGCATTTTGAGTACCTAGTGATGCCCTTTGGGCTCACTAATGCTCCTTCCGTCTTCCAGTCCTTCATGAATGACAGTTTCAGGGATTTTGTGGATAAATTTCTAATGGTTTATTTGGATGATATCTTGATTTTTTCCAATGACTGGGACTCTCATGTGAAACATGTTCGGACTGTGTTCCAGATTTTGAGAGAGAATGCTCTGTATGTGAAGGGATCAAAGTGTGTTTTTGGGTACAGAGGATCTCATTTCTGGATTCATTTTGTCTCCATCTGTTATTGAAATGGACCCGGTCAAGGTTCAGGCCATCTGTGATTGTGTCCAACCTACTTCATTAAAAGCTCTTCAGAGATTCTTGGGTTTTGCCAATTTTTATCGTAAATTTATTGGTAATTTCTCTGTTATTGTTAAACCATTGACTGATTTGACCAAAAAGGGTTCTGATGTGGTGAATTGGCCGCCTGAGGCAGTATCTGCGTTTCAGGAACTTAAACAGAGATTCACTTCTGCTCCTGTTCTACGGCAGCCTGATGTTTCTCTGCCATTTCAGGTGGAGGTTGATGCCTCTGAAATTGGGGCAGGTGCAGTTTTGTCCCAAAGAGATCCTGAGACCTCTAAAAGTAACCCTTGTGCTTTTTTCTCTCGAAAATTTTCTCCAACTGAACGTAATTATGACGTGGGTAATCGGGAGTTATTGGCCATGAAGTGGGCTTTTGAAGAGTGGAGACATTGGCTGGAGGGAGCCAAACATCAGGTGGTGGTCCTCACGGACCATAAGAACCTGGTTTATCTGGAATCAGCCAAGCGACTTAATCCTAGACAGGCCAGGTGGGCCTTGTTTTTCACACGTTTTAATTTTGTGGTTTCCTTTCTTCCTGGCACTAAGAATGTTAAGGCGGATGCCCTTTCGAGGAGTTTCCTTGCGGACTCTCCTGAGTTATCTGATCCTGCTGTTATTTGAAAGAGGGTGTAGTTCTTTCCGCCATCACGCCCAATTTGAGACTGGCTCTGGAGGGGTGTCAGGAGGATAAACCCGAGCGCTGCCCTGTTGGGAAATTGTTTGTCCCAGACCAGTGGAAGAAGAGTGTGATGTCTGAGATTCATTGTTCCTCGTTGGCTGGTCATCCTGGAATTTTTGGTACCAGAGACTTGGTGAGTCGGTCCTTTTGGTGGCCTACTTTGTCTTGTGACGTCAGGGAGTTTGTGCATACAAGAAAAAAAGGTAGCACACTGTAGCGCTATAGCTTGCAAACACGAAATATGAAAAATATGAAAAATGAATTGCATCATTACCTTAGAAATATGAAAAATTGAGAAGTCTTAGCGAATAAGATGGCCAAATTATGTGAGCCTGATAGCCACGTCAAGGCTCTTCTCGTATATCAGGTCCTAACTAATGCCTATCCTCGCTTAGAAAAGTCTGTCTGCATGGGAACATATGAATCCTCTCTCCAGACTAAAATCTACATCTCTGTGGAGGGGTGATGAACCTGCTGTAATTAAAAAGCCTGTGACCACCAGGTGGAGTGCTCAGGTAGAAGGTAAATGAATACATATCAAAAAACTGACCGGCACATCCAAACATAGATTCAGTGTGAACAGGTGCTAAACCTAGAGTCACCAACTCATATACATACAAGAAAAAAAGGTAGCACACTGTAGCGCTATAGCTTGCAAACACGAAATATGAAAAATATGAAAAATGAATTGCATCATTACCTTAGAAATATGAAAAATTGAGAAGTCTTAGCGCATAAGATGGCCAAATTATGTGAGTCTGATAGCCACGTCAAGGCTCTTCTCGTATATCAGGTCCTAACTAATGCCTATCCTCGCTTAGAAAAGTCTGTCTGCATGGGAACATATGAATCCTCTCTCCAGACTAAAATCTACATCTCTGTGGAGGGGTGATGAACCTGTTGTAATTAAAAAGCCTGTGACCACCAGGTGGAGTGCTCAGGTAGAAGGTAAATGAATACATATCAAAAAACTGACCGGCACATCCAAACATAGATTCAGTGTGAACAGGTGCTAAACCTAGAGTCACCAACTCATATACATACAAGAAAAAAAGGTAGCACACTGTAGCGCTATAGCTTGCAAACACGAAATATGAAAAATATGAAAAATGAATTGCATCATTACCTTAGAAATATGAAAAATTGAGAAGTCTTAGCGCATAAGATGGCCAAATTATGTGAGCCTGATAGCCACGTCAAGGCTCTTCTCGTATATCAGGTCCTAACTAATGCCTATCCTCGCTTAGAAAAGTCTGTCTGCATGGGAACATATGAATCCTCTCTCCAGACTAAAATCTACATCTCTGTGGAGGGGTGATGAACCTGTTGTAATTAAAAAGCCTGTGACCACCAGGTGGAGTGCTCAGGTAGAAGGTAAATGAATACATATCAAAAAACTGACCGGCACATCCAAACATAGATTCAGTGTGAACAGGTGCTAAACCTAGAGTCACCAACTCATATACATACAAGAAAAAAAGGTAGCACACTGTAGCGCTATAGCTTGCAAACACGAAATATGAAAAATATGAAAAATGAATTGCATCATTACCTTAGAAATATGAAAAATTGAGAAGTCTTAGCGCATAAGATGGCCAAATTATGTGAGCCTGATAGCCACGTCAAGGCTCTTCTCGTATATCAGGTCCTAACTAATGCCTATCCTCGCTTAGAAAAGTCTGTCTGCATGGGAACATATGAATCCTCTCTCCAGACTAAAATCTACATCTCTGTGGAGGGGTGATGAACCTGTTGTAATTAAAAAGCCTGTGACCACCAGGTGGAGTGCTCAGGTAGAAGGTAAATGAATACATATCAAAAAACTGACCGGCACATCCAAACATAGATTCAGTGTGAACAGGTGCTAAACCTAAAGTCACCAACTCATATACATACAAGAAAAAAGGTAGCACACTGTAGCGCTATAGCTTGCAAACACGAAATATGAAAAATATGAAAAATGAATTGCATCATTACCTTAGAAATATGAAAAATTGAGAAGTCTTAGCGCATAAGATGGCCAAATTATGTGAGCCTGATAGCCACGTCAAGGCTCTTCTCGTATATCAGGTCCTAACTAATGCCTATCCTCGCTTAGAAAAGTCTGTCTGCATGGGAACATATGAATCCTCTCTCCAGACTAAAATCTACATCTCTGTGGAGGGGTGATGAACCTGCTGTAATTAAAAAGCCTGTGACCACCAGGTGGAGTGCTCAGGTAGAAGGTAAATGAATACATATCAAAAAATGACCGGCACATCCAAACATAGATTCAGTGTGAACAGGTGCTAAACCTAGAGTCACCAACTCATATACATACAAGAAAAAAAGGTAGCACACTGTAGCGCTATAGCTTGCAAACACGAAATATGAAAAATATGAAAAATGAATTGCATCATTACCTTAGAAATATGAAAAATTGAGAAGTCTTAGCGCATAAGATGGCCAAATTATGTGAGCCTGATAGCCATGTCAAGGCTCTTCTCGTATATCAGGTCCTAACTAATGCCTATCCTCGCTTAGAAAAGTCTGTCTGCATGGGAACATATGAATCCTCTCTCCAGACTAAAATCTACATCTCTGTGGAGGGGTGATGAACCTGTTGTAATTAAAAAGCCTGTGACCACCAGGTGGAGTGCTCAGGTAGAAGGTAAATGAATACATATCAAAAAACTGACGGCACATCCAAACATAGATTCAGT
>JARQOD010000003.1:307247260-307300100 GCA_033576555.1 Oophaga sylvatica
TTTGTTAATCAGCCAAGATATGCAGACTGCTGTGGCCTGGTATTATCAGGCTGGCAGGTCCATGGATCTTGGTCCTTAACAGCCTGAAAATCCAGGCCTCAGCGGTCTGCTTCATCTGGCTGGTTAACAAAAATAGGGGGGACCCCACGCCAATTTTTTTCGAGGGGATCCCCTATTTTTGTTAATCAGCCAAGATATGCAGACTGCTGTGGCCTGGTATTATCAGGCTGGCAAGGTCCATGGATCTTGGCTCCTTAAACAGCCTGAAAATCCAGGCCTCAGCGGTCTGCTTCATCAGGTGGTTAACAAAAATAGGGGGGACCCGACGCCATTTTTTATTCGAAGGGAACCCCTATTTTTGTTAATCAGTTCCCTCTGACATCACTGATTGTGTCCCTGGCTGACCTGAAGTGAAAGTGGAAAGCAATCAATTAAGCTTTCCACTTCCTCTCCTGTCAGCCAGGAGAGGAACTCATTCATTGGGGGTTTACTGTGAGGCTGCACCATTAGCTGCGGTCCCTGCAGTAAACATTAACCCTTTCTGAAGGATTACACCGTGGGACCTGACTGTGCATGGAATAGGTAAGAATAATTTTGCTTTTTTATTTTATTTTTATTACAGGAAATGGTTTTTGCAGTCAAATAAAAGATGGTCAAAAAACATGTGTCTATTTCATTAAAATGATTTTTAATTAAAGTGTGTGTGTTTTATTTTTATTTCATGCAATAGGATTAATAATTGATAGTTGTCTAATTGACAGCTCTCAATTATTAACCTGGCTTAAGGTCACCTTTCAATTGCAATGTGGCTTTAACCCCATATTAACCCATTCACCACAGCTACAGGGCAATGGGAATAGACGGGCAAAGTGCCAGAAAGGCGAATCTAATTATAGATTTGTCTTTTCTGGGGTGTCTGGGGGCAGATGTTAGTAGCCAGGGGGGCCAAAAATAATGGTCCCTCTCTGGCTATTATTATCTGCCCCCATTCGCTGGCTTTGTCTGTCTGGTTGCGAAAATAGGGCGGAGCCCACGCATTTTTTTTAAACAATTTTACACCTCATATATATATATATATACATGTCATTGAATTTGTGACAACATATATATATATATTTATATTTATAGTTCATACACTTCTACATAGTATAATAGCCGCTAAGTCAATTGACGGCTTTTGTGAAAATGCAGAACCCGACATGAAATGACACTTGGTGTACATAGGGTTAACCATGTCTTTTCATGTCCTTTGCTATCTGATTTGCACAAACAATTACATCAGTCTATGTGTGCAAAATTTCACACCTGTAGGGGTTAATTAAAGGTGTAAATTCGTAGCAAAAAAGTCCGTTTTTTTACAACGAATTTACACCTTTAATTAACACCTACAGGTGTGAAATTTTGCACACATAGACTGATTGTAATTGTTTGTGCAAATCAGATTGCAAACGACATGAAAAGACATGGTTAACCCCATGTACACCAAGTGTCATTTCATGTCGGGTGCTTCTGTCTTTTCACAGAAGCCGGCTTTACCCGGCAATTGAATCAGAGGATATTTTACTATGTAGAAGTGTATAAACTATACATATATGTATATATATATATATGTCACAATGACATGTATATATATATATAATATGTATTCTATGTGTGTATATTTAGTGTTTACAAGGAAATAAAGGTTTTTTTTAGTTGCGATATTTTGTTCCCATAGACTTACATGGGACTTCGGGTATCGGAATCGGATATCGCCGATATTTAGTGATATCGGCGATACCATTCCGATCCGATATTTTTAGATATCGAGCAGTATCGCTCAATACTATCAGTGACATTGGTTTATCGTACAATAACCCCAGAGCCAGAAAAAAATGCATCAATATCATTCAAAACAGGATCCCCAGGTGTCAGGGAAAAAGCCCAATCCGAGGATCGCCGCGCAGGAGAGAGATGACAATTTGAACCTGCTGTGCTGTGTTACCTGAGGACTTAGGCTTTAAGGCAAAAAACAACTTACAGTTATTTTTGAAATTCAGAAATTTAGCCCGATCCCCCAAAAACAAATCTGGCATGGGAATCCTAGGTTCCACAAACCGGCAACCCAGCAAGATAGGTAGCAATACTCAGAACCTCAGTGGCAAACTGATCCACACGGCCAGACAACTGTGCAAACTCCATTGAGAGAAAAAAAATCCTCAGCACCCGGAAAAAAAGAGGGAAAAAATGCAACAGACAAAAAAAAATCTCTGACAACTCTGACAACTTTTTTCTTTCCACACTATTTTTCCCTTCTGTGAGTACCATATAATTTTCAGTTATGGGCCGGTGATACTGTTATGTTTCGCTAGCTGAGGAGGAGAGGATCAACAGCAGGGTAGCCGAACACCTGAGATGTTGGTAACTGATGGGTTGCAGATTCCTAAACTAACGACACAACTAGAGGTAGCCGTGGAGCGTTCCCACGTTGATCCTAGACGCCTCGTCACAGCCTGAGAGATAACTACACCTAAAGGCAGAAAGATGAAAGCTATCTGCCCCGGAGCAGATCCCCAAAGAAAATAGGAAGCCCCCAAACATACAATGGCGGTTAGACAAGACGAAAATACAAACATAGGCAGAAAATAGACTGAGCAAACGCCGGGGCCACAAGCTGACTAAATAGGATAGGACAGGAGAGATCACTCTCTGCAACCCAGAAAACCCCACAAAAATCCAACAACTCTGATCACAAAAATACCGAGATCACGCAATCTCTCCACCCACCAAATCAGTTCTCAGTGTGAACAAAAACCAAGCCGCAGCCGCTGAAAAAACAGGAAAAAGCAAATGAGCCAACAACAGTGGCTGCAATAAACTGTGAGGAGCCCAGGCCCCAGGAGGGGGACCTGGCTGACCTCCACAAACGTGCAGAAAACAATGCAAAAAGCAAGCACGAAAAGAAAAGCAAAAAATATCCCATCTGAAAGCAGGAGATGCAGGCAAGACTCCAGCAAACTTCCAAATGAACCAGGAACCACAATTGAGACAAGAACAATTGATCACCGGCAACCATCATGGGAGGAAACCTCCCTTATATCAGACCAGTCTGTGATCCCTGATTGCCACTCCTCGCTGAAAGGTTCAGTACTGTCTGTAACCACAAGAGGGAGCCTCTGCTCAGAAACCATCTCTAGCACATTCATAACAGTGATGAAGATGAAGAACCTTGTGCCAAGGGTGTGTTGATATTTACGGCCAGTGCACTCTTCTTTAAACTTTGTTTTTCATGAGCATCCATCAGTTTTTTTGGTTTTCCTCCAACAATGATCTGCTTTGTATTAGGCCAGTTTCACACATACTGATATTTCCGTTACTGGAAAAAATGGTAATGGAGATATCCGTGTCCATGTGTATGTTTGTCACATCTGTGTGGCATCCGTGTGTACCATCTGTGTGTGATCCGTGTGCTGTCCGTGTGTCCGTGTCCATGTATTGAAACAATTTGCTTCAATTTTAACCCTTTGACTTTAAAAACGCACATGGATGGCATACATTGACTTGTTTGGATCCACGTGATCAGTGCAGATGCACAAAAATGAATATGTCGACGTGTGGAGCACATGGACACACGGTCCAAGGAAACACACTGACATGTGCACAGACCTATTCATTTGAATGGGTCTACGTGTGTCATTGTCTCCGGTACGTGTGAAAACTGTCATCACACGTTCTGGACACACTGACGTGTCAAAGAGGCCTTGTTCAGCATCTCAAGAGCATGTTGCACTTTGCCCTTTAAACGGACACGTGTGTCTTTGGCAACATATTTCTTACGGGCATCTTTTATGCAGAGCTTCAGACGCGCATCTGTTACACTGATCTTCAGACAGGCATGAAACACATTCTGATAATTCATGCTGGTGGGCAGATAAACGACTAATCATTGTAGGCTGTATCCTGGATCTCATACCTCCAATAGCCACCACTGTCATTAATCCTGTACATTGCCATTCCTGCTGTCACCATTCCCCTTTTCCTGATCACTTCATCCAACGATTCATCCACCATATTTTTGATAAAAACCTTCACCTTTCCAGCAGCAACTGTAGGAAACCACGTTACTATTTTACAGGATGTTTATGATGCCCGTAATAAAATAAGTGTACACACTATGTTGATGTGTACCTCCCAGGGGGAAATGCTTGTCTGCCCATACACTCAGTGTATGGCCATTCCAAGTATAGGAGAGCCACTCCTTTGTAATGAGAAAAAAATTTTTTGAGACCCTCCTCCACGTTTCCTCCAAGGGGGGTTGGGTGGCGTGCAAATTTGGGCCAGGCCTTGCATTCACTTCATGGGCAAACTTTATGGTAGCAAAAAAAAATAATAATGGGAACTTTTATTTCAGGTGGCCATCAATTACGTGGATTCAAAGGCTTATTTGGGTGCATTTAACTTTGGTGCAGGGCAGGCCTTGCATTCAATGAATAGGCTAACAGTATGGCAGTACCAAATGAATAATGTGAACTTGCTTTTCCTGTGGCCATCCAGTATGTGGGTTCAAAGGCTTATTGGGGTGCATGTGACTTTTGGCCGGGTGGGCCTTTCATTCAATGCATAGGCTAACAGTATGGCAGTACCAAATGAATATTGTGAACTTGGTTTTCTTGTGGCCATCCAGTAACTGGGTTCAAAGGCTTATTGGGGTGCATGTGACTTTGTGGCAGGGCGGGCCTTGCATTCAATGGAACTTCTGCCGATAGTAACAGTAGGGAAAGGATGCTGATGCTGTTTATCAGTAGGGAGAGAGTTAGGCAGGAAAGAGAAGTACTTCTGTGCTTGTGCAGATAGGGGAGGATTTTCTTGTGTGCATCAGCGCTGGTTATTAGGCTGCCTGATAGCTGTATTGCTGTGTGTACACTGCTGTGCAGACTGCTTTTTACACAGCACTAATACTTTTATTCTTTTTTTCTGCACACTTACCGACCGTTCATTTTTTCCCACACCGTATAGAGCTGTACGCTCCTCACACACTACCGTGTACCGGCTGGTGTCACGGACAAATACATGCTGACTATCTGTTTGTGACTCCGGAAATATATACAGTGTGGTGTAATGACCCCTGATGCAGCTAGGGGGCACTGTGTAGGCTCCTCGGGATATGCATGGAGGCATGTGATGGATGGACGGTATGTATCGCAGAGGTGGGTGGCCCTGTGATGGAAGCCTGGGCATGTTTTGGCTCAGCAGATATATTGCTAAGAGTTGTGCTATACATTGGGAGGCTTCCAGGTGACTTGGAGAGCTGGGCGGGTCCAGTCACCTACAAACCCACCCAAAGGGTATGTGTCTGAATACCTAGGATAAAACCTGTATGTAATGGTGTGTATCTAAAGGACCTGTGGTGAGGTCATGACCATGTGATCTAACCATGTGATCCTGATTCCTGACCTCACCTGTGGGTGGAGTTACACCTATGTAATGGAGTGTGTTTGGCACCTGGGAGAGTGTGTGGGAGTCTACCAGTGTGGACAGACTTCCATGTGTCCAGGCAGGATGTTACAGAGAGGTCTCTGTGTCTGAGGAGTGAAGCTCCAGTGTGGGAGTCTACCAGTGTGAACAGACTTCCATGTGTCCAGGCAGGATGTTACAGAGAGGTCTCTGTGTCTGAGAAGTGAGGCTCCAGGCAGGAGCTGAAACATTGAAGATTTGAATTCTACTGTACTATGGTTTATGATGTAATAAACCTAAGGACTTTTTGCATAAGAAAGTGTCTCCTGATTTGCCTCTGAAGCAGCCGAGTGAGTAAAACCTTACAATTGGTGGATGGAATGCTGGCAGCGACCCAAGGAGCACATGTTCCAGGACTGGGAATCAGGAACCAGAGGAGGAACGGACGGTCTGTAAAAACCATGAGTGTGACCAGTGGTCACGAATAAACTGTGTTTATGTTTATGTGGTGCCTCTGATATGAGGTATCTGAAGAAGCTGTTAAACAGTGGTGACAGACAGGAGTCTGTGTTATGTTGACCGGGGTCATTGAGAATTGGAAAAAAGCATGCTGATAGGATACCTCAGAGGAGGTGTCCGGAAACCTGCGTGGCCAACAGGTAACAGACAGGAGTCTGTGGTGTACTGACGGGTCAGTGAGAAACTGTTTTTTCCTTTGTGGGATGCCTCTATGAGAGAGGAGGTGTCCGGAAATCTCTGTGGCCAAGAGTGTGACAGACAGGAATCTGTGTTGTGCTGACAGGTCAGTGAGAAACTGTTTTTTTTTTCTGGAACACGTGTGAGGTGTTTGCTGTGGCTCGAAGGAGTCATGAAGGTGACAAGCGGCTGGCTGTGACTCGTGGGGTCACGAAGGTGACAAGCGGCAAGACAGCGCAGCGTGCATAGACTTGTGGTAGCAGGAGCTACAGTGACTGTTGCAGCAAGAGGTTCTGCAGCAGCCGGAGCTGCAGTAACAGCCACAGCAGCTTAGGAGTAGCATCTGGAGGTGCTGGTTGTTGGTGGCTGCAACGGAAGCGGTGGCAGTACCAGCAGGATTTGGTGTGGTAAAAAGGATAGTGTGGACTGGGGCCTGTAAGAGCCGTGGTGTGTACCCCAGTGATGGGTGGTGTCCCTAAAAGGGGAGGAGTCCCAAAAGGGGGGCGGCAACCCAAAACAGGGATGATTACACAAAAGGGGGCGGAGTCCCAAAAGGGGGTGGTAACCCAAATTGGGATGGTGGCCCAAAAGGGGGTGGAGTCTCAAAAGGGGGTGATAGCCCAAATCAGACCAGTTGCCCAAAAGGGGGTGGAGTCCCAAAAGGGGCGGTAACATAAATTGGGATGGTGGCCCGGAAGGGGGCAGCAAATCAAAAGGGGATGGTGGCCCAAAAAGGGGTGGAGCTTCCAAAAGGGGTGGCACTGGTTACCTCAGTGGACATGGCTGAGGAACAGCGGTGTGAGTGTTATACGTATTCCCCATGTGGCATAGACTTCCCATTTGATAACAGCCTACAGGTGTTTACTGTAATGTTACATCGGGAAGGAGTTTCTGGACGGTTGGACTCAAAGAGTCAGGTGACTCTGAAAGAAACTCCGCTAGTTCTCTGTCTGACCGAGAAAAAGGTCCAGGTGTGCTGCATCCATGGACTCACTGTGGACTATATGGTGGACAGAGTGATGCTGGAGATGTCCACAAGTGTCGAGGATCAAAATGGCAGTATACCACCGAACTTATTGTACCCGTATGAGAGGAAGCGGGACTTTGTATTTTTTGAAAATGCATGGGAGGTTGATGAAGTGTGGGGTTGCTCAGAGGAGAGACCGAATGACCCTAAGGGAGCCCCACAGCAGGCGGCTTTAGTGGTTCCTTGTCATGTGAGGTGTGAAAAGGAGGTATCTCCACCTAATATCGATAGTCTAGAGTCCCAGGTGACCAGAAGAAAGTGTGGGTCAGACCAACTCGGGAACTTTGAAGGGGCAAGACGTGTGACCGTGAGAAACGGTATAGCTCCAGAAAAGGGGGCAGAGACCTGTCTAAGTAGGGACGTGCTGTTCCAGGATGACAGGGGGAGTGGGAGTGACTCCTATGCAGACTGTGACTGGACTGCAAGGGAAAGTGAGTGCAGTAAGCTGGAGCTCTCTGAAGTTACTGAGAGTCGTGAGACAGTTGAAGCTGCGGATGCCGGAACAGGCGGAACTCTGAAGAAGCAGAGTGTGGGTGGACAAGAAAGCCCATCTGAAAATGTAATTGAAGAAGTAATGGTGCGACATGTGCTGGCTAAAAGAGAGCAGGACCATGAGATGGAGCTGCTTAAAGAGTCCGTGAAAGAGACAGTCGAGCGAGAAAGGGTCCTAAGACAAGTGATGGAGCATAAAGTGGAGGAGCTGGAGAAGGAAGTCTCTAAGCTCAGAGAGGCCTAAGAGAAGCATCAGCAGGAGCTTCTCCAGAGGGAGGATGAGTGTCGCGGCTTGGCAGAAGAGCGAGATAGAGTTCTCAGAGAGCTCAAGATAAAGGAGGAGACTAGTGCTCAGCTCCAGAAATCCACGGGAGAAGAAATCCAGCAGAAGTGCCATGCAGATGGATACACCAGGGAGAGCGATGTCTTGGAAAACTGTACTAACGCTCAGGACGAGGAGGTCCAACAGTCTGTCCAAGAAGGTGACGGGTCGGTTTTCAAGTGTGTAATAGAGATACCAGAAGACATGTGAGAAGTGTGTGCCAGTGAGGAGGTGCATGAGGCCTTTAGAAAGGCGGTAGAAGCATGCAGTGTGAACTGGGTGACAGAGATGAAACAGTTAGTCATACTGTCGACTAGGGAAGTCACAATGAAGCGGGTGGCTACCCTGAGGGACTTGCACCTACATTGTCTCTGCACGAAGCAAATGATCCTGTTGAGAAATCACGAAGCCACTCGACGTCTGGAGCAAGCAAGAAAGGCTCAAAGTCGGCTTGGATTGGTTGAAGACATCATTCAAGTGCCCAGAGGTCTGGTGAAGAAAGTCATCGGAAGACTTGGGAAAATGATGCAGGAGATGGTGAATAAGTCCGGTGTGACGAGAGTCAGGATTCCGGCTGATGACGAAGTCCAGGTCGTGGGTAAAGACGGGATGGTTCCGTTCCTCATTGTCGGATCCATGGAGAGCCTTGGGAATATCCGGATGCTCCTGGAGTATCGTGTGTCGTACCTGAGAGAAGTAGAGCAGCTACGACTTGAGAGGGAGCAGGTCAACAGAAACCTACAGGAAATGGAAAGAAGATGGTCACCACCTTCAACCCGTGGTATTGAGAGGCGAAGAGGTTCGCTTAAGACTACAAGTACTCAAGCTGGAGCTAATACAGGAAATAGGTCGCCTGATGGAAGAGGTAGAAGTAGTGATGCCTCAGTTAGCTCAGTGATGAGTGACCTAAGCAGGAGAACCTGTGGTGGACGAAATGAAAAGGACTCAGACCAGACAGGACGTATGGGTGCAAGGGAATTGCGACGCCGTACTGACCGCTGGGGATGCGGGTGGTCTGACAGAGGGTCCGACTTAGATAGACGGTTTGACTGGCAGAGACGACCGAGAAGGATCTCTGGTCGGGTAACAAGTGTTCAACCCACAAGTTTGAACAGAGGGGGGAGGTATGTGGTGTAATGACCTCTGATGCAGCTAGGGGGCACTGTGTAGGCTCCTTGGGATATGCGTGGAGGCATATGATGGATGGACGGTATGTATCGCAGAGGTGGGTGGCCCTGTGATGGAAGCCTAGGCATGTTTTGGCTCAGCAGATATATTGCTGAGAGTTGTGCTATACATTGGGAGGCTTCCAGGTGACTTGGAGAGCTGGGCGGGTCCAGTCACCTACAAACCCACCCAAGGGGTATGTGTCTGAATACCTAGGATAAAACCTTATGTAATGGTGTGTATCTAAAGGACCTGTGGTGAGGTCATGACCATGTGATCTAACCATGTGATCCTGATTCCTGACCTCACCTGTGGGTGGAGTTACACCTATGTAATGGAGTGTGTTTGGCACCTGGGAGAGTGTGTGGGAGTCTACCATTGTGGACAGACTTCCATGTGTCCAGGCAGGACGATACAGAGAGGACTCTGTGTCTGAGGCGTGAGGCTCCAGTGTGGGAGTCTACCAGTGTGAACAGACTTCCATGTGTCCAGGCAGGATGTTACAGAGAGGTCTCTGTGTCTGAGAAGTGAGGCACCAGGCAGGAGCTGAAACATTGAAGATTTGAATTCTACGGTACTATGGTTTATGATGTAATAAACCTAAGGACTTTTTGCATAAGAAAGTGTCTCCTGATTTGCCTCTGAAGCAGCCGAGTGAGTAAAACCTTACAACAGAGATTGCAATTTTCCCCTACACCGTATACAGCTGTACGCTTCCGAGACAGTACCGTATATACGATACGATACGATACACTTTATTGATCCCGGGGGGAAATTACAGTATTACAGCAGCAATACAAACAGCAGTACATAAAATATTAGGACACAAATCTTGCACAGGTGTACCAACATTACATAATAAATAAAAGTGTGTAGTTCAGGTGTATATAAGACAATGTTAATTGACATTAGTACACCAGCCATCAGTCATTATTTTCTGCCACCCTTAGGAAATTATTATACATCCCCATAGCAGTAGATACAAACGATTTCCTGAATTTCTCCTTCTTGCACCTTAGTAGAATTAGACGGCTGCTGAATGTGCTCTTCTGATTCAAGAACATCTCGTATAGTGGGTGTGTATTATTGTTCATTATAGCCCTACACTTCTTCTGAATTCTATCCTCCAATACCTCCTCAAAAGAGTCAAGATGGAGGCCAACAGCTGCGCTTGCCTTCTTGATAATTTTGTTGAGTTTATTAGCGTCAGCTACTCGCACACTATTGCCCCAGCAAATGATAGCAAAAAAGATGGTGCTTGCTACAACGGACTGGTAGAACATCTCCAGCATTTTACTGCACACATTGAACGACCTGAGCTTCCGCAGAAAGTACAGTCTGCTCATTCCCTTCTTGTAAACCTTTTCTGTATGACACCTCCAATCGAGTTTACTGTCAAGGTGAACCCCCAAATATTTGTAGCTCTCAACAATCTCAACCTCCTGGCCAGCAATGGTGATCGGTAAGTAATCCTCCTTTTTCCTTCTATAACTCACCACCATCTCCTTGGTTTTCTTTACATTTAGTTCTAGACAGTTAGTCTGACACCAATCCACAAAGTCAGAAACTACCCTTCTATATTCCTCCTCCACCCGGCCACCCACAATGCCCCCTACAATCACTGAGTCATCTGAGAATTTTTGGAGGTGACAAAAATCAGATTTATACTGAAAGTCAGCTGTATACAATGAGAAGAGGAAGGGTGACAGCACTGTACCCTGAGGGGCTACAACACTGCTCCGTACACTGCCAGATACCACCTCCCCCATCCTTACAAACTGCGGCCTGTCTGTCAGGTAGTCACTTATCCAGTTCACCATCCCCTCATCTACCTCCATATCAATCAACTTATTACGTAGTAAGAGCGGCTGTAGGGTATTGAAAGCACTAGAGAAGTCAAAGAACATAGCGCGCACTGCAGTTCCATCATTGTCCAAGAACGAATGCATTGTTTGTAGCAGAGACGCTACAGCATCATCCACCCCCAATCTCTGCTGGTACGCAAACTGCAGGGGGTCAGTGTAGGCCCTCACCCTCGGGCACAAGTAGGCGAGTATTATTCTCTCCAAGGACTTCATAGCATGCCATGTTAAGGCCACTGGACGATAGTCTTGTAGGGAAGTTGGAAAAGTGGTCTTAGGAACCGGCACCAGGCAGGTGGTCTTCCACAGTTCTGGTACCCCCTGTGATTGAAGGCTCCAGTTAAACAGGTGCTGGAAGACAGTACACAGTTGGTTGGCACATGCTCTGAGGACACGTGGGCTGAGGCCATCAGGCCCAGCTGCTTTGCCAATAACAAGTCTGCTAAACTGTCTTCTCACATCGCTTTGGGAGACAGTGAAGGCAGGCAGCTTATCCCCCAATGTCAATGCTGCAGATATTTTTCCAGATCCATCCCCCATTTCTGATGGATATCTGCTCTTTGTATTATGGTCAAATCCATACTGAGTGATCGTCTTTGTGTGACTCCGGAAATATATACGGAGATTAAAATTTTCCCCTACGCCATATACAGCTGTACGCTCCTCATACAGTACCATATATCTACTGGTATTTTTGGTACATTTTCCCAAACATGAGGAAGTATGGTAGAAGAGGCCATGGACGTGGGCGGGAGGGGCCAGCTGGGAATGATGGTGGTGGTGCATCTGCTGGTAGTGCCAAAAGCCCAACAGCACCTAAGGCAGGAGGTGTTGAGCCTACGTCATCTTCTGGCTCCAAAAGTCCTGGAAGGCTCCCTTTTCTGGGAGTAGGTAAACCGCTTTTAAATCCGGAGCATCAGGAACAGGTTTTGGCTTTCATTGCCAAAACAGCCTCCAGCTCTATCGCCTCCTCTTCTGAAGTTTATAAAAATGCAGTCTCCTAGTCAGGAACAACACCTTTCCTTGTGTCCTTCACCCCCACCAAAAGTGAAGGATGCGGCAGGCCACACTTCAGATTACTCCATGGAGCTCTTTTCACATACCATGCCTGGGTTATCAAGTCAAATCCTGAATTCCCCAGTCCAAGATGAATATGACATGGAGTGCACTGATGCACAGCCACTGCTATCTGATTCTACTGGTACATTCACCCAGAGCACTGCATTGCCATCGCAGTCTACTGAGCCAGAATCTGACCCTGATGAAACTCAGGTGCCCCTTCCCGCATACGATACCACCTTACACAGTGGCACAGAGGAAGGTGCAGATGAAATTGTAGAGGAGGTGATGGATGACCCAGTTGTTGACCCGGATTGGCATCCATTGGGGGAAGAGGGTGCCGCTGACAATAGCTCAAAATAGGAGGAGGATCCGCGGCAGGCATCGACATCCCAGCTGCGGTTTCTGGCAGGCCCGTAGCAGTCCAAAAACGCGTTAAAAAAAACAAAAAGAGTTGCAGGACAACTTGGCCAGACGGTCAAATTAGCACAGCGTGCAAGCCCTGAAAATTCATCCCATAGTAGGAAGAGTGCAGTGTGGCACTTTTTTGACCAAAATCCTATTGATGAGGCAAAGGTTATCTGTAAGAAGTGCGGAAGGACCTTTAGCCAAGGGAAAAATCTCCGAAAATTGTATACCAGTTGCATGCTAAGACATTTAAACACCATGCTGTTATGATTTGGTAGCTGAGGAGAGCAGGCAAAAATGGCAATACACCAGAGAGGTTGGAATCTACTGGATTGCAGTACCCTGACTAACCATCACAACTAAAGGCAGCCGTGGAGCGTACCTACGTTGGTCCTAGACGCCTCGTCACAGCCTGAGAGGTTAACTACACCTAAAGATAGAAAAAGGAAAGCTATCTGCCCCGGAGCAGATCCCCAAAGAACATAGGAAGCCCCCAAACATGTAATGGCGGTTAGACAAGAGGAAATACAAACACAGACAGAAAATAGTATGAGCAATCGTTGGGGCCCAATCTGCCTTGACAGAAAAGGATAGGAAGGACACTTACTGCAATCCAAAAAACCCTAAAAAATACCAACTCTACTAATTGCAAAAACACCTGATATCACACGACCTCTACCACCTAAATTAGTTCTCTGGTGTAACAAAACTAAGCCGCAGCCACTGAAAAAACTGGAAAAGGCAAATGAACAAATAACAGTGGCTCCAGAAGAACTGAGAGGAGCCCAAGCCCCCCGGGGGAGGGGAAACCTGGCTAACCTCACAGAAATGCAGAGAAATATGCAAATGGTAAGCACAAAAACAAACAACAGAAAATATCTTATCTGAGAGCAGGAGAAGAGGCAAGACTCAGAAAGCTTCCAAGTGAACCAGGAACCACAGTTGAGACAAGAACAATTGATCACCGGCAACCATGATGGGAGGGAACCTCCCTTATATAAGACCAGTCTGTAACTCCTGATTGCCAATCCTCACTGAATGGTTCAGTACTGTTTGTAACCACTAGAGGGAGCTTCTGCTCAGAATTCATTTCTAACACATTCACAACACCATGCACTTGCAAGCGTGGACGGACTACAAACCTCACTGGCTTTGAATGCCTACATTGCCAAACTGATCTCATTAGAGATGATGCCCTTCCATTTGGCTGAAAGTGCAGCGTTCCGAGAGCTCATGGCCTACGCTGTCCCACACTATGACCTACCCAGTCGGCACTTCTTTTCTAGAAAAGTCATCCCTGCCCTCCACCTGCATGAGAAAGACCGCATTGTCCATGCACTCAAACAATCAGTGAGTGGAAAGGTGCACCTCACAACAGATGCATGGGCCAATAGGCATGGCCAGGGCCATTAAGTGTCCATCACTGCGCACTGGGTTAATATGGTGGATGCAGGGTCCACAGGGGACAGCGGCGGTGGGACAGTGCTGCCTAGCCCACGGTATAGGCAACAGTTGGCTGTAGGCATTCGACCCTCTTCCTCCTCCTCCAGAAGCAAAAGCTCGTCGACAGAGCGCAGTCACATGAGCACTCCATCCGCAGCTGCCAGTGTTTGCACACGAGGTGTCCCACTATCGATCAGCTAGTGGTAAGCATCAGCAGGCTGTTTTTAAAGAAGATGTCTTTGGGCGACAACAGACACCGTGGAGATACTGGCCGACTACTTGCAGCGAGAAACTGAGTCATCTACATCTTGAGCCAGGCAAGGTAGTCAGTGATAACGGCCGTAATTTTGTGGCGGCCATAGACCTGGCAAAACTCAGACACATACCTTGCCTGGCTCACACCTTGAACCTGGTGGTGCAGTTCTTCATAAATAATTATCCTCAGTTACCAGCCCTGCTCCATAAGGTGCGAAGACTGTGCTCGCACATCTGTCGCTCACCAGTAGACTCCAGTCGTATGCAGAGGCTGCAGCAATCGCTCCACCTCCCCAAGCACCACCTAATCATAGACTTTGCAACAAGGTGGAACTCCACCATGATCATGGTTGAGACGCTGTGCAAACAGAGGCAGGCTGTAATGCATTTGTGGGAGGATCCACAGGTAGGAAGTTTGAGGGCCAACATCGAGTTGTCGGGTGTGCAGTGGTCAAAGCTGAAAGACCTCTGTAAAGTCCTTCAATGTTTTGAGGAATGCACAGGCAGATGATGCCATCATAAGCATGAGCATCCCACTTATGCGTCTGCTCATGCAAACTTTGACGCACATTAAGGATCAGGCGTTTGCAGCGGAGGAGGAGGAGGAGGGAAGCCTTCATGACAGTCAGGCATTGTCTACTCAGAGAACTGTCCTGGACGAGGTGGAGGAAGAAGAGGAAGAGGTGGAGGATAAGGATGAGGGGGATGATTATTTTGGGGAGGATGATGCTTCTCAGGGAGCAAGAGAAAATATTGATTGCCAAGGTCAGGTACAGGGTTTATGCGTGAATGGAGGGATGTGGATTTGGCAAAAAGTGCTCCTCCACCCACCACTGGCAGTGTATCATTGACACCTGGAACATTGGCCCACATGTGTGATTATGTCTTGCGGATCGTAAAAAGGGACCCCCACATTGCCAAAATTATGAAGGATGACGACTACTGGTTGGCCAGCATCCTCGATCCACGCCATAAAGGCAAATTACAGAACATCATGCCACAGGAGAGCCTAGAGCTAATATTGGCGAACAAACAAGGAACTCTGGTAAACCGTTTGTTAGAGGCATTCCCATCACACTGTAGCGGTGCAGGTTCTACCACGAGCCGTACTGGGCAACATGGAAGAGGTGTTCATGGTGCACATAGCAGAAGTGGCGTTTGAGACAGGGGTTTCATGACCATGTTGTGGTCTGATTTCTCGAGTAACGCTCACACGACTAGTAATACTGAATCGGCTGCAACAGACAGGAGATAGCAGTTGTCAACTATGGTTCAAAATTACCTCTCCTACCCTATCGATGTTCTCCCTCACAGTTAATTCCCCTTTGACTACTGGGCCTGTAAAGTGGACACCTGACCTGAATTGGCACAATATGCCTTATAGGAGCTCGCTTGCCCTGCTGGTCGTGTGCTATCAGAGTCTTCAGTGCTGCTGGATCAATCCTGACAGAAAGAAGAACCCGGCTGTCGACCCAAAATGTAGGTGATCTCACCTTCATTAAAATGAATCATGCCTGGGTTTCAAAGGATTTTGTACCACCTTCCCCTGATGACACATAGGTTGCCAGCAAAATGGATCACTTTGTCCTCCTCTTCCTACTACTTCTCCAATTCCTCCATTTGCAGCTGCTGAACGTCCAGCCTACACCTCAACATATGCCTGTTTTTCCACCTCTCTAACTTGGCTGTACCCCCCCCAGGGCCGGGGTCAGCTCCTGGTGCACCCGGGCACGTGCCGGTGCCCTGAGCAGGTGGGGGGGCCCACTCGCCGTCAGAGACACAGGTGTACTACGAGGGGCCCTGTGCCAGTTCCCAGCACCCACAAGTGTGCCCCCCCTGCTTGCTCAGGGCCCCAGCACTTGCAATACTTACCTCTCCCTGCTCCACTGCTGTGACGTCTTCAGAGTTTCCTGACGGTGACATTCAGTTCAGAGAGCGCGATGATGTCACGTCTGTGCACCCTCTGTCTGAACAGTCACAGTGCAGAGAGCTGGAAGATGACGACGCTGAGGAGTCCAGAGTAGAGCAGTGCCCAGCGAGGAGAGGTATTTTTTTTTGTTTTTTTAATGGTTGGAGCAGTATATAAGGAGCATAATACACTGGAGAATTATATATGGGGACCATCATACACTTGAGCATCATTGATAGGGCCCATTATATACTGGAGCATCATCCATGGGGCACATCATATACTGGAGCATCATATGGGGCCCATTATATATGGCGCATCATATGGGGCACATTATATATGGAGCATCACATGGAGACCATTATATATGGAGCATTATATATGGGGACCATTATATTTGGAGCATTATATGGGGTTCATCATACACTGGAGCATCATATATGGGGCCCATCATATACTAGAGCATCATATGGGGTTCATTATTTATGGGGCATCATATAGGGCCCTTTATATATGAAGCATCATATGAAGCACATATGGGGCCTATTCTGTATGGAGCATTATATGGAGCCCATTCTGTATTGAGCAATATATGGGGCTCATTATTCTGTATGGCGCACTATGTTGTGCCCATAATACTGTATGGAGGACTATATTGTACGTTTTTTGAGCTATTGTAGAATTTAAAATAGATATCACTCATATAATGTAAGAAGTGAAGTATTTGGCATTGTACTATACCTATATTTCTCTGCCGTATCGGAGCATCATGAATTGTGGTATGTGTTAAAGGGGCCCGCTGAGACTCTTTTGCCCGGGGCCCATGAAAACCTGGAGCCAGCACTGCCCCCCTCACAACTTTAGCCAAATAACCGCCAGTTGTCAATGCGTTACTATTATTATAAAGTAAATTAAGGTTGACAAGCTTAAGTAATAAGAATTGATGTCATTGGCATTGAAATGGGCACTGTAGGTGTGTTTGCTGTCCTCCACTCCCTGCCGACTTTTCTTCACGAAACCCAACTCGACCCTAAAAAAGGCAAAGTCGCTCATCTCTAGTCTTGAGCACACGTGACTCGTGATGCTAAGTTTTGTAAAGAACGGCTGTCAGCAGTAAGTTGTTCTGAACCCACATATATATTTCAATACAGGTCTGCTCAAAGTGAGAGCTTTCTCACTATTCATGTATCGTTTACAGAATTTGAGCAGTGGGATGTCTGCTGTATACATCAGATAGGAGACGCAGGGAATGCTTTTTATACATCATATAGGATATATGGAGACTGCTGTAAAGTTCACATAGGAGACAATGAGACTGCATTAAAGGCTTTACATACGAGACTCCAACACTGCTTTACACATCTCATAGGTGACACAGGGATTGGAATATAAACAGGACATAGGATACACTAACACTGCAGCAGATACATCACATAGAAGACTTTGAGACTGGTGTATATGCATTACATAGGATAAACTGGGACTAGTGCATATATATATATATATATATATATATATATATATATAAAATAAGATACACTGAGACTGGTATATATACATTACAAAGAATATATTGGGAATGTTGCGTATAAATCACATAGGATACACTAGAACTGCTGTGTATACATAGGAAACAGTGAAAATGCTGTATACATCAAATACAGTAAGGAAAATATGTATTTGATACACTGCCAATTTTGCAAATTTTTCCACCTGCAATGAATTGAGATATCTGTAATTTTTATCATAGGTGCACTTCACCTGTGAGAAACAGAATGTTTAAATAAAAAAAAGAAAATCACGTATGATTTTTAAATAATTAAATTACATTTTATTGCATGAAATAAGTATTTGATAATCTAACAACCAGTAAGAATTCTGTCACTCACAGACCTGTTAGATTTCCTTAAGAAGTCCTCCTACTCTGCACTCATTACCTGTATTAATTGCACCTGTTTGAACTCATTACCTGTATAAAAGACACCTGTCCACACACTCAATCATGCTACAACCTCTCCACCATAGCCAACACCAAAAAGCTGTCTAAGGACACCAAGAAGAAGAATGAGTACAACCCCAAAAACGCCATCCCAACAGTGATGCATGGTGGGGGAAACATCATACTTTGAGGGTTCTTTTCTGCAATGGGGACAGGATGACTGCATCATATTGAAGGGAGGATGGATGGGGTCATGTATCGCAAGATTTTGGCCAGCAACCTCCTTTTTTCAGTAAGAGCTTTGAAGATGGGTCGCGTCTGGGTTTTCTAACATGACAATGACCTGAAACACACAGCGATAAAAATTACAGATCTCTCCATTCTTTGTAGGTGGGAAAACTTGCAGAATCGGCAGTGTATCAAATACTTATTTTCCCCACTGTGGGATACAATGAGATTGCTTTATATACAGTATATTATATAGGGTACACTTAGGCTGTTGTATATTCATCACGTAGGAGATGGAAGACTGCTGCATACACTGACAAGCAAAAGGGTGACAATGTTTTGAACTTTTGAATTTCAGGCTCCGTATCTCCATCCTCTGCTGCTTCGAAAGTGACACTACCACTGTTTTATAGACAATCATCTTGGCTAGCTAATACATAAATCTGAATTGCAACTATTTATTATATGTAGTGATGAGCGTGCTTGGTACTCGAATCGACCAGGTTGGACCCTCGGATAAACTCAATTCGAGTAATGAGTATAAATGAATTTGATGGGAAACTCAATTTCTTTTCCAAACATTTTATTGGGAATTTAATAATAACAGGGAGAGAGGGGAAAAGGAAGGGGAGGGAGGGGAAAGTGGAGGAAGGGAACAAAGGGACAAAAAAGACCGGGTGATCCTTAATGCATAAATATACATTAAATAACAAAACAAGTCAGAGCAAACATCAAAATACAAATAACGTCATATAAAATAAATACATGGAATGATCATATATGAGAGAGGGAGTAGGAAGGTTAAGATGAACATTGTTGAATCATGGGAACAGTTTTATCCACTGAGACCATTTTTTTGTGGATTTGTCTAGATTATTATTAATCGTTGCCAATTTCTGTTCAAAGGATTTGTGAAGATTGATCTTTTCTATGATGTCTGGAAGCTTAGGAGGATCATGTCTCTTCCAATGAAAGGCGATTGCGTTTTTTGTTACTAGGAAAATATGTATGACTAGGGAGAGAGCGGATTGATCAATAAGGTCAGGGTTTAAAGATAATAGGGCTAGCTGAGGAGAAAGGGAAATGGACTTATATAAGAGCGAGTTTATAAGGTTGGATATGTCTTTCCAAAAAGGTTTGATGTGAGGACAGTGCCAAAAGACATGCAGTAAACTGCCGTATTGACCGCAGCCTCTCCAACAAGACGGAGAGTTTTCAGGGTTGATTTTGGAAAGCTTAACTGGGGTGTGGTACCACCTGGAAAGAATCTTATGATGGGTCTCTTGGAGAGACATTGAGATTGTGGAGGAGTATGAAATGCTGCAGGCTCTTTCCCAATCTGAGGGGTCTAAGTTCATATTAAGTTCAGATTCCCATTTCAACAAATTGTGGGTTTTAATTAATTCCTGGCTTTTATTCAGCCACATATAAAGGTAAGCAGTACTCCAGAATATGTTGTGGTTGACGTTATTAATAAGATTGACAATGGGTTATGATAACTTGGGTTTTTTCAGAAGGAACTCTTCCGTTATATCTTTCAAGATGATGTATTTACAAAATAAAGAGGTGGGAAAGTTAAACTTTTCTTTAAGAAGCCTAAATGGGATGCGAGAGGTTCCAGTGTAAAGATCTTTAAGTTTGTTTATACTCATCTCAGGCCAAATGGGATCCAGATCTTGGTGATAAAGGGAGCAGATGGTATGAAGCGAGAGGTTTTTCAGGGTGTCAGATCTATTCAGACCTTTCTTTTGCCTAGAAAGAACTTTCCAAGCCTCTAACGTTGCGCTAAAAATGGGGTTTGAAAGAGGAGGGTCTTTTTTGAGAAGTAGGGAGTCTAGAATAAGGCGGTAAAGCGGGACGTTGTTGTTTAGGGAACATTCAAGTTCGCGCCAGTCAGGAGGGTCTGGTTGAGGCCACCAGAACAGACTTTGTTTAATCAGAAACGAGAAATAATATGCCGAGATATTTGGCAGCCCGGCGCCACCGAATCTTTTGCTGTTGAAAAGAATATTAGCTGCGATCCTCGCTTTTTTGTTGCCCCATATGAAATTATTAGTCCGTAGTTGAAGACTAGTTAGAAAAGGAGTTGAAATGGGGAGAGGTAGTGACCTAAATACATATAGGATTTTGGCCAGGATATAGGACTTAAAAGTAATGATTTTACCCCACCATGAGAGACCTCTGTCTCTATATGTGGACATAGCATCAGATATGGTTTTGATAAGAGAAGCCAGGTTGAGAGGAATCAATGAGGAGATTTTATTGGAAAATTTCAGGCCCAGGTATATTATATGGTTAAATGACCAACTCCAAGACGAAATTTGTTCAATTTCTTCAATATCTGATTTAATTAGATTTAATGGAAGAATTTTGGACTTGGATTCATTTATTTTAAATTATGAAAGTTTTGAGAACTTTGAAAGTAGATCTTGTATTTTTGTTATAGATATAAGGGGATTTGAAAATGTTAGAGCTATGTCATCGGCTAAAAGGCCAATTTTATAATCTTTAGAGCCAGATACAATACCATTGATATCTGGATCATCCCTAATGAGTTGGGCAAGTGGCTCAATGGCCATAACGAATAAGAGGGGTGAAAGTGGACATCTTTGTCTCGTGCCATTCGATATATTAAAGGAAGAGGATAGGTGATTGTTAACATATATCTTTGCAGTGGGATTAGAATAAAGAGCTGAAATACGGGAGAGGAGTTTCGAGTGAAAGCCAAATTTATGGAGAGTAGCGAATAGATAATCCCAATTCAGACAATCAAAAGCCTTCTCAGCGTCGAGGGATATTATGGCAGCTTTAGTTTTTTTGGAGTTAATCAATTTTATGAGGTTGATCAGTCTCCTTGTACTGTCAACTGATTGCCTTTTGAGTACAAAACCAATTTGGTCATTCGAAATTATTTTAGGGAGGAGTTGGTTTAATCTGTCCGCTATAATCTTAACCAAAAAAAGAAGGCCAACTAATAAATGCTCATTCATATATATAGGAAAGATGTGTATCTTCGTACCGTGTTAGCCAGTAGATAGAAAAATATTTAGACTTGAGAGTCCTCAGTGGTTGATACCTTTTAATGGCTAACTGAAAAGATGGTAACAAATTGCAAGCTTTCGAGACTACTCAGGTCTCTTCATCAGGCATAGACTAATACAACATCTGAAGAATCACATATTTATACACAAAATAGCACAGAAAAAATGCAATAGGTAGGACAAGTGACATGAAGCAGAACTGTCATTATGGCAGAGGGATTAACATAAATATGACTAGTTCATAGATAAGGAGTGAAGGTTTTATTACCCTCTGATTGGGGTCTGGTATTGTGTTGTGATGACCCTAAAAGGTCAGGGAGGCAGATTCCTTAATTGTTGTAGAACGACATAAAACTCTGGGATATATTCATCCCAGCACTAAGAGTGTCAAAGGTCATCATAAGTTTATATTCCCAGACTTTTCTATCCTTCTCAGATTTGAAGTTAGATTTTAATACAAGTAATTCCATATCTGTCATGCTATGACCGGGCATACAAAAGTGTTTGGCCACAGGTAAATCCATTCTTTTTTCTCTTATCGTGTGGCGATGAGAATTCATCCTTGTTCTCAGTTTTTGCCCGGTCTCCCCCACATACAGACCCCCAGTTGGACATTTAGTACATATAATTAGGTACACCACATTAGATGTGATGCAGCTGAAAGTACCTGGTATCTTGTAGTCCTGATGGGAGTTGGGGATCTTTATCCTGTCCGTGGTCATTATAGATGTACAGGTCTTGCATTTCTTTTGTCTGCAAGGAAAGGTTCCTGCAGCTGTTGGGGAGGACAGGGAGCTTCTGACAATGATGCTTCTTAGATTTGGGGGCTGCCTAAAACATAGTAGTGGGGGGTCTGGAAATATGGATTGTAATCGGGCATCTTTTTGTAGTAAAGGTTGTAGTTTCCGTGCAGCTCCCCTTAGCATCTCCAGACTTGGATTGTAGGTGACCACTAGAGGCACCCGGTTATTTTCTTCTTTAGTTTTGTAATGTAGCAGGTGATTCCTTGATATTCTGGTGGCTCTTGTAATTTGGTTTTCAATTGTTCTTGGATGGTAGCCCTGGTTCAAAAAAGTCTTTCTGAGGCGACCAAGGTGTTCATCTCTATCCATGGGGTTGGAACATATACGGTTGTATCTGATGGCTTGGCTGTAGACAATAGAGTTTTTTATGTGTTTAGGATGGAAACTGTCCCATTTAAGATATGTTGGACGGTCGATTGGCTTCTGATACAGGGATGTCTCTATTTCATTGTTCTTTAGCTTAATGGTGGTGTCTAAAAAGTTAATTTCAGTGCTGGAGTAGTTAAGTGTTAAGTTGATGGTGGGATGAAATTGATTGAACTGTTCATGGAACGTCTTTAGCTGTTGTTCAGACTCCGTCCAGATGATTAAAATGTCATCAATGTAGCGGTAGTAGGCCCGAGGCCTGATGGGGCAGGAGGACAAAAATTCGCTTTCAAGCTTGGCCATGAAAAGATTTGCATACTGTGGAGCCATTTTACTTCCCATAGCTGTGCCAGTCTCCTGAAGATAGATCTTGTTGTCAAATTCGAAGTAATTGTGGGTGAGGATGAATTTTGTGAGTTTCACCACAGAATCAGCATCATTCCCGGTGTTTCCCATGAAGACTTTGCAGGCATTTAATCCATCCTGGTGTGGGATATTAGAGTACAAAGATTCCACATCCATGGTGGCCAGGATGGTTCCTTCTGGTAGAGAACCTATTGCTGCTAGTTTATTCAGTAGGTCAGTTGTGTCCTGAATGTAGCTGGGTGTATCCTTTACCAGGGGTTTAAGAACACCCTCTACCCATCCAGATACTTGCTCAGTAAGGGTGTCCACACATGAAATAATCGGCCTCCCTGGATTTCCGGCTTTGTGGATTTTGGGAAGCATGTAGAATGTCCCTGTTCTTGGACTTTCTGGTATCAGGTCATCAGCTCTTATGGATTTGTCAGACAGACAAGATACCAACTTGCTTAGTTCCTTGTAATAGTCCTGTGTAGGGTCCGACTCCAGTTTTCTGTAGTAGCGTGTGTCCGTAAGTTGTCTGTTTGCTTCCTTCATATAGTCTGATGTGTTCATCATGACTATTGCACCTCCCTTGTCAGCAGGTTTAATGATGATTTCTTTGTTGGTTTTCAGAGACTGTATGGCCTTTCTCTCCTGGGCACTGATGTTGGAGGCTTGTCTCTTGTTGGTGGCTATGATGGTGGATTTTATCAAATGTCTGAATGAGTCTATATATTTATCCAAATGAGGGTTACGTCCAGGTGGAGGTGTCCAGTCTGACCTCTTCTTGGTTATTGGGATCCCTCTTCCTTCAGTCCGAGTGTTTTCTGAATCTTCTGTATCATTGAAGTATTCCCTCAGGCGCAGTCTCCTGAAAAAATGTTCCATATCACTGCAGAGTTCGGTTTTATCCAGGGCCTTAGTAGGACAAAATGAGAGTCCTCTAGAAAGCACGGCAAGCTCCACTTTGCTGGGTTTGTAATCTGAGAGATTGATGACACAGTTAGATGCTTTTGTGTCTGGAATGGAGTGGTTGTCAGAGTTGTCAGGTTTTGGTTTTGTTTTGTATCTGTTTGTATAGAGTCCGGAATGGAGGCGCAATCTGTGTAGTTTCTTTTCCTTGTTTTGAATCAGAAAGGTCCGTAGTTTGTTGTAGTATTGTTGTAATTTTTGCTCTGTGCTTTCTGTAAGTGTTTTCCTCAGAGTTTCCAATTGTCCTTGGACTTTACTCCTTATGCTGTAGCAGACATGCAAAAGATGGTTCCTTAGTCTTTCAGAAGTCCTGTGACAAAGGTTTTGTGCATAATGGGTATTGTAGGTGTGAAGAATTGGGTTTGTAATCCAGAGTCCTTTGGGAATTAGATTCTCCTTTTTGCATTTAGATAAGAAAAACACTTTTGTTTTGTTTGTGGCCAAACACTTTTGTATGCCCGGTCATAGCATGACAGATATGGAATTACTTGTATTAAAATCTAACTTCAAATCTGAGAAGGATAGAAAAGTCTGGGAATATAAACTTATGATGACCTTTGACACTCTTAGTGCTGGGATGAATATATCCCAGAGTTTTATGTCGTTCTACAACAATTAAGGAATCTGCCTCCCTGACCTTTTAGGGTCATCACAACACAATACCAGACCCCAATCAGAGGGTAATAAAACCTTCACTCCTTATCTATGAACTAGTCATATTTATGTTAATCCCTCTGCCATAATGACAGTTCTGCTTCATGTCACTTGTCCTACCTATTGCATTTTTTCTGTGCTATTTTGTGTATAAATATGTGATTCTTCAGATGTTGTATTAGTCTATGCCTGATGAAGAGACCTGAGTAGTCTCGAAAGCTTGCAATTTGTTACCATCTTTTCAGTTAGCCATTAAAAGGTATCAACCACTGAGGACTCTCAAGTCTAAATATTTTTCATTCATATATAATAATATCAAATACCCAAAGAAAATATGAAAACAGAGCCAATTTATAGAAAAATACAAAACAATTTTATTAAGTTGAAAAACAATTCTTAAAAAAGAGATAACAATTGTAGTACACAATGTTAATGACAAAGAAGAAGGCAAAAACCTAGATACCGTTATTCAGAGGGTTGGATGCATACATATCACAGGATACTATGTAAAAAGATGACTATGCCGTGGTACGCATATGTATAGAGAGCCGTAAGAATAAAGTGCACAGTGCACATAAATAGAATTTTATGGAGATAGTATTAATCTAATAATCCCATCAGTATAGAAAAAAAAATCAAAAAAACAGGGAAGGGAGTGCATGATGCAAAAAAATATAATAATGAGGTAATAAATTAAACCTTAAAAAAGCAAAACTGCACTCAATACTATAAACAGCTCAGATGCGTTATCACAGCATGTCATAAATATATATCTCCACTATAGATATAAACATAGGAGGGTAGAAGGGCCAATAGCAGCAAAAATCGATTGTATATACATACATAGATGTGCAAAACACATGCATGGAAGTAGGACTACAAGGCTATGCTATATAAATCAGAGTCGGTATATATAGAAGGGAGGCACATGCATAAATATACAAATACAATCAAAGTTGTTTAATATGCTACCATATATGTTGCAAGAAGGATTATATATATGCATGTGCTACTGCAACAAATAGTATACTATAAGGTATGTGTGCAAATCCCTATTAAATGCCACTGCCAAAAATATAAGCGCCAAATATGTATACCTGCTGCGATTACCAAGTGGACATCTCAGCAAAATGCCTGTGCTGCTACTATGATGGACATATCTTTTGCATGTGTGCAAATGCTGCTAGCATGGTTACAGGCTGTAATCTTAGGTATATTACAAGAGGATCCATTCCCATGCAACCAGCAGTAACATAACGGTGATATATAAAATCAATACCATATTAAAGACAATAAGCAGAGATAATAGTGCATCCAAAACTTACTGGACAACGGACAGGAGAGCCCCAACGCACGTTTCGCTGAATGCTTCCTCGGGGGGCGAGTTGGTTTAATCTGTCCGCTATAATCTTAGCATATAATTTAACGTCAGTATTGATTAGGGAGATTGGTCTGTAGCTTTTCATTTGATTAGGGTCCGAATTAGATTTAGGTATTAGTACGATTGTAGCTTCTAGCATCTCACTAGGGAAATTTCCAGAATCTGATGCAGTATTAAAGATTTTTGTTAAGTTAGGGGACAACAAGTGACCGAACGTCCGGTAGTAATCATTTGTGAATCCGTCCGGGCCAGGGGCTTTAAAAGGTTTTAAGCGATTGATGGCATTTAATATTTCTTTTTCAGTGAAAGGGGTAGAGAGGAAATCTATGCTTTCGGTATCTAACTTGGGGAGGTTTATGGAAGACAAAAAGGAATGTATATCCTGCTGTTTTGGAAGGGATTGCGATGAGTCTTAGTTTAGGTTATAAAGGTTGCCGTAAAACTCGGTGAACGCATTTGCGATGTCTTGGGGGTGAGATAGGGAAATACCTTTAGAAGAAGAAATTGAGTCTATCCTATTTTTACACCTAAGTTTTTTGAGTCTATTGGACATACCGAGAAGGGCGGTTGAGATTTGAATAATATTTGAATTTGGAGGATTTCAAGGCCAATTCATAAAAGGAGAAGATCAATGCTCTGAGTTCCTGTCTGAGCTTAGGAAGCTCCAACTGTATGATGGGGCAAGGATGGGGGTTATTAGCTAGAAGAAATTCTTTATTTTTGATGAGACTTTGTAGGTTAGATATTTTAGCTCTATTTGATTTTTTAACTTTTGAGGATATTTGGATAAGCAGACCCCTCAGGACAGCCTTATGGGCGTTCCAACAGGAGTATGGACTCAAAAGGTCTGAACCTTTTTCATTAAAATAATTAGTGATGGTGGCTGAAATTTCAGATTTTATGTTAGGGATATGAAGAAGGGAGGAATTACATTTCCATAAAAATTGTTTTTGGGTGGGTGGGCCTCCTATGAACTCAGCAACTACTGGAGCATGATCAGAGATTGTTTTAGGTAGAATTTCCACTGAGGTGAATTTGGGGAGAAAAAATATATCCGTCAGGATCAAGTCTATCCTGGATGCTGAGCGGTGAGGGTCGGAGAAGTGGCTGAATTCTAAGGATGTTGAATTTAGGCAACGAAAGGTATCGAAGAGCTCATTGCTATACAGCCATTTGTTAAGAGACTCCGTTTTGTGTCTATTTGCAGCCGTAGAGTCTAATTGGCTATTAGGGACCATATTAAAATCGCCGGAAAGAATCAGAGAACCTTTCTTAACCAAATTAATTTTCTTTACCAGTTTGTTTAGAAATTTGATTTGTCCTTTTGATGGGCGTAAACGTTCACTAAAGTATGCTCAGAGTTATTTAATTTGCAAATTAAGATATGGAAGTGTCCTTTTTCGTCTATGACTTCATTAACGTATTCAAATGAGAGGGAGTTTCTTATTAACGTGATGACACATGCTTTCTTTTTGGGTCCAGAGGACTCGAAAGCATGGGGAAAATTATTATCTGAAAAGGAGGGGTGAGAGTTAGATTTAAATTTGGTTTCTTGGAGGCACACAACGTCAGAGTGGAAATTGTTAATTTCATGCCGGATTGAGAATCTTTTCCTAGGGCTGTTAAGACCCCTGACGTTGTATGTCGCCAATTTGATACTCATGTTAAAAAGTATTGGTCACAGAGGAACAACCTGAAATGGGCAAAGTTATTAAGAAGCTTTAATGTGCTCAAAATGAACCTGTAATCACTATAAATTTAAACAAACAATAACAAATAACCTAAATAAATAACTTTACAACAAAACCAAGGTCCACCAGAAGGAGACCGCTTCAGCGGACTCTACTTTTTCTTTGGGGGGAAAGTTCGTGAAAGACCACACCAGAGAACTTCCTCGCGAAAGATGAGGGTTGAGAGTGGAGACAAAACATAACAGCTTTGTAGAGCGCAGAGTGTCTAGGACCTGTAAAAGAAGGCCAAAGCAAGGTCAAACATAAGTTGATGAGAAAAAAACTTCAACTGGCGAAACAAATCAAGCAGCAGGTCTAGCTTCGGCAGCAGATGAGGATTTCATCAGAGGCTGAATGTTTATAGACTTTAAAAAATCTATGCCTTCATCTGGAGAGAGTAAGACGACAGTCTTTCCTCTATAATGAACGAGGAGTTTTAAGGGGAAGCCCCACTTGTACTGAATGTCGTTATCTCTCAATGGGAAGGTAATTGCTGAAAACTATTTTCTTCCTTCTATAGTCGCTTTTAAAAGGTCGGCGTAAAATTTCAGGTGGGAGTATGGATCCGGGAAGCCTCCCTTTTCCCTGACTTTTGACTAGAGTAGATCCTTGACATGGAAAAAATGGATCCTTAGTATAGTATCTCTTGGGAGATCTTTGGAGATGTGAGGAGGTTTAGGCAGTCTGTGGATCTGATCAATAATTAAATCTTGGTCAGTCAAAGATGGTATTATTTTTCTAAAGACTTTCTTAGTGTATTCCGCCTGGTTGTTGGGGGAGACAGATTCAGGAATACCTCTGATTTTAATATTATTTCATCTATTTCAATCTTCCAAGTCGGCTAGCTTTGTTTTCAGTTGATGGATTTCGGACTTGAACTTTAGGTTTTCCTGTAGGATGTCATCAGTTTTCCCTTCAATGGAGCCTATTCTTGACTCGTGGATGTCAAGTTTTTTGTTGAATGACTCAAAAGTGTCCCTGAAAACTTTCATTTGGGAGTCAAGAGTTAATATGAGGTTGTTAATTTTATCGGCAAGGGTAGTCATATAGAGTTCAATAGATTCAAAACCTGCAGTACCAGGAGGAGTACTTTCAGAATTATCTAATTTAGGTTTTGACTTTTTTGGACTTAAATTTGGCGAGGAGGAAGAAAGGGAGTCCTCAAAATGACCATAAGGGCGATATTTCAGAGAAGAGGTTTTTCCTCCCCTCTCTCCAGGATTTCTCCGTTTTGAGGAGACAGAGGTATCCATTTCACCTATGGTCCTATGGGGAGATCTGGATTTAATAGGGCTTAACCCGTTGATAGAGTCCAGGGACGGATGACGTTTAAGACCAGACTCTCTGGAGACCCTTACGGGGATGGAGGAAGCTGAGGGGGCATTTTTTGTTTTGGTTTAATATTCTTGTTCTGGCTCATTTTATTGAACACCTGTAAAGATGGAGACGTGAGGAAATAAAGCTAATGCCTCAGTTTAGTGAGGGCTTATAAGAGAGAGAAAAAAAAATGTAGTTTTCCCAGATATCAGGGAAGAACACTCAGGGGTATGCGTATATTGAGTCAGAAAATACTGTTCGTATTTATTATTCTCTCCCTCCTCTCACTCTCACCTCCTTCTTCTTCTTTTAGTAATATTCTCCTAATCCTTATCCTGTCTGCCCCCTCTTTTTATTTCTCTTTTATTTCTCTTGCTGTAATTCTTTCCTTCCTCTTCTCTTTTACTCCTATCCTTGCTTCATTTAAGTAATATCAAGAGGGTGTACTTTTGGAGGAGTTAATCCAAAATGACTGTCGTGTGGATCCCAAAGATAAGGAAACCTGGCACTGCCCCAAAACTCTATATTTTATTAAGGGGTAAAGTTATCATATACTGTACCCGGCAACTGGGAGCTGAAATAGAGGGACACTGCTGAAACCGCAAATACCGGCAGAAAAATATGATTCACAGGGAGCTCGTCAGAGTTTAGGATAACCAGGAGTTGAGATGAAGGGACGTGCCTGTGCAGAGCGCTAGTAAAGATAGCAGCGGATCCGCAATTGCAGATTAATCAAACTCGCAGTCTGTGAATGGAGCTTGTAAAGGGAGCTTCAGCCTGTTTCTATAGCCGAGAGGGACTCTGCAGCAGGCCGCTATCCACAGAAAGCAGCAGAACAGAACATCGGTTCCCAAGCTATGAGTTCGTTTCCAAGGAGCCTCGGGAATTCCAGTCAGAAACGGGTGTTTATGCGCCTGCGCACAGATATAATAGCGGTTCTTACCGAAGTCTCCGGTGATGAATCCCCGGTGGTGAGGAGAATTTCTTCAACCGTCAGGGTATCCACTGTTTCTGACCCTCCGCCCACAGGACCACCGGGTAACCGCAGTTCTGACAGGAAACAGGCGCCGCAGGGAGATGAGAGCTCAGGTACGGCCTGTCCTGAATGAAGCTGGCCTGGATTAGACTCCGTGAAATTCACAAATAAAAAATCAATTTTTGTCCTAAAGTTGGTCTGTGTGACTAGATTGATAAATCTCCAAAACGTAAGGATCCAAAATGCGCCTTGAAGGTAGATATGGGTTGATTTAGAAGAGGATTCACTGGAGCTAACAGACTACACGTCCATCTTCCTGTGCAGTCTAGGCCACGCCCCTGGAAAACTCAATTTTAAGCAGATCCTTGCAGGGCAGAAAAATTGCTGAAATGGATGGAAACAGTGCTCATATGGAATGGGAACAGCATGGGGATGATGCCCGTATGCATCTCTAACACCCAGGTCACTGCTGGGAATAATGTGGTCAGAATGTTATACCACTTTTATGAAGTGACAATAAAAACATACGAAACCAAAGATAAAATGGATTTTACAGTAAAAAAAATGTTAGAAAACATTTGTTACTGCATAATGACTTGTATATGAAGAAAAATTGAAAACAGTAAAAAATAATCACCTCACCCTTAGGCTCTGTTCATACGTAGCATATTTTGCTGCATTTTTTCACCTTCTCATTGCTTTCAAAGATGAAAATATGCTGCAAAAAACGCTGGAAGAATTGACATGATGCTTTTTTAAAAACTGCAGCAGTTTTCCATTTCAGTCAGGAAAAGCAAGGAATCGTGTGCATGAGATTTATGTATTTTTTACCATTTGTAAGCAGTGGGACTCAGACTGGTAAAGCCAATGCACTAAGTACTTCTGCTGCAACCTAAAAGTCCCTTTCAGGGTTACATATTATCTTTTCATTAAGAACTGCCAAAAATGAGAAGGAAGGCTAGTTTCACACTAGCGTATGGCTGCGCTGCGGAGGGCTGCGGACTTCCTCCGTGAAGCTCCGCCCACCTTCGCATCTCCTCCGGTCAGCTCCGCCTATGAGTGCAAGTGGCCTGCATGTGGCCTGAGTACCTATATTTAACATTAGGTATGCAGGCCGTGCAGATGTATGCGGATGCTGCCGCATGTGTCGTTTTGATGGTGCGGCGACCTGCGCCGAACGCAACATGTTTCATTTTGTTGCGGTCGCCGCACCATCAAAACAACACATACGGCAGCATCCGCATACATCTGCATGGCCTGCGTATCTTGCAGACATAGGCGGAGCTGACCGGAAGAGGTGCGGTGGAGGGCGGAGCTTCACGGAGGACGTCCGCAGCGCAGCCATACCCTAGTGTGAAACTAGCCAAAGAGAAACTTTGATACACACTATATTAGATATAAAGGTAGGGCCTCATATACAATACACATTCTGCTAAAATTATTAGGTAATGGAACTCCTAGACTCTTAAGTCCTATGCACTAAGTGCAAGAACTGTCAAACATTAGAAGGAAGAGGGGCTCCGATAAACCCTGTATTAGACATAAATTAGGGCCTCATACACATTCTATTAAAATTTTTCAGTAGTGGGGCTCGCAGACTTATAGAGCATTTGCACAAAGTGCAAAGGCTTCCAAAATTAGAAGGAGGGACTGCAATACCCCTTGGAAGACACGTAAAGGAGGGCCTCAGAAAACATTTTTTCCCATATGGAAGAAGTGGAACTCCTAGACTGGTAAAGCCTTTGCACTAAGTGTAAGGGTTGAAAAACATTGCCTTCAAAATGCGCGTCAGGTGCGGTGGGACTCCTTTAGTGACTTGCAGCAGTCTTGGAGATTTGTGAGTATTCGTTATTTGTTATTTTATGGTGATGTTGTTTCCATCTTTTATACTTTGATTAACGTATGAAGCTTTGTTATAGTCCTTACTTCCTATGATATATATATATATATATATATATATATAATTTACTTACAGTGTATTTGTTGTTTATACCTACATATACGCTTTTTAGACTAGCTTACATAGTAGCAAGTTGAGCATTGTGGATTAATATTTGCCTTTTGGATGTCCCCCATTTTTTACCTGTGGTGTCCCATTTTTTCTATATGTGATTTTAACTTTCAACAAGTCTACATCAGTGTGCTGTTTTATCACCTAGAGAAATGAGTTTCAGCAAAGCCTGTTGCTTCTTCACAGAAGCAGTGCTGCAGTGCTTCCAGGTAGTGAGTGATACGGACAACAATTCGGAGATGGAGTAGGAGGAGGAGGGGGTGTGGGAACTGGTGTAGCAGGTGGAGAAAACCATGATGAAACTAGGTCCCGCAATTCTAGGCATTGGAGCACCAAGGAGTACGTTGGAACTCCTGGGAATATTTTTTAATAATAAATGGGTAAACCAGGAAATGTGTTGGGGGAGTCTTAACTCAAATAGACTTTTTTTTTCCTGTATGTGTTTTTTTCTTTTAAATATGAGGTTAGTAATTAGGGTGTTTGATAGGTACATCTCTATTATTAACCCCTGGGCTTCATGCCAGATGACATTGCAAAATTTTCTTGAGAAATCTTCTTCATAGCTGCTCATCGATCCAAACCAGTAACCTTTTGCTTATAAATCAGCCTTATAACAAACTCAGCTATTGCGGAATGTGACAAAAGTATTTTGTAGTACACAGGAAGAAAAAGATTTTTCAACCACTAGGAGCAAAACAGTAATAATACAGTTACATGATAAGAATCTGCATAACTATTAATATGATATATAGTTGCAGGTCAAATTTATGTATGAGATAGCCAAGATTGTCTATAAAATGATAATAGTCTCACATTCGAAGCAGTAGTGTATGGTGAGATATGAAGCTTAAAAGTCAAAAGTACAAAACATTGTGTTAGAATGTAGTTGGTGCACCAAACATATTCCATGAGTGTTTAGTTTCTAGATTTGTATGCTGTTTAAAGTTAGAACAAAAAAAACTCCCAGAGGCTCACGCAGATAGCATGTGACTGTATTTCCTGTTTTTTCCTGAGTCTGTATGAGAAAAACAGCCTGTTGTAGGTGCTGCACAGATAGAGACACACACATGATTTATTTCTGATCTATTAAGCTTATCATATATTGTTCCTGATTGTTCCTGAATAAACAAGTTCTGTTGTCACACGCTTGGAGAGTATTGTGAGCAATCCACTGCCAAAAGGTTATGGGCCCAGAGTGATACAGAACCCCAGAGTAACACAACAACAGAAGTCCAAAGCAAAAGCAGCAAAGAGCAACAGAGAAGATGTCCACTAGAAGCCATCCTGTCAAGTTCTCAGTGCCAAGCCTCAATAACCAGAACTACCAGTCCTGAAAATTCAAGGTGAAGATGCTGCTCATAAGAGAAGGTACGTGGAAATATACTCAGGAACAAGTGCCTCATCCATTACCAGATGATTGGCAAGAGAAGGATCAGACAGCACAAAGCATGATCTCCCTCAGTATAGATGATAATCAGATTGTGCATATATCCAAGTGTGCAACTGCAAAGGAGATGTGGGATGAGTTACAGAAAGTGCATGAAAGATCAAATCTCAGCAATCGGCTTTATCTTATGAGAAAGCTGTATCAGTCTAAGCTAAGTGATGGACAGAATATACAGGACTATATAAGAAACACCCTAGAGAATGTGCAGCGTCTCAGGGGTATTGGTGAAGAAATCAAAGATTTTCATGTTGCTGCACTTCTACTAAGTGGTCTTCCAGAGAATTATGAGACACTCATAACTGCACTAGATGCACGGCCAGATGTTGAGCTGACACTAGAGTATGTTAAAGGCAAACTTGTGGATGAATTCAAGAGAAAAAGGCAGCATGTACGCAGCAGTAATGAATCCAGAGCAGAAACAGCATTAAAAACACAGGATTTCCCTAAATATAAGAGCAATCTAAGATAATCTTGTGAATGTTTTGTCTGTAAAAAGCCTAGCCACCTTAAAGCAGACTGCAGAATTTGGAAAGCAAGAAGGAGTCAGCTTAAAAAGCAGAAGTCACCAAAGGTTAAAACAGCTATAAAGGAATATTCTGCATGTGCTGAAGCTGCATTTAATGCCAGTACAGGCCCATCTACAAAGCATATATGGTGTATAGATTCTGGTGCAAGCAATCATATGACAACAAGGATGTCTTCACTGACCTTAATGAAAGCAAGTCAGAAAGGGTAATCTTAGCTAATGGTCACTATATGACTTCAGAAGGAGTAGGAGACATCTACCTCCACTGTCCAGTTTCCTCAGCACAAAGCTGAAAGATCCCAATAAAGGATGTTCTCTGTTTCCAGCCTTGAAAGCAATCTTCTGTCAGTAAAGAAGCTCAAGCAAAAGGGGAATGTAGTTACTTTCATAGATAACAGCTACATCATTTCAAAGAAAGGTCACATTCTTGCAGAAGGAAAAATCCAAGATAAACTTTATCAGGTAAAATGCAAAGAAAGAGTGTACTCTCCTAGACAAGATCTGCATAAGAACTGTATCCATGTATGGCACAGACGTCTTGGGCACAGAGATCCAATAGCAGTAAGGAAGCTAGCTCAACTTGAAAATGGTATTGAAATCAACCAGTGTAGTCAAATGATGAAGTGCACTAGCTGTCTTAAAGGGAAAATGTCCAAAAAATCCTTTCCTAAAATAAGCACCACTAGATCTGCACAGCCTCTGGATCTGATGCATACAGAAGTACGTGGTCCAATAAGTGTTCAAACTCCTAGCAAGAAGAGATATTTTCTCACATTTATTGATGACTACTTCAGATATACAGTCGCCTAACTGCTTCACAGTAAGGATGAAGTTCTTGAAGAATATCTTGCTGTAGTGCTTAATAAATTTGGAAGAATGCCAAATCCCTGCGTGCAGATAATTATGGAACCGAATATACAAGTGGTAAGGTGCAAACCAGTTTGAAAAAGAATAGAATTGTATTCCAGACTACCATTCCATACAACCCAGAACAAAATGGCATTGCAGAGAGAAAGAACCGTACTCCCTTTATAAGAGGAAGAAGTATGTTGTTTGATGTGAATCTACCTACAACGTATTGGGGAGAAGCCATCATGACAGCTTGCTATCTTCAAAACAGAGTGCTAGGTAAAGCCACAAATAAAACTACATATGAGCTATGGAAGTGCGAGAAGCCTAACCTGAAGCACCTCAAGATATTTGGAAGAAAAACGTTTGTGTATGTTCTCAAAGAAAAATGTTCCAAGTGGGAATCACACGCAAAGCAAGGAGTCCTGGTAGGCTATAGCGAAACTCAAAAGAGATACATAATCCTACACCAGAGACCAACACAGTAACAATCAGCATAGATGCAGTGATTGATGAAAACTCTGTAACGCTCAAATTCCATGAAGTTACACCAGTTATTCAACCTGAGGGCTCATACCCATTTGTGGAAAAAAAACGGTCCGTTTTCTGGATGGAAAAAACGGTACGATTCTAGGCAAATGTCATTCGATTTGCATGCGATTTGTATGCGATTTTTAATTGCTCTATCCGTTTTCCATCAGTTTTCCATCTGTATGCAATGCGATTTTAACATGACGTTTTACATAGAGCAGTTATCTCTATGTAAAAAGTCATGTAAAAATCACATTGTAAAAAAAAATTTACACAAAAAGCAAATAATTATATATATATATATATATATATATATATATATATATATATATATATATATATATATATATATAGGTCATACACTTCTACATAGTATAATACCGCTAATCCATCCCCGGCTATACTGTAAAATCACACTGACAGCTTTAATAAAGAATATAAACAATACATATACACACATAGAATACACATATATATATATATATATATGTCATTGTGACATATATATATATACACACATATATTTATAGTTGATACACTTCTACATACTGCAGTAGCCGCTAATTCAATTGCCGGCTTTTGTGAAATGACAGAACCCGACATGAAATGACACATGGTTTACATACAGTTAACCATTTCATTTCATGTATTTTGATATATGGTTTTCACTAACAATTACATGAGTGAATGTGTGTGAAATTTCACACATGTAGGGGTTAATTAAAGGTATAAATTCGTTGAAAAAAAATGCGTGGGCTCCAGCTGTATTTTCTCCACCAGACAGACAAAGCTAGCGAGTGGGGGCAAATAATAATAGCCCAGGGAGGGTGCATTTATTTTGTGCCCCCCCCTGGCTACTAACATCTTCCCCCAGACACCCCAGAAAAGGCAAATCTATAATTAGATTAGACCTTTCTGGCACTTTGCCCGTCTATTCCCATTGCCCTGTAGCGGTGGCGAATGGGTTAATAATGGGTTAAAGCCACCTTGCAATTGAAAGGTGACTTTAAGCCAGGTTAATAATTGAGAGTTGTCAATTTGACAACTCTCAATTATTAATCCTATTGTATGAAAAGAAAAAAAACACACACATTAATTATTAATCCTTTTAATGAAATATAGACACAGTTTTGGACCATATTTTATTGCTCAGCTGTAATCCCTGAATGAATCAGTTCCTCTCCCGGCGACAGGAGAGGAAGTGATTAGTGTGTGAAGCTTAATTGATTGCTTCCCACTTTCACTTCAGGTCAGGTCAGAGTGACCTGACCTGAAGTGAAAGTGGGAATAAATCAATTAAGCTTCACACATTAATCACTTCCTCTCCTTTCGCCGGGAGAGGAACTTATTCATTCAGGGGGTAACAGCTCAGCAGGCAGCATTAGCTGCCTGCTAGCTGTAACCTGTTAATCCTTTCTGATGTATTACAGCGTGGGACCTGACTGTGCATCAGATAGGTAGGACTCATTTTGCTTTTTTATTTTATTTTTATTACAGGAAATGGTTTTAGCAGGAAAATAAAAGATGGTCAAAAACTGTTTGATTATTTCATTAAACTGATTTTTTATTAAAGTGTGTGTTTGATTTTTCTTTCATACAATAGGATTAATAATTGATAGTTGTCTAATTGACAGCTCTCAATTATTAACCTGGCTTAAAGTCACCTTTCAATTGCAAGGTGGCTTTAACCCCTTATTAACCCATTCGCCACCGCTACAGGGCAATGGGAATAGACGGGCAAAGTGCCAGAAAGGGCTAATCTAATTATAGATTTGCCTTTTCTGGGGTGTCTGGGGGAAGATGTTAGTAGCCAGGGGGGGCACAAAATAAATGCACCCTCCCTGGGCTATTATTATTTGCCCCCACTTGCTTGCTTTGTCTGTCTGGTGGAGAAAATACAGCGGGAGCCCACGCATTTTTTTTCAACGAATTTACACCTTTAACCCATTCATGACCCAGCCTATTTTGACCTAAATGACCTGGCCATTTTTTGCAATTCTGACCAGTGTCCCTTTATGAGGCAATAACTCAGGAACGCTTCAACGGATCATAGCGATTCTGAGATTGTTTTTTCGTGACATATTGGGCTTCATGTTAGTGGTAAATTTAGGTCGATAATTTTTGCGTTTATTTGTGAAAAAAATGGAACTTTGGCCAAAATTTTGAAAATTTTGCAATTTTCAAATTTTGAATTTTTATTCTGTTAAACCAGAGAGTTATGTGACACAAAATAGTTAATAAATAACATTTCCCACATGTCTCCTTTACATCAGCACAATTTTGGGAACAACATTTTTTTTTGTTAGGAAGTTATAAGGGTTAAAAGTTGACCAGCGATTTCTCATTTTTACAGCAAAATTTACAAAACCATTTTTTTTTAGGGACCACCTCACATTTGAAGTCACTTTGAGGGGTCTATATGGCAGAAAATGCCCAAAAGTGACACCATTATAAAAACTGCACCCCTCAAGCTACTTAAAACTACATTCAAGAAGATTAACCCTTCAGGTGCTTCACAAGAACTAAAGCAACGTGGAAGAAAAAAATGGACATTTTTATTTTTCCAACAAAATTTTTCTTTTAGCATCAATTTTTTCATTTTTGCATGGGAAACAGGATAAAATGGACCCTAAAATTTGTTGGGAAATTTCTCCTGAGTACACAGATACCTCATATGTGGTCATAAACCACTGTTTGGGCGCACGGCAGGGCTCAGAAGGGAAGGAGCGCCATTTGACTTTTTGAATGGAAAATATGCTGGAATATTTAGCGGTTACCATGTCGCATTTGGAGAGTCCCTGTGTGCCTAAACATTGGAGCTCCCCCACAAGTGACCCCATTTTGGAAACTAGACCCCCCAAGGAACTTATCTAGATGCAGAGTGAGCACTTTGAACCCCCAGGTGCTTCACAAATTGATCCGTAAAAAAAAGAAAGTACTTTTTTTTCACAAAAATTTTTTTTTAGCCTCAGTTTTTTAATTTTCACATGGGCAACAGGATAAAATGGATCCTAAAATTTGTTGGGCAATTTCTCCTGAGTACACCGATACCTCATATGTGGTCATAAACCACTGTTTGGGCGCACGGTGGGGCTCAGAAGGGAAGGAGCGCCATTTGACTTTTTGAATGGAAAATATGCTGGAATATTTAGCGGTTGCCATGTCGCATTTGGAGAGTCCCTGTGTGCCTAAACATTGGAGCTCCCCCAAAAGTGACCCCATTTTGGAAACTAGACCCCCCAAGGAACTTATCTAGATGCAGAGTGAGCACTTTTAACCCCCAGGTGCTTCATAAATTGATCCGTAAAAAAAAGAAAGTACTTTTTTTTCACAAAAATTTTCTTTTAGCCTCAGTTTTTTCATTTTCACATGGGCAACAGGATAAAATGGATCCTAAAATTTGTTGGGCAATTTTTCCTGAGTACATCGATACCTCATATGTGGTCACAAACCACTGTTTTGGCGCACGGCAGGGCTCAGAAGGGAAGGAGCACCATTTGACTTTTTGAATGGAAAATATGCTGGAATATTTAGCGGTTGCCATGTCGCATTTGGAGAGTCCCTGTGTGCTTAAACATTGGAGCTCCCCCACAAGTGACCCCATTTTGGAAACTAGACCCCCCAGGGAACTTTTCTAGATGCATAGTGAGCACTTTGAAACCCCAGGTCCTTCACAAATTGATCCGTAAAAAAAAGAAAGTACTTTTTTTTTTCACAAAAATTGTCTTTAGCCTCAGTTTTTTCATTTTCACATGGGCAACAGTATAAATTGGATCCTAAAATTTGTTGGGCAATTTCTCCTGAGTACACCAATACCTCATATGTGGTCATAAACCACTGTTTGGGCGCACGGCAGGGGTCAGAAGGGAAGGAGCGCCATTTGACTTTTTGAATGGAAAATTAGCTCCAATCGTTAGCGGACACCATGTCATGTTTGGAGAGCCCCTGTATGCCTAAACTTTGGAGCTCCCCCACAAATGACCCCATTTTGGAAACTAGACCCCCTAAGGAACTTATTTAGATGCACAGTGAGCACTTTGAACCCCTCAGAGCCGTGAAAATAAAAAATCATTTTTTTTTCTCAAAAAATGATTATTTAGCCCACTATTTTTTATTTTCACAATGGTTACAGGAGAAATTGGACCCCAAAAGTTGTTGTCTAACTTGTCCTAAGTACGCTAGTACCTCACATGTGGGGGGGAACCACTGTTTGGGCACACGTCAGGGCTCGGAAGGGATGTAGTGACGCTTTGAAATGCCTACTTGATGGAATGATCTGCGGGCGGGCAGAGCCCCTGATGTGCCTAAACAGTAGAAACCCCCCACAAGTGACCACATTTTGTAAACTAGACCCTCAAGGAACTTATCTAGATGTGTGGTGAGCACCTTGAACCCCACGTGCTTCACAGAAGTTTGTAATGCAGAACCGTGAAAATAAAAAATCATTTTTTTCCTCAAAAACTGATTATTTTAACCCGCAATTTTTTATTTTCACAAGGGTAACAGGAGAAATTAGACCACAAAAGTGGTTGTACAGTTTGTCCTGAGTACACTGGTACCCCAAATGTGGGGGGGAACCACTGTTTTGGCGCATGGGAGAGCTCAGAAGTGAAGGAGCGCCATTTTGGAATGCAGACTTGATGGAATGTTCTGTCGGTGTCATGTTGCGTTTGCAGAGCCCCTGATGTGCCTAAACAGTAAAAAAAAAAACACAAGTGACTCTATTTTGGAAACTAGACCCCCCCAAGGAGCTTATCTAGATGTGTAGTGAGCACTTTGAACCCCCAAGGGCTACACAGAAGTTTATAACGCCGGGGCATGAAAATAAAAAAATCATATTTTTTCCACAAACATGATCTTTTAGTCCCCAATTTTTTTTATTTTCCCAAGGGTAACAGGAGAAATTAGACCTCAAAAGTTGTTGTCCAATTTGTCCTGAGTACGCTGATATCCCATATGTTGGAGAAAACTACTGTATGGGCATACTTCGGGGCTCGGAAGGGAAGTAGTGACGTTTTGAAATGCCGACTTGATGGAATGGTCTGCGGGCGTCATGTTACGTTTGCAGAGTCCCTGATGTGCCTAAACAGTAGAAACTCCGCACAAGTGACCCCATTTTGGAAACTAGACCCCGCAAGGAACTTATCTAGATGTGTGGTGAGCACTTTGAACCCCCAAGGGCTACACAGAAGTTTATAACGCCGGGGCATGAAATAAAAAAATCATATTTTTTCCACAAACATGATCTTTTAGTCCACAATTTTTTTATTTTCTCAAGGGTAACAGGAGAAATTAGACCCCAAAAGTTGTTGTCCAATTTGTCCTGAGTACGCTGATATCCCATATGTGGGAGAAAACTACTGTATGGGCACACGTCAAGGCTCGGAAGGGAAGTAGTGACGTTTTGAAATACCGACTTGATGGAATGGTCTGCGGGTGTCATGTTACGTTTGCTGAGCCCTTGATGTGCCTAAACAGTAGAAACCCCCCCAAGTGACCCCATTTTGGAAACTAGATCCCCCAAGGAACTCCTCTAGATGTGTGGTAAGCACTTTGAATCTCCCAAGTTCTTCACAGAAGTTTATAACGCAGAGCCGTGAAAATAAAAAATCATTTTTTTCCACAAAAATAACTTTTTTAGTCCCCAATTTTTTTTTCCTAACAGTAACAGGAGAAATTAGACCCCCAAAGTTGTTGTGCAATTTTTCCTGAGTACGCTGATACCCCATATGTGGGGGTAAACCACTGTTTGGGCACACGTCGGGGCTTGGAATAAAGGGAGCACTGTTTGACTTTTTGAACGCAGAATTTGCAGGAATCAATGGTGGCGCCATGTCACGTATGGAGACCCCCTGATGTGCGTAAATAGTGGAAACCCCTCAATTCTAACTCCAACCCTAACCCCAACACACCCCTAACCCCAACCCTAACCCCTACACACCCCTAACCCAAATACAAACCCTAACCATAACCCTAACCCCAACACACCCCTAACCCTAATCCCAACTCTAACCATAAACCTAACCACAAGCCTAACCCTAATCCCAACCCTAACCCCAAAACACCCCTAACGCTTATCCTAACTCTAACCCTAACCACAAACCTAACCCTAATCCCAACCCTAACCCTAATTCCAACCCTAACCCTAATTCCAACCCTTACCCTAGTTCTAACCCTAACCCTAGTTCTAACCCTAAGGCTGGGTTCATATTGCGTTTTACCAGCCCATTCAAAACGTAGCGTTGACGGGCTGGTAACGGTATAGCATAACGCGATCGCGTTATGCTATACCCGCTAGTGCAGAGGAATCAGCGATGATTCATCTGTGCTAGCGGTGATGGAGCCCAGACGCTGCAGCCTGCGTCCAAGGCTCCGTCACTGAATGACGACACGTCGCGAACGCATGCCGCTTCACGGCATGCGTTGCGATGCGCACACAAATGGGGTGAATGGCAGCGTTAACGGACTGCGTTACACCACGTTATACCGCGGTGAAACGCAGTCCATCTAACGGACTGCCATAATGCAATATGAACCCAGCCTAACCCTAACCCTGAGGCCCCATGCACACGTTGCGGATTTACTTGCGGATTTTTCTAAAATCCGCAGGTAAAATGACCTGCGTTTTACCTGCGAATTTAGCGCGGATTTGCTGCGGTTTTTCTCTGTGGTTTTACGCCTATAATGGAATAGGTGTAAAATCGCTGCGGAATCCGCACAAAGAATTGACATGCTGCGGATTTAAAAACCGCAGCAAATCCGCGCTGAAAAATCTGCAGCATGTGCACAGCGTTTTTTTTTACCATTTATTTGCACTGAACTGTACATGGTTTCTGGATCTGCTGTGGATCCGCAGCGCGAAATCCGCTGCGGATCCGCAGCAAAATCCGCTGCGGATCCGCAACGCAAAATCTGCATCCGCTGCTGATCCGCAGCAAAATCCGCTGCTGATCCGCAGCAAAATCCGCTGCTGATCCGCAGCAAAATCTGCAACGTGTGCACAGGGCCTAATAGGAAAAAAAAAAATTCTTTATTATTTGTCCCTACCTATGACGGGGGGTTCATTTACTTTTTTTTATTTTGATCACTGTGACAGTTTATCACAGTGATCAAAATAAATTTCTTGACTCTGCAGGGCGCACTGCGCATGCGCCGGCCGGTGGGCGCACTGCGCATGCGCCCACCATTTTCCAAGATGGCGGAGCCCATGAAGAATCCCAGGCAGCCGCCGGGAAGGATCCAGGGACATCGGTGGACCAGGAGAGGTGAGTATGGGGGTCGGAAGTGAGGGGGGGGATATCGGAAGGTGGGGGCAGCGGATCCCAGGACGAGTGGAGCTGTTAGTGACGGGGGTGACCGATCGCTGCCATCTTTCGGTGGCGGCGGCCGATTGCCGCCGTGACTCAATGTGGGGGGTCAGATCGCTGTCTCCACCATGGCAGATGCTATTGCAGCATCGGCCATGGCTGGATTGTAATATTTCACCAATTTCATTGGTGAAATATTACAGATTGCTCTGATTGGCTGTTTCACTTTTAACAGCCAATCAGAGCGATCGTGGCCACGGGGGGGGTTAAGCCAACCCCCCTGTGGTGAAGCACAAAGGGTCTTGTGCCTGCGGGTCGGGTGACCTTTCAGTGACCCCGGTCACCCGACCCGCAGGAACGCGATCCTTTCATGACGCCACATAGGCGTCACAGGTCGGATTGGCACTGACTTTCATGACGCCTACGTGGCGTCACAGGTCGGGAAGGGGTTAATTAACCCCTACATGTCTGCAATTTTGCACACATACACTCATGTAATTGTAAGTTAAAACCATATATCAAAATACATGAAATGACATGGTCAACTGTATGTAAACCATGTGTCATTTCATATCGGGTTCGGTCATTTCACAAAAGCCGGTAATTGAATTAACGGCTATTATACTATGTAGAAGTGTATGAACTATAAATATATATATATGTGTGTCACAATGACATGTGTATATATATATGTATATATATATATATATATGTATTCTATGTGTATGTATCTAGTGTTTTGTGAGCTGTCAGTGTGATTTTACAGTAGCCGGGGATGAATTGCCGGCTTTTCAAAGGGCACCAATGCGTATAAATCGGACAGCACTCGCATGGTGTGAGTGCTGTGCGATGATTTCTCGCACCCATTGACTTGCATTGGCGATTATCATGCCAAATTCGCATCAAATCACAGCATGTTGCGATTTTTTTCTCACACCGATTTCGGCTGAGAAAAAAAATCTCAAATGAGATGTCACCTATTGAATAACATTGGTCAGATTTTAATCCGATTTTTTATCGGCTTGAATATCATCCATTTTCGTCGCCAGTGAGTATGAGCCCTAAGAAGCAAGAACAAAAATTTCAATCACTAAACACAGATGCTGAAAAGGAAAACACTGAAGTGTGGATAAGCTCTGAAGCCACCAAGGAAGACACAGAAGAACCAAGTCAACCTTCAGTCAGATGATCAGAAAGGCCAAATAAAGGTATCCGAGCTAGATGTCTTTCTTATATGGTAAGAACCAGATCCTCAGTCATGGCAAGAGATGCAAAAACTGCCTTTCCACGAGAAGCAGAAGTGGATAAATGATACTAATGAAGAGATGGAGTCCCTTCACCAACTCCAGACATGGGAGCTTACTGAGCTACCACAATGAAAAATAAATTGCAAAGCTAGGTGAAATTCTCAACCAGAACTTTGAGACCAAGGACCTTGGAAATGTGACATATTATTTGGGAATCCAAATCCAGAGAGAGGAAGATGGGAGTTTTCTTCTCAATCAAAGTTCTAAAATTTCCGCAATAATAAACCAGTTTGGAATGTCAGATGCCAAAAGGTGCATCAACACCAATGCATCTGTCCTACTTAAAGTTGGAAGGAGAAGAAGATCTGCTACCCAGCAATGGGAGTTGCAGACAAGCAGTGGGGGCACTTCTGTACATAGCAACCACAATTCGACCGGATATCACAGCCCCAGTCGGAATTCTCTGCCAACGTGTAAGCAAGCCATGACAAAGAGACTGGAATGCAATTAAGAGAGTTCTTCAATGTCTTAAAGAAACTTAAAGGCTAAATCTTAAGATGTCTGCATCAGTAGATCGGAAATCAACAAGTGGTTACTTGTTTAAGTTAGGAGAAAATTCAATTTCTTGGTCCAGCAGAAAACGAGTGTCAGTTGCATTATCTTCTACAGAAGCAGAATATATGTCTTCTGCTTATGCAAGTCAAGAAGTAAGTAATTTGGTTTAAACAACTTTTAGAAGATTTCAGCAAGCCATTAGCTCAACCAACAGTTATCTATGAGGACAACCAAGGATGCATTAAACTTGCCAGCAGAGAGAAGATTAGTGCAAGGACTAAGCACATTGATGTAAAACATCATCACTTACGTGACTTAGTGGAATGTGGTGTACTCGAGTTTGTTTATTCCGAGTCTGACAAGTTGATAGCCAATGTTATGACAAAGCCATTATCAAAAGCCAAGTTTGTAGACTTCAGAACCACAACGGGACTAACATGATAAGTAGTTGTTGAGTGGGGGTGTTGGAATATGTTTGGTGCAACAACTCCATTCCTGTCTATGAGTGTTTAGTTGCTAGATTTGTATGCTGTTTAGTGATGAGCGAACGTTCTCGCCACTACTCGTTACTATACACATTACTACACGGTACGCGTCATACTTGGCGAGCACCGAGCATTTCCGGTATTACCCAGCGGGAACTGGGGTCTCCATTTTTGGCGGACCTTAGAGACCCAATTACGCTGCAGGGATTGTCTGTCAGGCCATGAAACGCCACAGCCATCTTTGTTGTGGTAGTGCAGTGATTGGCTAGCCGCACAGCATCATCACGAGTGTAAGAGACCGGAATCTGCACTGCTCGGCGCATTCAGCTCTGGATTCAGAGAGTGTAGGGAGAGCTGCTGCCGAGATAGGGTTAGATTTGGCGATTTCTTAGCCAGTGTTGGGTCTACCATCCTAAACTACTCAAATCCAGATAACCCAACAGTCCTTTTAAGGACAATTCCAGAGTATATAGGTTCCAGTGTTAGGCAGGCAGGGGAGTGAACGTCGCTCTATATACATCAGTGCAAGGCCTGCAGGCACTGTATGTGCGTATATAGATCTTAGCATACATCAAGAGGGTCCATTCAATGTGATTGCACTTAAAAACACCAGTACTTTTTATTTAAAAAAATGGCACAAATTTGTGGTACTGTTATCTCCGTGCCATTTCATATCTGTGCGTGCTCAAAGTGTGGCCAGTGTATGGCAATATGGCAATTTTTTTTTGTAGCCCTGGGTGTGATTGCACGCAAAAACACTAGTGCGTTTTATTTAAAAAAGGGGCATAAATTTGTGGTACTGTTATCTACGTGCCATTTCATATCTGTGCGTGCTCAAAGTGTGGCAAGTGTATGGCAATTTTTTTTTTGTAGCCCTGGGTGTGATTGCACGCAAAAACACCAGTACTTTTTATTTAAAAAAAGGGCACAAATTTGTGATACTTGTAACTCCGTGCCAGCTCATATCTGTGTGTGCTCAAACTGTGACCAGTGTATGGCAATTTTTTTTTTCAGCCCTGGGTGTGAGTGCACTTAAAGACAGCACCATGTTGCAATATTTTAAAAACAGGCCACATTTAACAGTGCGGTATATCTGTGACATGCCTCATACATCAGTGTGCCAAAATTTGATGCATTTTAGACCTAACTTCCCTTTTTTGGCCATTCTCGTTATATCTAACTGTCTTCTTTATCCACACATTCATAAAAAATTAATCAAAAATGTTATCTCAGGCTGAGGCCTTGTGTATCTGTGGTGTAAAAATCTTTTCTTAGCAGGCATATGTTGCATAGTTCTGTCTGCTAGCTTTCTTGTATGGCTTTTTTATTGTTTTCGAACAGTAAAAAAAAAACTAACTCAAAAAATGAATCCAGTCTGTGATTTCAGGCTAAGCGCTGGTGTATCAGTGGTATACATAGTGGAAGCTGGGAACCAGTGGACCTTGGGATGGAAACAAATCCTCCCACGTCGAGGATTGCGGGTCTTACGTCAATCAGGGTTGCCCCCACAGTTTACAGCTCCTGCCCCTCCTCCTTGCCCTTTCCTCCTCTTCTTCAACCTTCATTCAGAAATGAATAATCAGTCAGAAGCTGGAAGCACTGCAGCACTGTGTAAATGTATGGTGTACAGTTCATATAGCGTCTTGTGCTTGGAAGCGAGGAAAACACATGAGACACAGGTTTGATATAGAAGGACTTGTATTACTTCATACAAGTGGCAAAAAGGTCACACAGTTTGCAGGTACAGAAGCAGGAGACACAGCAGGCCAGAGTAACTTAAGCTCAGAAAATAACTCTCCACAACAGGTTCAGGATCTCTTCTTGTTACCGTTAATTCCATGCAAACTTGGATTTATCAAATAGCAGGTTTCCAGAGTCCACAAGTGTTCCAAAGTTCCTCAGTAGGAAATAGCTGGAGTACAAAGTCAAGGTTTTCCAGGAGTCAGGTCACAGGCTCACTGCAAATGAGAAAAATAACCGTGTGCACAACCAAGAAGGTGCCAGAGTAGGTTCCACACCGTTCTAATAGAAAATAAAACTCGGCACTAACTTTAGTATAGTGAGAATAAGATTTTTATTCACAGTAGTAACACGAAACGTTTCGGTTCCTATATCATGGACCTTCATCAGTCGCTACATTTATAAAAACAGAAGAAAAAAATTATATTAACAAAATAAAGTATGTACAATCAAAATTTTGGTCAATAGTAAAGGTGAGAGGTAGTTGTATACAATGCTTCAGGAGATTTAGGGAGCAATCATAGGTCAGAGTTGTATCAGAGGTATCACAAAGGCAGAAGAATATATATGGTGAGGACATACCAGATACTATGGGAAGGGGGTTGATCCACATAGGGAAGAAAGAAAGGGGTGGATATAGCTGTAGGTGAAAATAAGATGAACGTAAGTGCCGATATACTTTTATGTATAAGTAGATTTTGTGCCTATGCTGTAGATGTGACATCCCCTGTGTTGGTGGGGTGATGAGGAAGGGACAATGCCTCTATTGCACTAGTAACCTGTAGAAACAGCGCAAAACATGATACCATAAATATCACAACTATCAATGTGATGGTGAAGCGGTGGAGCCGCTATACTTGTCTGTGACTGACTGTTGTGAAGGAGTCCGGCAGTGAGGATAGGTCTCTGCATTGGACGCGGTGTCCCCCGCTAGTTGAGTGCAGAGAAAGTAGAAAGCAGCATGTATATGAGAGGAAGAGGCGGGACTATAGTGTCAGTCAAACAGAGCCATTAGACAGGAAGTGAGGTGGCAGGAAGTTAATGGACATGTGTTCCAAGTGAATACTAGGTAACAGAGGCGTCCTACAGGTGGGAGGAGTAAAGGAGCGGCGTGCTGATGGAGATGTGCCCAACAGGATGACGTGGCAGCATTATAGTATTTATTAAAAGCGGCTCTAAAGTGAATGAAAGAGAGGATGTTAGTACAAGCATAAAGGAGTTTACAGCAATAAACATTGGGGATCTTATACATTAGCTTTAAAGCGTATACATAACAGTGTAATGTATGTGGTACAGTTCATATAGCGTCTTGTGCTTGGGTGCGATGAAAATACTTGAGACACAGGTTGATAAAGAAAGTTTGTATTGCTTCATACAAATTGGCAAAAATAAAACACACAGGTTGAAAAACACAGAAGCAGGAGACACAGCAGGCCGAGTTATCTAGTTCATCATAAACTTCCACAAAACAGATTCAGATCTTCTTCTATGTTACCGCAAGCCCATGCAAACGTGAGGCTTTCAAGAGCAGAGTTCAGAGTCCACAGTGCTTCAGAGTTTCTCAGTAGAAATGGTGGAGTACAAGGTCCAAGGCTTCAGGAGTCAGAACACAGGTTCACTGCAGGCTAGATTTGAAGCACTGTATTGCTCAGGTGTGGCTGTTTAAGAAGCAAACGGAGAGAATCAGGGGGGGGAACATGCAAGTGGAAAACTCCATTTTAACTGAGGGCAAGATAGCTGCAGCAAAACAGAAAGCAAAAAGGCCGACGAACAAATGAGTTTCAGAAACAGGGTACACAGAAACCTTACATTACTCCCCTTAGGGGGGAACCTCGGATGACCTCAGACAGGCTTGTGTGGGTACCTCTGATGAAATGACGGAGCAAGCGAGGAGCATTAACGTTATTGACTGGCTCCCTGAGTTGTCTCCATGGGTTAGCCCTGCCATTTAATCAGATATTGTAAACTGATTTCTATACAACCCGGAATCTAAAATCCTTTCCACCACAAATTCTTCCTGACCCTTGACTAGCATGGGTCAGGGCAAGGAGAAGAACGTCAGGAAACGTATTGGGTGTCGCAGCCTTTAGTAGGGATACATGAAAGACAGGGGTGGATTCTCATAGTTCTGGGCAATTGAAGACGACAAGCAACGGCACTTATAATCTTACTGATTTTATAGGGTCCAATGTACTTATGTCCAACTTAGCGATGGAATCTTACTTAAGATTTCTGGTTGACAGCCAGACCAGGTCTCCTACCTTAAAAGCTGGTGCAGGTTTACGAAATTTATCTGCTGCTTTTTTGTACCTTTCCTGAGCCGATTCCAGTTTCTCCTTTAGAAGATCCATATTCTTCTGTAAAGTCGTGACTCTTTCAGCCATGCTGGCAAAGGGCGTCTTATGGGAAATCGTGGTAGAATGTTAGGATGATAACTAAATTAGAGTAAAAAGGAGATGTTTAGTGGAGGCACTCTGAGAGTTGTTGTAAGAGAACTCAGCCAATGGAAGTAGATCCACCAATCATCCCGTAGGTGGCAGATAAAGCAGCGGAGATACTGCTCCAGGGTTTGATTGGTTCGTTCGGTTTGTCCATTAGTCTGGGGATGAAAAGCAGAAGAAAGGTTTTACTTTAATGTCCAATGCTGCACAGAAATTTTGCCAAAACTAGAAATGAATTGCACCCTCGATCGAAATAACTCATCCGGTACTCCATGTAAACGAAAACACATCTTTAATCATCAAATCTGATGTCTGTTTTGCAGTGGGTAAGCGACACAAGGGATAAAATGAGCTGCCTTTGTTAAACGATCAACCACCACTAGAATAGTGTTCTTCCTTGAGAGGTTGGTAATTCCACAATGAAGTCCATAGAAAATGGATCCCCACGGGCGGGACGGGGTGGGAAGAGGTGTAACAGACCAGTTGGTGAAGAGCGAGGTTTTTGCATCTTGCAAAACCTCACACGAAGTGACATAGTCAAAAACATCTTCCTACAAGTGGGCCACCAAAAGAAACGAGAAAGAAATTCTGTGTCTTTAGAATTCCTCTATGCCGGCTATTTTGGAATCGTGAATGAGTTGCAATATTCAATCTGACTGTTTCAGGTATATACAGACGTTGTCCCAGAATCAACACCATTCTTAAAGACAAGACTTACGTCCTTGGGGGTTGAGCCAAAAAGAATCCGCAAGGTATGCTTCTTGATGTCTTTAAATTAGGTCTTGATGATGAATCACTCCTAGGAATCTAGAGTCAGGAAGAATAGTCTTAGGAGGAGTAATTGGACGTGTCTTGCTGAGTAAATCCTGAGAGTGCATCAGCCTTTCCATTGCGCGATCTGGTCTATAAGAAATAATTAAATTAAATTGGTTTAAGAAAAAATTCCAGCGAGTGGGGGGGGTCAGGGACTTGCCGCCCGATTAAATCAAGATTACGATGATCTGTAGAACGATATTTGCGTGCAGCTCCTTGAAGAAGTTCTCCATTTTTGAAGGGGAAATTTTAAGGCCCAAAAAAATCTTATTGCCCCCATGTAGTTTTCTCAGCGAAGAAAAAAGTGGGAAAAGAAGGCCGGGGATGAAGAATTCTTCTAACCGTTCTCTGAGAGGTATAGTCCCCGGACAGTTGAACCCTCACCCCTATATGAAGGAAATCTGGGTTGGGATGTCTGGATAGGGGTGGTAAATTATTTTTAGCGGGAAAATGTTTCCCCGGGTTGGGGAGTCCAGGAGAAACTTGCCCCTTTCCCGGGTTTTGGGGATAGGTGAACTCCCCAGAGAAATTTTAATAAAAAGTTATGAAGTTGAAACCGTGAAGCGTGTACCTCCTTCACATTTTTAGGATTGGGGCAATCATTGATGGCTTGGGTTTTTTTCCCATCCATACAATTTTCCGTGTAGACGTACACCCCCCGAAATTAATTTTCGGTTTGGGGGAATTTTACATTTTTTAAGTTGATAAAAGTGATTTTTTTTTAGCGTTCCAAGACCTTCTCCATTCATGTTTCCCCTTGTGGAGTTAGAAAAAATTAAAATATCATAAATAAATTACCACAAAAGTTCTAGGAGTCTGAAGAGTCTTCCCAATGTTGGAAAGTGGCTGGGGGGGTACTAGAAAAAAGGATAACCGATATTCAAAGTGCCCCTAGCGTGACTGATGCGTTTCCTTCACCCCCCGGTCAAAAAGGATAAGTTTTGGCCCCCCAAGATTTGTTTAAAAAAAATTTTAGTGCGACTTTCCAAAAACTAGGGATTAAAGGCAAGGATAAGGTTTTTTAATAGAAAACCCTTTTATTCCCTATAGTCAGCATGGTTTTCGGGAATCTTTTTCTTTAAAAAATTGGGTGCCCTGAGGAGTGAAGAGGGGCGTTAAAACCTTGGTAGTTTTCTTCTTGTATTTTTAAACCCCTTTAGTGGGCCCCCCGGGGGTGACTTACCCAAAAAGGTATCTCTGCCCCAGGAAAATTAAAATTTGGCAATTATGGACGGTGGGAGGATTGGTCAGCGTTCTTCTTTTCCATAAAACCCCAAATAGTCCGGGTTTTCAGCTGGAAACGGGGGGACAGGTTCCTTTAGGAAAAAGGCAAGCGAAATTTTTTTTTCATTTTTCTCTGGAAAGTGTAATTTTTGGTCCCCAGTTAATGGTAGGATTCTGAGCTGCAATGGTAGCCCCCGAATAAAAGGGAAAAAGAGGAGAAAGGTTAAAAATTTTAAAAGGGCAGTTTTTTTTTGAGATTTTTACCCATAAGAACCTTTAAAGGTTGTTTCCCCTCCTGGTCCGAGGTCAGCAGGGGGCCTCCCAGTTTCCTCGTACTGGAGGCTTTTCCTGAACGTTTTTCCCGTTTTAGAGCAAAGGAGACATCCCTTTTAAAATTTCCCTTGCACTGAGTCGATCATGGCAGAGCTAGACCCCAGGCTGAGTCAACCCCGGTTTTTTGGAAAAAAAAAGTGAGAATTGTTTTTCTTACAATCAGCTGGGACACCCCTGAGGAAATTGAAAGATGGGGCATTTCACATCAACGTCCTCAGAGGAACGGAGTTTAAGTCCGAGAATCAAGATGTTGCTGCGCTCTCTTGGAGCCCCGGGTCGGCCCGGGGAGATCCCCCTGCAACATCACAATGAATGAGTGCTGGAGTAGTCTTGCGAGAAGGCTGGGAAGTTTAAAAAAAGTGCCTGACTTCCCCCAAAAAAATAGATTCTCTTAAAACGTGTTTTTTCCTTGGGCATCCCCAACCGTGTAGTAAAGAGTTAGATGGGTTGGTTCAGGTTCCCCCGTAAAACCCATTCAAATTCTTGCTGGAGAGGAAGGTAGGAAAAGGTTAGTCGATTGCTTTTTTCCATTCCTTGCCTGCGTTCAGTTAAACGGGGGAACAATCGGATGCAGTAGTTAATAATCACCTAACGCGTGGGAGGGGGGCAGAGCAAGTTTTTCTTAAAATTTGGGGTAACCCCCTTTGAAAAAAATTTTTTGGGGGGAATTGTCCCAGGGGGGATAAGGGCCATCTCCGAAATCCAAGGGGGTATTAGCATGAGTGCTTCTTGGCGAAAGCTAACAGGGGGTTCAGTGTTGACCCCCATTGGGGCATCCACCTGCCCTGGTGAAATAAAATCATCAAAAGGGATTTAACAATCATCCCCCGTTCAATCAGAGGGTTTTTTTAAACAAAGCCTTTTGGTAAGAACATATTTAGTAAGCACTGATCGTTAGTGGAAATTGTGAAGATGTACAGAAAAAAAAAAATTACATTGATTAACAAATCCCTGAATTTTTCAGTTCACCAAAACGAAAAGGGGGCAATTGGGAATCCCAAATCGGGGCCAGGCGGAGCCCCGGTTGCCTCCCGAACTCAATCCCGGCTCGCAAAACCCGAGTGTTTCCCAACCTTGCAATTGTGATTATTTGGGCCCCAAGATTTGTTAAAAAGGGTTTTAAATTCTGCAAATCTGCAAGGATTTATCAGTATCCCCAAAAATTTTTAGCGGGCTCCCCTTTTTCCCGTTTTTTGAAGGATTCTGGAAGAAGAGGAGAGAGAAAAAAAAAAAAAAAAGTGTTACCCCTGGCAACACTGAAGAAAGAAAAAAAATTTTAAGGGAATGCTCATGGAATGGTTGTGGAAAACACAACCCCCAACAACAGAAAAATTTCAAAACCAGACATTTTTCCCCAGTTTCGCAGACAAAAAAAAAAAGGAAAAAAAAAAAAACAAAGTGTTTACTGTGTAAACGCAGAAAAAAAAAAAATTAAGGGAATTCCTGGAATGGTTTTGGGGAAATCAAACCACTGTATCAAGAAAAATACAACCGGACATGCCCATC
>JARQOD010000003.1:307300200-307349903 GCA_033576555.1 Oophaga sylvatica
GAAGTGACGGAGTTTAAGTCCGAGAAATCAATATCTGTTGCTGCAGATCTCTCTGGAGCCTGAGGCTCGGACCTGACAGATCTCCTCTCGCAACACTCACAGTGAATGACTGCTGCAGTAGTCTTACGAGAACGGCTGGGGCAGTTTATAATGAAGTGCCCTGACTTACCACAGTAGAAACATAGATTTTCCTTTAAACGATGTTCTTTGCGTGCATCACTAACCCGTCTTTGTAAAGAGTCCACCTGCATGGGTTCAGGTTCCCGTGTGATCCTACTAAAAGGTTCCTTAGCTGGGGAGGAAGGTAGGAAAAGGTTAGTGCGATTACTTTCGAACCATCTCTCTTGCCTGCGTTCAGTCAGACGAGCATCAATACGGATGCAGTAGTTAATAAAGTCACCTAACGCAGTGGGAGGGTCGGCACGAGCAAGTTCATCCTTAATCAGTGGAGACAACCCTTTTCGAAAAATTGATTTTTTGGCGGAACTGTCCACAAGTGGTATCGAGGGCCCATCTCCTGAAATCCAAGGCATATTCGGCTACTGAGCGCTTACCTTGGTGCAAAGTTAACATGGCTGCTTCAGCTGTTGCACCTCGATTGGGGTCATCAAACGCCTGCCCCATGGCTGAAATGAAAGCATCAAGATGATACAAACATTCATCCTCAGTCTCAATCAGAGGGTTTGCCCACATCAAAGCCTTGTTGGTAAGCAACATGATTATAGTAAGCACTTTAGATCGTTCAGTGGGAAATTGTGAAGCATGTGCAGAAAAAAAAAGATTGCATTGGTTAATAAATCCCCTGAATTTCTCACGTTCACCGCCAAAATGAAAAGGGGGTAACTTGGGAATCCCAGAACTCGGGGTTATGGCAGGAGCCTGGACTCGTTCCTCTAGAACCTCAATCCTGGCTCGTAAATCCTGGGTAGTTTGTCCAAACACTTGCAAATTGTGATTAGTGAGGTCCTGTAGGTTTGCAAAACGGGTCTTTATAGTCTGTATATCTGCAAGGATTGTATCAGTCACTCCGCAAAGCTCCTTTATGCGAGCCTCCATCTTCCAGATCTTTTAAGACAGGAGTACTGGAAGGAGAAAAAAAAAAACAATAGTGTTTACCTGTGGTAACACTGCAGAGTAAAATTAAGGGAATTGCTCACCTGGAATGGTTGTGAGAAGTCACAACCACTGTCATCACAGAAAGTATAACCGGACATCTGATATCCACAGTCACAGCAGACACAGCCTTCCCAGACCCAGCAGACACTAACGTTTGGCTTCAGAATCTTGTAATGTATGGTGTACAGTTCATATAGCGTCTTGTGCTTGGATGCGAGGAAAACACATGAGACACAGGTTTGATATAGAAGGACTTGTATTACTTCATACAAGTGGTAAAAATGGTCACACAGTTTACAGGTACAGAAGCAGGAGACACAGCAGGCCAGAGTAACTTAAGCTCAGCAATAACTCTCCACAACAGGTTCAGGATCTCTTCTCTGTTACCGTAATTCCATGCAAACGTGGATTTATCAAATAGCAGGTTTCCAGAGTCCACAAGTGTTCCAAAGTTCCTCAGTAGGAAATAGCTGGAGTACAAAGTCCAAGGTTTTCCAGGAGTCAGGTCACAGGCTCACTGCAGGCTTGATTCTGAAGCACTGATTGCTCAGCTGAGGCTGCTTAAGAAGCAAGAGGGAGAGAATCAGGGCGGGAACATGAAAGCTGGAAACTCCATATTGACTGAGGGCAAGATAGCTGCAGCAAGACAGAAAGCAAAATGGCTGACGGAAAAACTGAGTTTCAAGAAACATGTACAAAGAACCTTACACACTGCTTCAGCCAAGCGACAACAGGCTGTGCTGAAGCTCATCTGCATTGTTGACAAACTGCACAATGCAGAAGAGTTGTGGACAGCCCTGAAAGAGTAGTCAGATATTTAGTTGACAACGCGGAACCTACAGCCACTCATGGTCATGTGTGATAATGGCCGGAACCTGGTGGCGGCTCTGAGGGAAGGTGAGCTGACCTTGCCTGGCCCATGTGTTTAAACTCATGGTTCAACATTTTCTAAAAAGCTTCCCAGAGCTGCCGGATCTGCTAGTGAAGTACACCATCTGTCTGTCCATTTTTGGAAGTTAGCTACAGCTTCAGCCAGCCTTGCCGTGCTTCATCAGAGTTTGCAGCTTCCGGCTCACCGACTGGTGTGTGATGTCCCCATGCATTGGAACTCTACACTGCATATGCTGGAAAGGATTTGTGAGCAGAAGAGGGCAGTTTTTGATTTCCAGCATCAACAAGGCCGTCGATATACAGTTCAGACTCTACACATAAGACCTCAGGAGTGGACATGGATGTCAGACATACAGTGGTCGCCAAAAGTATTGGCACCCCTGCAATTCTGTCAGATAATACTCAGTTTCTTCCTGAAAATGATTGCAAACACAAATTCTTTGGTATTATTATCTTCATTTAATTTGTCTTCAATGAAAAAACACAAAAAGAATTGGCCTGAAGCCAAATTGCATATATTTCCACACCAAACCTAAAAAAGGAGGTGGACAAAAGTATTGGCACTGTTTGAAAAATCATGTGATGCTTCTCTAATTCGTGTAATCACCAGCACGTGTAACTTACCTGTGGCACCTAACAGGTGTTTTCAGTAACTAAATGACACTTGCAGCCAGTTAACATGGATTAAAGTTGACTCAACCTCTGTTCTGTGTCCTTGTGTGTACCACATTGAGCATGGAGAAAAGAAAGAAGACCAAAGAAATGTCTGAGGACTTGAGAAACCAAATTGTGAGGAAGCATGAGCAATCTCAAGGCTACAAGTCCATCTCCAAAGACCTGAATGTTCCTGTGTCTCCGTGCGCAGTGTCATCAAGAAGTTTAAAGCCCATGGCACTGTGGCTAACCTCCCTAGATGTGGAAGGAAAAGAAAAATTGACGAGAGATTTCAACGCAAGATTGTGCGGATGGTGGATAAAGAACCTCCACTAACATCCAAACAAGTTCAAGCTGCCCTGCAGTCCGAGGGTACAACAGTGTCAACCCGTACTATCCGTCGGCGTCTGAATGAAAAGGGACTGTATGGTAGGATACCCAGGAAGACCCCACTTCTTACCTAGAGACATAAAAAAGCCAGGCTGGAGTTTGACAAAACTTACCTGAGAAAGTCTAAAACGTTTTGGAAGAATGTTCTCTGGTCAGATGAGACAAAAGTCAAGCTTTTTGGGAAAAACCATCAACATAGAGTGTACAGGAAAAAAAAAGAGGCATTCAAAGAAAAGAACACGGTCACTACAGTAAAACATGGCGGAGGTTCCCTGATGTTTTGGAGTTGCTTTGCTGCCTCTGGCACTGGACTGCTTGACCGTGTGCATGGCATTATGAAGTCTGAAGACCACAAGGAAATTTTGCAGCATAATGTAGGGCCCAGTGTGAGAAAGCTGGGTCTCCCTCAGAGGTCATGGGTCTTCCAGCAGGACAATGACCCAAAACACACTTCCAAAAGCACTATAAAATGGTTTGAGAGAAAGCACTGGAGACTTCTAAGGTGGCCAGCAATGAGTCCAGACCTGAATCCCATAGAACACCTGTGGCGAGATCTCAAAATGGCAGTTTGGAGAAGGCACCCTTCAAATATCAGGGACCTGGAGCAAATTGCCAAAGAAGAATGGTCTACAATTCCTGCAGAGCATTGTAAGAAACTCATTGATGGTTCCCGGAAGTGGTTGTTCGCAGTTATTTTGGCTAAAGGTTGTGCAACCAAGTATTAGGCTGAGGGTGCCAATACTTTTGTCTGGCCCATTTTTGGAGTTTTGTGTGAAATGATCAAGGATTTGATTTTTTCTTCATTCTCTTTTGTGTTTTTTCCTTGCAAGCAAATTAAATGAAGATAAAAAATAGCAAATAATTTGTGATTGCAATCATTTTCAGGAAGACACTGAGCATTATCTGACAGAATTGCAGGGGTGCCAATACTTTTGGCCACCACTGTATGTACCACCCTCCAAAACTTTGAGGACTGCACCAAGATGTTGAGCGGCGATGACACCATAATTAGCGTCACCATCACGCTTCTCAGCATTCTTAAAACCTCTCTGCTCACAATTAAAGATGATGAATTGCAGGCAGAGCAGGAGGACACGGAGCAAGGACCCATACAGGGTCATTACACTCAGTCCAGCCTCATGTCATCGAAATGTGGATTGGTAGACAATGAGGAGGAGGAGGAAGAACAGGAGCTACTTTCATGGGCTATAGAGGGTACTACAAGCACAGCTTTTATACCGTCTGTTTAGCGGGGATGGCCTGAGAACAGGGGGGAGGAGGAGGAATAGGACAGCATGGTCAGTCATCCTGTTGGTGAGGACATGGAAGTCTTGCCTGTTACTAGTCTGGCACGCATGGCTGACTTTATGTTGAGCTGTGTTAACAATGACCCTCGCATTAGAAAAATTTTCAATGACACTTATTACTGGTTGGTGACACCTCTAGACCCACGCTACAAGGACAACTTTTAATCTTTTCTTCCAGAGGCAGACAGGTGTTCAAATTTTTGATGTACCACAGGGCTCTTGTAGCGGAATTAAAGAAAAAAGTCCCATGTGAGAACGCTGGCAACAGACGTCAGAGTTTTTTGTACAGACAAGGAGTCACAGCGAGAGAGACAGACGTACGATTCAGGGCAGGCAGGGGAACAATGGCAAAGTTCTGGGACAGTTTTCTCTGACTTTCCAGAGACAAGGGGTGGTGGCACAAGAAGTGCAATGTTTTGGAAGATGTTGAAGGAGTACCTTGCAGATTGTACAAACATCCTGAGTGATTCCTCTGTGCCTTTTAATTATTGGGTATCCAAGCTGGACACGTGGCATGAACTGGCTCTCTACGCCTTGGAGGTCCTGGCCTGCCCTGCTGCTAGCATTCTGTCAGAGCAGGTTTTTAGCGCCGCTGGTGGAATTATAAGAGATAAGCACATCCTTCTGTCAACTGACATTGCTGACAGGCTGAATCTTATAAAAATGAACAAGGGCTGGATTGGGCAAGACTTCCGTACAGCACCTAATGAAAACAGTGAAACATAACCTGAAATACAGTACAGACCAAAAGTTTGGACACACCTTCTCATTTAAAGATTTTTCTGTATTTTCATGACTATGAAAATTGTAAATTCACACTCAAGGCATCAAAACTATGAATTAACACGTGGAATTATATACTTAACAAAAAAGTGTGTAACAACTGAAATTATGTCTTATATTCTAGGTTCTTCAAAGTAGCCGCCTTTTGCTTTGATGACTGCTTTCCACACTCTCTTGAAGAGCTTCAAGAGGTAGTCACCGGAAATGGTTTTCACTTCACAGGTGTGCCCTGTCAGGTTTAATAAGTGGGATTTCTGGCCTTAAAAATGGGGTTGGGACCATCAGTTGTGTTGTGCAGAAGTCTGGTGGATACACAGCTGATTGTCCTACTAGAATTTGTATTATGGCAAGAAAAAAGCAGCTAAGTAAAGAAACATGAGTGGCCATCATTACTTTAAGAAATGAAGGTCAGTCACTCCGAAAAATTGGGAAAACTTTGAAAGTGTCCCCAAGTGCAGTTGCAAAAACCATCAAGCGCTAAACTGGCTCACATTAGAACCGCCCCAGAAAAGGAAGACCAAGATTCACCTCTGCTTCTGAGGATAAGTTTATCCGAGTCACCAGCCTCAGAAGTCGCAGGTTTACAGCAGCTCAGATTAGAGACCATGTCAATGCCACACAGAGTTCTAGCAGCAGACACATCTCTACAACAACTGTTAAGAGGAGACTTTGTGCAGCAGGCCTTCATGGTAAAATAGCTGGTAGGAAACCACTGCTAAGGACAGGCAACAAGCAGAAGAGACTTGTTTTCGGCTAAAGAACACAAAGAATGGACATTAGACCAGTGGAAATCGGTGCTTTGGTCTGATGAGTCCAAATTTGAGATCTTTGGTTCCAACCACTGTGTCTTTGTGCGATGCAGAAAAGGTGAACGGATGGACTCTACATGCCTGGTTCCCACCGTGAAGCATGAAGGAGGAGGTGTGATGGTGTCGGGGTGCTTTGCTGGTGACACTGTTGGGGATTTATTCAAAATTGGCTACCACAGCATCTTGCAGTGGCAGGCTATTCCATCCGGTTTGCGTTTAGTTGGACCATCATTTATTTTTCAACAGGGCAATGACCCCAAGTGACCCCAAACACACCTCCATGCTGTGTAAGGGCTATTTGACCAAGAAGGAGAGTGATGGGGTGCTACGCCAGATGACCTGGCCTCCGCAGTCACCAGAACTGAACCCAATCGAGATGGTTTGGGGTGAGCTGGACCGCAGAGTGAAGGCAAAAGGGCCAACAAGTGCTAAGCATCTCTGGGAACTCCTTCAAGATTGTTGGAAGACCATTTCCGGTGACTACCTCTTGAAGCTCATCAAGAGAATGTCAACAGTTTGCAAAGCAGTCATCAAAGCAAAAGGTGGCTACTTTGAAGAACCTAGAATATAAGACATAATTTCAGTTGTTACACACTTTTTTGTTAAGTATATAATTCCACATGTGTTAATTCATAATTTTGATGCCTTCAGTGTCAATGTACAATTTTCATAGTCCTGAAAATTCAGAAAAATCTTTAAATGAGAAGGTCTGTCCAAACTTTTGGTCTGTACTGTACATTGTTTCTTTGTGTAGGTGTATTCTCATGCACCTCTTCACAACCACACATGGGTATCCGCTTCCTGATTTGGTCTCTTTGGTGTTATCCTCCTCCTGATCCTCATCATCCACAAGCAGTACAACACCAGGGTGAACTTATTCTGTGCTGTAACAGCCAGTGCAATGTTTGGCAAGGGTGTTTTAATGATGCCCATTACTAATTTTAAGCCAAACCAAATGTTACTCCCCCAGGGTGAAATCTCATAAAAATTACATGTACGTATATTCTTCCCATTTATTATTATATTTTCCATTTTTCCTATTTGTGGAACATCCCCTGGTGACACTACAATATTGAAATAGTGAAATCCTATGATATTATATTCTTATTTGTATCCATGTCTCTCAGCTGTTGTTAGGGACAAACATATCTCATTGGGCACATTCTGGCTTCATATCTATGAACCTGTGTTTGCCCCTCCTTTTGTTCTTTTTTTTCATAGGCGGATTCACTTTTTTGATTTCTTTGTTTGATTTCAGTAGGATTTATCAGCAATGTCTCCTCATTCACCAACACTAGATGACCAGTGTTTATGGGTTCTGTGCTGCAACAGGCTGTCGAATTTTTGTTAAGGGTGTCTATCATGCCCATAAAATATTTTTAAAAAATGTACCCCCATAGGGAAATGTTTGGCAGCCCATGCACTGCGTGTATGGGCGTTACAAGTCTAGGAGACCCGCTCCTTAATATTGGGCCTAGTTTTTAATCAGGCCTTCATCAATGTCACCTCATTGTCCGCCACTAGATGACCAGGGTTAACGTGTTCTGTGCTGCTACAGGCAGTCATATGTTTGCCAAGGGTGTCTATGATACCCATAAAATATTTTTGACAATTGTACTCCCCAAGGATGAAATATTTTCCAGCACATACACTAAGTGTATGGGCATTCCAAGTGTAGGAGGCCCGCTCTTTAAAATTGGGCCTAGTTTTGAATCAGGCCTTCCTCCACGTCTCATCAGTCGCTGCCCGTAGATCTCCAGGGTTAACTTGTTCCGTGCTGCTCCTGCCATTTTCGAATTCCTAACAAGGGTGGGTGTTTTTGATGGGTGTTAAATAGTTGTGATGAAAAATGTGAACGTGTACCCCACAGGAGAAAATGTTTGCCTGGCCCAGGAACTTTGTGTATGGCCATTCTGAGCCTCAGAGACATTTCCTTTATCGTGTTTGTAATATGTATGCGTGAAGGTGAAGAAGCTTGTGCTAAGGGTGTGTTTATATTTACGGACGGTGCACTACTCTTTAAACTTAGTTTTTCACGAGCATCCATCAGTTTGGTTGGTTTCCCTCCGACACTCATCTGCTTTCTTGAATTCAGCATCTCCCGAACATGTAGCACTTTGACCTTAACCCCTTAACGACCAAGCCATTTTGTAGGTTAAAGACCAGGCCAATTTTTACAATTCTGACCACTGTCTCTTTATGAGGTTATAACTCTGGAACGCTTCAACGGATCTTGGCGACTCTGAGATTATTTTCTCGAGACATATTGTACTTCATGATAGTGGTAACATTTCTTCAATACAACTTGCGTTTATTTATGAAAAAAACGGAAATATGGCAAAAATTTTGAAAATTTTGCAATTTTCAAACTTTTAATTTTTATGCCATTAAATCAGAGAGATATGTCACAAAAATTAGTTAATAAATAACATTTCCCACATGTCTACTTTACATCAGCACAATTTTGGAACCAAAATTTTTTTTGTTAGGAAGTTATAAGTGTTAAAAGTTGACCAGCAATTTCTAATTTTTCCAACAAAATTTACAAAATCATTTTTTTTAGGGGCCACCTCACATTTGAAGTGAATTTGAGGGGTCAATATTACAGAAAATACCCAAAAGTGACACCATTCTAAAAACTGCACCCCTCAACGTGTTCAAAGCCACATTCAAGAAGTTTATTAACCCTTTAGGTACTTCACAAGAATTGAAGCAATGTGGAAGGAAAAAATTAACATTTAACTTTTTTTCCCAAAATTTTTCTTTCGACACAATTTTTTAAAATTTTGTCAAGGGTATCAGTAGAAAATGAACCACAATATTTGTTGTACAATTTCTCCTGAGTACAGCGATACCCCATGTGTGGGGGTAAACCACTATTTGGGCGCATGGCAGAGCTCGGAAGGGAAGCAGCGCCATTTGACTTTTTTGGCTGGAATTGAGATTGGACGCCATGTCGCATTTGGAGAGTCCCTGTGTGCCTAAACAGTGGAAACCCCCCACAAGTGACCCCATTTTGTAAACTAGACCCCCCAAGTAACTTATCTAAATGTGTAGTGAGAGCTTTGAACCCCCAAGGGCTTCACAGAAGGTTATAACGTAGAGCCGTAAAATTAAAAAATCATATTTTTTCCACAAAAATGATCTTTTCATCCCAATTTTTATTTTCCAAAGGAAAAAAGGACCCCAAAAGTTATTGTGCAATTAGTCCTGAGTACGCTGATACCCAATATGTGGGGGTAAACCACTATTTGGGTGCATGGCAGAGCTCGGAAGGGAAGCAGCGCCATTTGACTTTTTTGGCTGGAATTGAGATTGGACGCCATGTCGCATTTGGAGAGCCCCTGTGTGCCTAAACAGTGGAAACCCCCCACAAGTAACCCCATTTTGGAAACTAGACCCCCCAAGGAACTTATCTAGATGTGTAGTGAGAGCTTTGAACCCCCAAGGGCTTCACAGAAGGTTATAACGTAGAGCCGTAAAATTAAAAAATCATATTTTTTCCACAAAAATGATCTTTTCATCCCAATTTTTATTTTCCAAAGGATAAAAGGACCCCAAAAGTTATTGTGCAATTAGTCCTGAGTACGCTGATACCCCATATGTGGGGGTAAACCACTATTTGGGTGCATGGCAGAGCTCGGAAGGGAAGCAGCGCCATTTGACTTTTTTGGCTGGAATTGAGATTGGACGCCATGTCGTATTTGGAGAGCCCCTGTGTGCCTAAACAGTGGAAACCCCCACAAGTAACCCCATTTTGGAAACTAGACCCCCCAAGGAACTTATCTAGATGTGTGGTGAGAGCTTTGAACCCCCAAGGGCTTCACAGAAGGTTATAACGTAGAGCTGTAAAATTAAAAAATCATATCTTTTCCACTAAAATGATCTTTCCACCCCCAATTTTTATTTTCCAAAGGGTAAAATGACCCCAAAAGTTATTGTGCAATTTTTCCTGAGTACGCTTATACCCCATATGTGGGGGTAAACCACTATTTGGGCGCATGGCAGAGCTTGGAAGCGAAGCAGCGCCATTTGACTTTTTTGGCTGGAATTGAGATTGGACGCCATGTCGCATTTGGAGAGTCCCTGTGTGCCTAAACAGTGGAAACCCCCCACAAGTGACCCCATTTTGGAAACTAGACCCCCCAAGGAACTTATCTAGATGTGTGGTGAAAGCTTTGAACCCCCAAGGGCTTCACAGAAGGTTATAACGTAGAGCAGTAAAATTAAAAAAATCATATCTTTTCCACAAAAATGATCTTTCCACCCCCAATTGTTATTTTCCAAAGGGTAACAGGACCCCAAAAGTTATTGTGCAATTTGTCCTGAGTACGCTGATACCCCATATGTGGGGGTAAACCACTATTTTGACGCATGGCAGAGCTGGAAAGGGAAGGAGCGCCTTTTTCAAATGCAGATTTTGATGGAATGGTCTGCGGGTGTCATGTCACGTTTGGAAAGCCCCTGATGTGCCTAAACAGTAGAAACCCCCCACAAGTGACTCCATTTTGGAAACTAGATCCCCCAAGGAACTTATCTAGATGTGTGGTGAGCACTTTGAACCCCCAAGTGCTTCACAGAAGTTTATAACGTAGAGCCGTGAAAATAAAAATATCATATTTTTTTCCACAAAAATAATCTTTTTGCCCCAAATTTTTATTTTTATAAGGGTAACAGGAGAAATAGGACCCCAAAAGCTATTGTGCAATTTGTCCTGAGTACGCTGATATCCCATATGTGGGGGGAACCACTATTTTGACGCATGGCAGAGCTCGGAAGGGAAGGAGCACCGTTTTTAAATGCAGATTTTGATGGAATGGTCTGCGGGTGTCATGTCACGTTTGGAAAGCCCCTGATGTGCCTAAACAGTAGAAACCCCCACAAGTGACTCCATTTTGGAAACTAGACCCCCCCAAGGAACTTATCTAGATGTGTGGTGAGCACTTTGAACCCCCAAGTGCTTCACAGAAGTTTATAACGTAGAGCCGTGAAAATAAAAATATCATATTTTTTTCCACAAAAATAATCTTTTTGCCCCAAATTTTTATTTTTCTAAGGGTAACAGGAGAAATAGGACCCCAAAAGCTATTGTGCATTTTGTCCTGAGTACGCTGATACCCCATATGTGGGGGGGAACTACTGTGATCGCCTTACTGCGATCTTTGAGAGGCACAATGAACAAATCCACAAAAGGTGAAGAATTGGTTTTCTTTTTTGCGCCGTTCCTCGTGCGGTATTAGTGATTAGGCGACTTTATTCCTCGGATCGGTGTGATTACAGCGATACCAGATTTATACTCTTTTTTCATGTTTAGCTTCTGTCACACACTAAAAGATGCTTTTTTTTGGAATAATTTTTTGTAAGAAATTTTTGCATCGCCGTATTTTGAGAGCTATAATTTTTCCATATTTCGGCCGACAGAGTTATCTATGGGCTTATTTTTTGCGGGACGAGCTGACGTTTTTATTGGTACCATATTCAGGCACATAACGTTTTTTGATCGTTTCCTATTCCGATTTTTGTGGAATCAGAATGAACAAAAACCAGCAATTCAGGAATTGTTTTTTTTTTTTTTTTTTCCCTCCGTTCCGTGTGTGGTAAAATTGATAAAGCAGCTTTATTCTTCGGGTCACTACGGTTAGGGCGATTCCTCATTTATATATTTTTTTTATGTTTTGGCGTTTTTTACACAATAAAAAATTTTATAGAAAAAATTATTATTTTTGCATCAGTTTATTCCGCGAGCTATAACTTTTTTTTTTTTCGCTGATGATGCCGTATAGCAGCTTGTTTTTTGCGGGACAAGATGACGTTTTCAGCGGTACCATGATTATTTATATCTGACTTTTTGATCGCGTGTTATTGCACTTTTTCCAAGCGGTATAATGATACCGCTTGGAAAAAGTATAATTTACTACTTTTTTGTGTTTTTTTTTTACGGCTTTCACTGAAGGGGTTAACTAGGGTTACGCTTTTATAGATGGGATTTTTACGGACGTGGCGATACCAAACATGTGTATGTTTTTTGTTTTTTATTTTTTTTTATTACATAAAAATGTGTATTTTTTAGGTGATTTTTTTAAAATTATTTTTTAATATTTTTTTTTACAATTTTTTTTTAAAAATGATTTTTTTTTAACTTGTCCCTTTATGGGACTTTCACTTTTTTTATTTTTTATTGCAGTTACAATGCATTGCAATGCTCTGGCATTGCAATGCATTGCAACTATAGTGGAAGCTGCTGTGACAATGATCACAGCAGCTTTCCGTAGCTAGATGACCCGGAGGTTGTCATGACAACCCTCGGGTCATCAAGGCAGAGATCGGGCCCTGCAGGGCGCCGATCTGAGGCAGAGGGAGCTCCCGACCCTCTGCCTCCCCCCCTGAGCTCTGCGATCGCGCTGGATCGCAGCAGTCAGGGGGTTAACAGCCAGGGGCGGTGGGGGCTCCGCTCCTGGCTGTCAGTGCAGGAAGCCTGGCCACTGCAGCGCCGGCTCCTGCACTGATCGCGCTGGGGAAGCTGAAATTTCAGCTTCTCCTGCGCGATCGTTGCTGTGTTTGGTCAGTCAGATCAAAGCCATGACGTGCAGAGTCCGTCCTGGTGCCGGAACTGGCACCTTGCCATGTCGGACTCTGCACGTCAGTGGACATTAAGGGGTTAATATAGACACGTACGTGTTTGGCAACATGTCTTGGAAGGGCATTTCTTTGGTAGAGTCTCATACGTGTATCTGTTACACCAATCTTCTCACGGGCATGAAACCGATTCTGGTACTTGATGGTGGCTACACCACAAATGATTGTAGGCTGTTTCCTGGCTCTCATACTTCCCATAGCCACAGCTGTTATTATTCATGTACTTGCCCATTCCTGTGATCACCATGTCTCCTTTCCTTCCTTATCACTTTTTCCAACAATTGTTTCGTCATATGTGGCCAAAAAAACCTGCACCTTCCCAGCAGAAACTATGTAGGAAAACACAGAAAAGTTTTGCTAGATGTTTTTTGATGCCCCCAAAATTAAGGTTTGAAACACTGTGTTCATATCTACACCCCAGGGGGGAAATCTTTGCCAGCCAGTGTATGGGCATTCCAAGTGTAGGGGGCCCCCTTCTTTAACCCCTTCACCCCCAAGGGTGGTTTGCACGTTAATGACCGGGCCAATTTTTTACAATTCTGACCACTGTCTCTTTATGAGGTTATAACTCTGGAACGCTTCAACGGATCTTCGCGATTCTGAGATTGTTTTCTCGAGACATATTGTACTTCATGTTAGTGGTAAAATTTCTTCCATATAACTTGCGTTTATTTTTGAAAAAAAACGCAAATATGGCGAAAATTTTGAAAATTTAGCAATTTTCAAACTTTGAATTTTTATTCCCTGAAAACAGAGAAATATGTAACACAAAGTAGTTAAGAAATAACATTTCCCACATGTCTACTTTACATCAGCACAATTTTGGAATCAAAATTTTTTTTTGTTAGGAAGTTATAAGGGTTAAAAGTTGACCAGCGATTTCTCATTTTTACAACAAAATTTACAAAGCCATTTTTTTAGGGACCACCTCATATTTGAAGTCACTTTGAGGGGTCTATATGGCAGAAAATACCCAAAGGTGACACCATTCTAAAAACTGCACCCCTCAAGGTACTCAAAACCACATTCAAGAAGATTATTAACCCTTCAGGTGCTTCACAGGAACTAAAGCAACGTGGAAGGAAAAAATGAACATTTAACTTTTTAGCCACAAAAATGATCTTTTACAAACTTTTTTTTATTTTCACAAGGGTAAAAGGAGAAAATGGGCAGATAAGGTTGTTATGCAATTTATCCTGAGTACGCCAATACCCCATATGTGGGGGAAAACCACTGTTTGGGCACACGGCAGAGCTCGTAAGGGAAGTAGCGCCGTTTGACTTTTTCAAACTAAAATTGGCTGGAGTTGAGATTGGACACCATGTCGCGCTTGGAGAACCTCTGATGCGCCTAAACAGTGGAAACCCCCCACAAGTGACACCATTTTGGAAACTAGACCCCCTAAGGTACTTATCTAGATCTGTTGTGAGCACTTTAAACCCCCAAGTGTTTCACAAAAGTTTATAATGCCTGGGTGTGAAAAAAAAAAAAAAAAAATTCCACAAAAATGATTTTTTAGTCCTAAATTTTTGAATTTTCCCAAGGAAATTGGACCCCAAAAGTTGTTGTCCAATTTGTCCTGAGTACGCTGATACCCCATATGTGGGGGTGGAAAACTGTTTGGGCGCACGGCAGGGCTTGGAAAGGAAGTAGTAACGTTTTGGAATGCAGACGTTGATGGGGTCATGTTCCGTTTGCAGTGCCCCAGATGAGCCTAAACAGTGGAAATCCCCCACAAGTGACACCATTTTGGAAACTAGACCCCCTAAGGAACTTATCTAGATCTTTGGTGAGCACTTTGATCCCCCAAGTGCTTCACACAAGTTTATAATGCCCGGGCATGAAAATAAAAAATCCTATTTTTTTCCCACAAAAATTATCTTTTAGTCACTAATTTTTTATTTTCCCAAGGGTATCAGGAGAAATTGGACCACATAAGTTGTTGTCCAATTTGTCCTGAGTACGCTGATGCCCCATATGTGGGGGGGAACCACTGTTTGGGCGCACGGCAGAGCTCGGAAGGGAAGGAGCACCATTTGACTTTTTCAAACCAAAATTGGCTGGAATTGAGATTGGATGCCATGTTGCATTTGGAGAGCCCCTGATGCGCCTAAACAGTGGAAACCCCCCACAAGTGACCCCATTTTGGAAAATAGACCCCACAAGGAACTTACCTAGATGTGTGGTGAGCACTTTGAACCCCGAAGTGCTTCACAGAAGTTTATAACGCACAGCCGTAAAAATAAAAAATCCTTTTTTTTTTTTACAAAAATGATTTTTTCGCCCCCAATATTTTATTTTCACAAGGGTAACAGGAGAAATTGGACCCCAAAAGTTGTTGTCCAATTTGTCCTGAGTACGCTGATACCCAATATGTGGGAGAAAACTACTGTATGGGCGCATGTCAGGGCTCGGAAAGGGAAGTAGTGACGTTTTGGATTGCAGACTTTGATGGAATGGTCTGGGGGCGTCATGTCGCATTTGGAGAGCCCCTGATGCGCCTAAACAGTGGAAATCCCCAACAAGTGACCCCATTTTGGAAAATAGACCCCACAAGGAACTTATTTAGATGTGTGGTGAGCGCTATGAAGCCCCAAGTGCTTCACAGAAGTTTATAATGTACAGCCGTAAAAACAAAAAAATCTTATTTTTTTTTACAAAAATAATATTTTCGCCCCCAGTTTTTTATTTTCCCAAGGGTAACAGAAGAAATAGGACAAATTTCACAATAACTCTTGGGTCCAGAGTACGCTGATACCCCATATGTGGGGATAAACTACTGTTTGGACGCATGGCAGAGCTCAGAAGTGAAGGAACACCGTTTGACTTTTTCAAAGCAGAATTGGCTGGAATGGAGATCAGACGCCATGTCACATTTGGAGAGCCCCTGATGTGCCTAAACAGCGGAAACCCCCCAATTCTAACTCCAACCCTAACCCCAACACACCCCTAACCCTAGTCCCAACCCTAATCCCAACCCTAACCCTAATCCAAACTCTAACCCTAATCCTAACTTTAGCGCCAACCCTAACCCTAACTTTAGCCGAAACCCTAACCCTAACCCTAATGGGAAAATGGAAATAAATACATTTTTTTTATTTTATTATTTTTCCCTAACTAAGGGGGTGATAAAGGGGGGTTTGATTTATTATTTATAGCGGTTTTTATGATTGGCAGCTGTCACGCTAAAAGACGCTTTTTATTGCAAAAAGTAGTTTTTTGCATCGCCACATTTTGAGAGCTATAATTTTTTCATATTTTGGCCCACAATGTCATGTGAGGTCTTAATTTTTGCGGGACGAGGTGATGCTTTTATTGGTACCATTTTTGAGCACGTGACATTTTTTGATCGCTTTTTATTTCGATTTTTGGGAGGTTAGAATGAACAAAAATCAGCAATTCATGAATTTCTTTTGGGTGAGGCGTTTTTATTGTTCCGCGTGTGGTAAAATCGATAAAGCAGTTTTATTCTTCGGGTCAGTACGATTATGGCGATACCTCATTTATATAATTTTTTTATGTTTTGGCGCTTTTATAGAATAAAAACAATTTTATATAAAAAATAATTATTTTTGCATCGCTTTATTCTGCGAGCTATAACTTTTTTATTTTTTTGCTGATGATGCTGTGTGATGGCTCGTTTTTTGCGGGACAAGATGACGTTTTCAGCGGTACCATGTTTATTTATATCCGTCTTTTTGATCGCGTGTTATTCCACTTTTTGTTCAGCGGTATGATGATAAAGCACTGATTTTTTGCTTCGTTTTTATTTTTTATTTTTTAAGGGGTTCACAAAAGGGGTTAACTAGTGGGACATTTTTATAGGGGGGTCGTTACGGACGCGGCGATACCATATATGTGTACTTTTATTGTTTTATTTTTTTATTTACAATAAGTAATGAATTTATTGGGGAATATTTTTTTATTTTTTTTTTTTTATTTTGGATTTTTTTTTACACATGTTTATTTTTACTTTTTTTTACTTTTTTACTTTGTCCCAGGGTGGGACATCACTGTATTTCATCAGATCGCTGGTGTGACAGTGTGCACAGCACTCTGTCACACCAGCGATGTGACAGGCAGTGCAGGACGCTTCCTCATGCCTGCTCTCGGCAGGCACTGAGGAAGCCGCCTCCCTCCAGGACCCCAGCGCCATCTTGGATCCGGGTCCTGGGAGGGAGGAAGCCCTCAGAGCAGCGCGATCACATCGCGCTGGTCTGAGGGTCTCAGGGGGCGCGCAGGGAGCCCCCACCCTGCGCGATCCTCCCCTGTGCCTCCAGTACACCGCGATCATGTTTGATCGCGGTGTGCAAGGGGTTAATGTGCCGGGAGCGGTCCGTGACCGCTCCTGACACACAGTCACGGGTGTCAGCTGTGATAATCAGCTGACACCCGGCGGCGATTAGCTGCGCTCCCTCCGGGAGCGCAGCTAATCGCCTATGACGTACTATCCCGTCCATGGTCAGAATGGCACGGGTTTTATGGACGGGATAGTACGTCTAATGTCAGAGAGGGGTTAAATTGTGCCAAGTTTAAAATCAGGCCTTCCTCAACTTCTCATCAGTCGCAGGCAGTCGATCACAGAATTTCGGAATTTTCCATTTTTATTGTTCACTGGGATAATTTTTTTTTTAGGTGTTTTACTTTTTAACCCCTTAACGACCGCCGATACGCCTTTTAACGGCGGTCATTAAGGGTACTTAAACCACAGCACCGTTAATTAACGGCGCGGTGGAAAAAGCCTATACCACCCCCCACAGCCAGATTTTCTCCGGGGTCTCGGCTACCGGGGGTAGCCGAGACCCCAGAGAACATGATCCGGGTCGGTATTTACCGATCCCGGTGTTGCGATCGCCGTTATAACACTATAACGGCGACCGCAAAAAATAAAACATAAAAAAAAAATTTCTCCCCTCTGATGTGATCGCACATCAGAAGGGTGAGAATTAGGGTCTCCGATCCCCCTCCCCGGTACCTGAGGTCCCCATGAAGCTCTGGCCCCCCTCCTTCCTCTGGCAGAAAGAAAATGGCAGGCGCATGCGCAGTGCGCCCGCCAAGACCTGCCTGCCTGCACCTAGCAACCAAAGAGAATTTTCTCATTGGCTGCTGGGTTTTGATTACTGTGGTAGACTCTATCACAGTGATCAAAATCCTCAATATTTGTAAATATGGCAGCACTTGGGCTGCGGTTTCTCTCTTCTCTCCCTGTAGTTGTTCTGGGAGAGAAGAGAGATAAACTACAGTCCAAGTGCTGCCGAGACAGTAAAAAACAAAACAAAACACTCCAGCGTCCGCAATCGTCCTTTTTAGGACGTTATCCCGTGTCCGCAAGCTTCCTTTTTAGGACGTTGATCCAAAATTCACGTATCCCCATCCCCATTGTCAGGGAATTATAAAAAGAATAATTTTTTTTTTATAATTTGTGTAAATTTTTTTTTGAAGTTAGCGTTAGGGTTAGCGTTAGCGTTAGGTTAGCGTTAAACGTGTTAGGGTTAACGTTACACGTGTTAGGGTTAGCGTTAGGATTAGCGTTACACGTGTTAGGGTTAGCGTTAGGGTTAGCGCTAGACGTGTTAGGGTTAGCGTTAGGAGGAAAAAAATACTAAGTTAGGGTTAGTATATTAGGCAGGGAAATAAAAAAAAAAAAAGGCCCGCAGAATGTTCAGCGCGGAGCAAGCATACAGCCTGCTTTGCTCCGGCAGCGAAACGGAATCTGCCTCGGAAGCTGAGCCGTCTTCAGACAGTGCCGACGACTCTTCCTCCACGGGATCCCCCAGCCTGATGGTAGCGGAGTCGGTTGTCACTGCTGAAGGTTCAGAGGCAGGACCAAGTACCGCAGTCCCCCCCATCGCTGAGGTGTAATGACCCCTCATTTTCCCCTCAAATTCCCCCTTTTTCTGCTGTCCCAGGAATAAGATTAGATGTCGCCAATTTTACCCCCACTGATTTTTTCCAAATTTTTATTAGCCCAGAAGTCCTAGAATTAATTAATCGTCCACCAAACTAATCTATATGCCCGACATTATATTTCCCAAAAACCCACTGCCTTTCATTCCCGTTCCTGGATGCCCTCAAATGTCCCCGAAATAAAAAATTTTTTGGGCCTTACCCTGAATATGGGTATAGTAAAAAAAAAAACACACTCCGCTCTTACTGGGCAACAAAAGCTGTCCACAGCACCCCTGTATTTGCAGCCGTCATGTCCCGAGTCCGCTACGAACCCCTGATGAGATTTCTCCACTTCTGTGAAAATTCCCAAGTCCCCCAAAGAACTGACCCCAACTATGATCGGCTAAACAAATTGAGACCCCTAATTTCCCTCCTACAAATTTCATTTCTTAATTCATATACCCCAGAGCAAAATGTGGCGGTCGACGAGTCATTGATGAGCTACAAGAGCCGTCTGTCATTCCGCCAATTTATCCCCTCCAAACGTGCCAAATATGGCGTCAAACTGTATAAAATGTGTGAGAGCTCATCAGGGTACACATCCACCTTCATAATCTATGAAGGTAGTGACCGCCAAATAAACCCCCCAAACTGCCCCAGACAATTGGCATCCCAGGGAAAATTGTGTGGCAGCTAATGACACCTTTCCTAAATCAAGGGTACCACGTGTACACTGGCAATTATTACACGAGCATCCCCCTATATAAATCCCTCCACGCTGCAAATACAGGGGCCTGTGGGACAGTCAGGAAAAACAGAGTGGGGTTTCCATCACAGTTGGTGTCCAGACGTTTGGAGAAGGGGCGTCATTCTCACTCGCAAGTGACCAACTTCTTGCAGTGAAGTGGAATGACAGGAAGGATGTATACATGCTGACCACACTGCATGCAGATACCACTGTGACGGTCAGAGAGAGGCGTGCCTGTTATGTTTCGGTAGCTGAGGAGAAATTGCAAAAATAGCAAAATAGCAACACACCAGAGAGGCTGGAAACTACTGGATCGCAGTACCCCAAACCAACCGCCACACTAGAAGCAGCCGTGGAGCGTACCTACGGTGATCCTAGACACCTCTTCACAGCCAGAGAGATAGCTTTCATCTTTCTGCCTTTAGGTGTAGCTATCTGCCCCGTAGCAGAACCCCCAAAGAAATAGGAAGCCCCCAAACATGTAATGGCGGCTAGACAAGAAGAAAATGCGGACACAGACAGAAAATAGAATGAGCAAATGCTGGGGCCCAATCTGTCCAGATAGAAAAGTATAGGAAAGAATTCTGACTGCAACCCAAAAAAACCCTGACAAAAATACCAACACTTCTGATTAACAAAAAACCTGAGATCACATGATCTCTACCACCTAAATCAGATCTCTAGTGTAACAAACAGAAATTCAGCAAATAAAAAGTGACAGAGAAACAGAGCAAAAGTGCAAATACAAAATGAGCACAATTGCAGCGCCAGGCCCCAAAAGAGGACCACACGTAATATAGGAAAACGTATGCACAGCCTATAATATAATATGCCCAAACCATAGGTAGAAAGAGAAACTCTGCACTCAACTTAATGTAGATTCACAAGGAAAGGATTTTATTGTGGTAAAAAAACCAGAGGTAGTATACAGGGAGGACGTTTCGGTCTCACGACCTTCATCAGCTACTACAATAAATGATCCAATATAGAGATTAATTGAAAATAATACAAAAGAGAAATATAAACCCAGAAACAAAGTATATACAAATGATAGAATCTCGGTAAATAACATGATTCCAACTAGTATAGAGGTCAACAGTTTTGGCAAAGATGTCATATGGAGAATCATAATAGAGGAGGTGTGAACCAGACATATGGAGAGCTTTGTGCATATAAAGAAATACAATTATACACATACCCCTGTTTGCCTAATTTTGTAGAATGTGGACACATCAAAGTTGTAATTCACTTAATGACTGTGAGGAATAAGAAGAAAAGTAGATATGAAGTGCTTATCATAGAGACAAAAGCAGTGTATAAAAATCAATGCGCCTACCAGTGGTTAACATGGAGCGGCCATGTGTAGTAAATAGTAGCCCAGACTGGGTAGGAGATACCTATAAAACAGTGGATCTGTGTGATCAGTATAAAGAAAATAGTGGGATACTATATAAAAGAAAAAGCACCGTTAAAGCAAACCTTGAGAGAGGAGAAGATAATCTGACGCGGTGTCCACCGCTTGTCACATATTGGCGTGGACAGAGTCTCTCCTGCGTGTTATAGGAAATAGAAAGAACACCTGACTAATTCCAGCCAATAGAATAGAAGGCGGTGCGGTGGGTGAGTGATGACGCAGGCGGAAGAGCATGGCCATGTGTTCCACCGCTGTAGCTGATGCGTTCCAAGGTGTTCTAGGCAGTGCTTATGGATAGAGAAACAAAGGAGGAGTGGCATAAAGGCTGTGGAGGAGTATCGCTAGCGTAATTATAATAGGGAGTCCATCCAGATAGTGCTTGTGCCCAGAAAATTTGTCTTATTCAGTATAATCGGCTATAAAGTGAAAAAAGGCAAATATTAGTACATAGTAAGACAAGAACTAGTAATTCAATGGTGGGCATAATAATCTATATAATTGCAACTATGTGGTACAGATCTGTCAAATGGAGAGAAAAAAGACATACATATTAACACCATATACTGTCATGATGATTTTAGTCAAATATAAATACCAATATTGGTTGGTGCAGTTTTAAGATGGAATGAATATATATCTTATAAGGACACGTGATACAGCATATATTATTATTATTATATATTTATATAGCGCCATTTATTCCATGGCGCTTTACATATGAAAAGGGGAAAAATATAGACAGATACAATAAACATGTGCTAGACAAGGGACGCATAAGTACAGAAGGAGAGAGGACCCTGCCCGCGAGGGCTCACAGTCTACAGGGATGGGTGAGAATACACTAGGAGAGGGTAGAGCTGGTTGTGCGATGGTTCAGTACACTGAGGATCATTGCAGGTTGTAGGCTTGTCGGAACAGGTGGGTCTTCAGGTTTTTCTTGAAGGTCTCCGTTGTTGGTGAAAGTCTGATGTTTTGCGGCAGAGAGTTCCAGAGTATGGGGGAAGCCCGGGAGAAGTCTTGTATGTGGTTGTGGGAAGAAGAGATGAGGGGGGAGTCGAGAAGGAGATCTTGAGAGGATCGAAGGTTGCGTGTGGGTAGGTAGCGGGAGACCATGTCACAGATGTATGGAGGAGAAAGGTTGTGGATGGCTTTGTATGTCATGGTTAAGGTTTTGAACTGGAGCCTCTGGGCAATAGGAAGCCAGTGAAGGGCCTGGCATAGTGGGGAGGCAGGGGAATAGCGGGAAGACAGGTGGATTAGTCGTGCAGCAGAGTGTAGGATGGACTGGAGTGGTGCCAGAGTGCTAGAGGGGAGGCCAGACAGTAGGAGGTTGCAGTAGTCGAGGCGGGAGATGATAAGGGCGTGCACTAGTGTTTTTGTGGTTTCATGGTTGAGGAATGAGCGGATCCGGAAATATTTTTGAGTTTGAGGCGGCAGGAGGTGGCGAGGGCTTGGATATGTGGTTTGAAAGAGAGGGCAGAGTCGATTATATATAAAATAAATAGATATATGGATTATAAAAACGCAAGCAGATCGTAGTCCTTATTGAGACCTTTTGGGGACAAAGTGTCGAGGGTATGGATCCAAAAGGCTTCTCGCTGTTTCAGTTGTTTAATGCGGTCCCCCCCTCTCCTGGGATGGGGCACATGTTCAAGGATCTGAAATTTGAGTTGTACAATGCTATGGCCCTGGGTCACAAAATGGTGTGGGACTGGGAGCAGTAAATTCTTACACCGAATGGTAGATTTGTGTTTTGATATTCGGTCTTTGACCGATTGTTTTGTCTCTCCACATACAGTAGTCCACAAGCACATTTTATGATGTAAACTGCGAACGAGGTATCACAGGTAAAGAAACCCCAGATATTAAAGGACCTGCCAGTGTAGGGATGTCGTATGGTGTTCCCTTTCTGTACGTTATTGCACTGAGTGCAACTAAGACGGGGAAAAGTGCCATTATTAGGATTTTGCAGGAAGCGTTGTTTGATCTGAGTTTTGATAGGTCCAATATCGACTCTAACAAGGGAGTCTTTGAAGTTGGGGGCCCCCCGAAAACAGGGTATATGTGGATGTGCTTTGGAGAGAAGGGGCCAATGTCGACGGATAGTTTTGTGTATTAAATATGCAAATGGGTGAAAGGAATGCACAAACGCCACTCTATTGCCTGGTTTTGAGGAGGAAGTAGATGTGCTAGATAGGACATATCGAGGACTTGTTGTGGATACTGTTGTGAATGGACTTGAAATGAGTTCTGAGCAGAGGCTCCCCCTGGTGGTTACAAGCGGTACTGGACTGTCCAGTGAAGATTGTGAGGAGTGGGAATCAGGTGTTACTGACTGGTCTTATATAAGGGAGTCGCCTTCCCATCAGGGTTGCCGGTGATCAATTGTTCTGGTCTCACTCAGTGAGTCCTGTTTCCTTTGTAGCCTGCTGTGTCGTGTCTGCATCTCCTGCTAACAGATAAGACATTTTCTTCTTTTTGTTTTTGTGCTTTATTTTTGCATTTTGTCCTGCACTTCTGTGGTGGCCTTCAGGGGCCCCTCCGGGGGCTTTTGCCCTCTCAGTTTAGTTCAGCCACTGATGTTTGTACTTTTGCTTTTTCCAGTTTTTTCAGTGGCTGCTGTTTTGATTTTGTTACACCAGACAACTAATTTAGGTGGTAGAGGTCGTGTGATCTCAGGTGATTTTGAAATTAGTAGAGTTGGTGCTTTTCAGGGTTTTTTGGGATTGCAGTAAGTGCCCTTCCTATCCTTTTCTATTTAGGTAGTTTGGGCCCCAACGTTTGCTCATACTATTTTCTCTCTGTGTCAGTATTTCTTCTTGTCTAACCGCCATTACATGTTTGGGGGCTTCCTATGTTCTTTGGGGATCTGCTCCGGGGCAGATAGCTTTCCTCTTTCTATCTTTAGGTGTAGTTAATCTCTCAGGCTGTGACGAGGCGTCTAGGACCAACGTAGGAACGCTCCACGGCTGCCTCTAGTTGTGGTGGTTAGTCAGGGTACTGCAATCTCATAGATTCCAACTGCTCTGGTGTATTGCCTTTTTTACCTGCACTCCTCAGCTACCGAAACATAACAGTATCACCGGCCTAAAAATTGAAAATTGTATGGTACTCACAGAAGGGAAAAAATATTGTGAAAGAAAAAAGGTTGTCAGAGTTGTCAGAGATATTTTTCTGTTTGTTGCATTTTTTTTTTTCCCTCTGTATCTCTGGGTGCTGGGGAGGATTTTGTTTTCTTCTCTCAATGGAGTTTGCACAGTTGTCTGGCCGTGTGGATTAGCTTGCCACTGAGGTTCGGAGTATTGCTGCCTATCTTGCTGGGTTGCCTGTTGTGGAACCTAGGATTCCCATGCCAGATTTATTTTTAGGGGATCGAGCTAAGTTTCAGAATTTCAAAAATAATTGTAAATTGTTTTTTGCCTTAAAATCTAAGTCCTCAGGGAACGCAGCGCAGCAGGTTCAAATTGTCATCTCTCTCCTGCGCGGCGATCCTCAGGATTGGGCTTTTTCCCTGACACCTGGGGATCCTGTTTTGAGTGATGTTGATGCATTTTTTCAGGCTTTGGGGTTATTGTACGATGAGCCTAATGTCACTGATCAAGCTGAAAAAGCCTTGTTGGCATTAAATCAGGGCTTGATGACGCTGAGTTATACTGTCAGAGATTCCGTAGGTGGGCAGTCCTGACCAAGTGGAATGACGACGCTTTGGCGGCCCTTTTTCGGAAGGGTCTGTCAGATAATGTAAAGGATGTTATGGTGGGATTCTCTGTCCCCTCTGGTCTCAATGATTCTATGTCATTAGCGATTCAAATTGACAGACGTTTGCGTGAGCGGAGAAGTATGCGTGGAATAGTGTTGCCTTGTGAACCTGCTTCTGAAGCCATGCAGTGTGATAGAGTGGTGTCTGGGGCACAGCGTCATGAGTTTCGAAAGCGCAATGGGTTATGTTTCTACTTTGGTGATGCATCTCATGCTATTTCAGTCTGCCCTAAGCGGGGAAGACGTTTTGCACGCTCAGTTGTCTTGGGTAGTGTTCAGACTAAGTTTTTATTAACTGTCACTCTGATATGCTCTCTGTCCTCATTTTCTGCTCAGGCTTTCGTTGATTCTGGAGCAGCTATTAACCTGATGGATTATGATTTTGCTAAACGTTGTGGGTTTCCCTTGATACCCCTACAGAAGTCTATTCCCCTACTGGGGATCGATTCTACCCCTTTGGCTGAGAATAAACCTCAGTTCTCTACTCAGGTGATAATGAGGGTTGAGCCTGATCATCAGGAGTGCTGTAAATTTTTGGTTCTGTATAATCTGCATGATATTATCGTACTGGGCTTCCCTTGGTTGCAGTCTCATAATCCTGTTTTGGATTGGAAATCTGTGTCTGTAACCAGTTGGGGCTGCCAATGTGTTAATACCAACACTCCTGTTTTTTCTGCCTCTCCCCAGGCTCAGGATGTTCCTGACTTTTTGATTGATTTTTCTGATGTGTTTAGCGAAAGTAAATCTGCATCCTTGCCTCCCCATAGGAGCTATGACTGCGCTATTGAATTAGTGCCTGGTAGTAAATTTCCCAAAAGGTCGCCTTTTTAACTTGTCTGTACCTGAACATGAAGCTATGCGGTCTTATATCAAGGAATCATTGGAGAAGGGTCATATCAGACCATCCTCTTCACCCTTAGGTGCCGTTTTTTTCTTTGTGGCCAAAAAGGATGGTTCATTAAGGCCGTGTATTGATTATCGTCTTTTGAACAATATTACTGTAAAATATCAATACCCGTTACCTTTGATTTCTGACCTGTTTTCCAGGGTGGAAAAACGCTACTTGGTTTACCAAGCTTGACCTCAGGGGGCATATAACCTTATTCGCATTAAGCACGGGGATGAATGGAAGACGGCATTCAATACCCCTGAGGGCATTTTGAGTACCTTGTGATGCCCTTTGGGCTCACTAATGCTCCTTCTGTCTTCCAGTCCTTCATGAATGACATTTTCAGGGATTTTGTGGATAAATTTCTGATTGTTTATTTGGATGATATCTTGATTTTTTCTAATGACTGGGACTCTCATGTGAAACATGTTCGGACTGTATTCCAGATTTTGAGAGAGAATGCTCTGTATGTGAAGGGATCAAAGTGTCTTTTTGGTGTACAGAGGATCTCATTTCTGGGATTCATTTTGTCCCCATCTGTTATTGAAATGAACCCGGTCAAGGTTCAGGCCATCTGTGATTGGGTTCAACCTACTTCATTAAAGGCTCTTCAAAGATTTTTGGGTTTTGCCAATTTTTATCGTAAATTTATTGGTAATTTCTCGGTTATTGTTAAACCATTAACTGATTTGACCAAAAAGGGTTCTGATGTGGTGAATTGGCCTCCTGAGGCAGTCTCTGCATTTCAGGAACTTAAGCAGAGATTCACTTCTGCTCCTGTTCTACGGCAGCCTGATGTTTCTCTGCCATTTCAGGTGGAGGTTGATGCCTCTGAAATTGGGGCAGGTGCCGTTTTGTCCCAAAAAGATCCAGAGACCTCTAAAAGTAACCCTTGTGCCTTTTTCTCTCGAAAATTTTCTCCTACTGAACGTAATTATGACGTGGGTAATCGGGAGTTATTGGCCATGAAGTGGGCTTTTGAAGAGTGGAGACATTGGCTGGAGGGAGCCAAACATCAGGTGGTGGTCCTTACGGACCATAAGAATCTGGTTTATCTGGAATCTGCCAAGCGACTCAATCCTAGACAGGCCAGGTGGGCCTTGTTTTTCACACGTTTTAATTTTGTGGTTTCCTTTCTTCCTGGCACTAAGAATGTTAAGGCGGATGCCCTCTCGAGGAGTTTCCTTGCGGACTCTCCTGAGTTATCTGATCCTTCTGTTATTTTGAAAGAGGGTGTAGTTCTTTCCGCCATCTCACCCAATTTGAGACTTGCTCTGGAGGGGTGTCAGGAGGATAGGCCCGAGCGCTGCCCTGTTGGAAAATTGTTTGTCCCGGACCAGTGGAAAAAGAGTGTGATGTCTGAGATTCATTGTTCCGCGTTGGCTGGGCATCCCGGAATTTTTGGTACCAGAGACTTGGTTAGTCTGTCCTTTTGGTGGCCTACCTTGTCTCGTGATGTCAGGGAATTTGTGCAGTCCTGCGGGACTTGCTCTCGCTCCAAGCCTTGCTCTCGCTCTAGTGGTTTGTTGATGCCATTGCCTGTGCCCAAGAGACCATGGACCCATATCTCTATGGATTTCATTTCCAACCTCCCTGTTTCTCAGAGAATGACCGTTATCTGGGTGATTTGTGATGGGTTTTCCAAGATGATACATCTTGTGCCATTACCTAAGTTGCCTTCCTCCTCTGAATTGGTGCCTTTGTTCCTTCAGCACGTGGTTCGTTTACACGGCATTCCTGAGAACATTGTGTCTGACAGAGGAGTCCAGTTTGTTTCCAGATTTTGGAGGACCTTTTGTTCTAAACTTGGTGTTCAATTGTCTTTCTCCTCGGCTGTTATGTTTCGGTAGCTGAGGAGTGCAAGCAAAAAAAAAGCAATACACCAGAGCAGTTGGAATCTATGAGATTGCAGTACCCTGACTAACCACCACAACTAGAGGCAGCCGTAGAGCGTTCCTACGTTGGTCCTAGACGCCTCGTCACAGCCTGAGAAACTAACTACACCTAAAGATAGAAATAGGAAAGCTATCTGCCCCGGAGCAGAACCCCAAAGATAATAGAAAGCCCCCAAACATGTAATGGCGGTTAGACAAGAGGAAATACTGACACAGAAAGAAAATAGTATGAGCAAACGCTGGGGCCCAAACTATCTAAATAGAAAAGGATAGGAAGGGTACTTACTGCAATCTCAGAAAACCCTGAAAAACACCAACTCTACTAATTTCAAAATCACCTGAGATCACACGACCTCTACCACCTAAATTAGTTCTCTGGTGTAACAAAATCAAAACAGCAGCCACTGAAAAAAGCTGGAAAAAGCAAAAGTACAAACATCAGTGGCTGAACTAAACTGAGAGGGCAAAAGCCCCCGGAGGGGACCCTGAAGGCCCCCACAGAAGTGCAGGACAAAATGCAAAAATATAGTACAAACACAAAAGAAGAAAAGGTCTTATCTGATAGCAGGAGATGCAGACACAACACAGCAGGCTACAAGGGAAACTGGAATGAAGGATTCAGACCAGAACAATTGATCACCGGCAACCTGATGGGAAAATGACTCACTTATATAAGACCAGTCAGTAACACCTGATTCCCAGTCCTCACAATCTTCACTAGCACCGCTTGTAACCACCAGAGGGAGCCTCTGCTCAGAACTCATCTCAAACCCATTCACAACAGTACCCCCCCCTTGAGGAGGGGTCACCGAACCCTCATTTGAGCAACCAGGTCGGTCGGGATGAGTTCTATGATACGCACGGATAAGTCTCCTAGCATGGATGTCCGAAGCAAACACCCAAGAATTGTCTTCCTGACCATAACCTCTCCATTTAACCAAATATTGGAGTTTCCGTCTAGAAAAACGAGAATCCAATATTTTCTCAACCACATACTCCAGATTGCCCTCAACCAAAACAGGGTCAGGAGGCACAGCAGCAGGAACCACTGGCTCAACAAACCTCTTCAACAAGGACTTGTGGAACACGTTATGGATCTTAAATGTCCCTGGAAGAAGCAAGCGAAAAGAAACAGGATTAATAATCTCCATGATCTTATAAGGTCCAATGAACCTAGGCTTAAACTTAGGAGATGCCACTCTCATAGGAATATTCTTTGAGGACAACCAGACCAAGTCCCCCACTTTAAACCGAGGACCATCAGTCCTATGCCGGTTAGCAAACCGCTGGGCCCTCTCCTGAGAGAGGGACAACCTCTCCACTAACTGGTCCCAAATCTGTTGCATACGCTCCACAACAGAGTCAACACCTGGTCAGACAGAAGCCTCCGTCTGTCCTGAAGAAAATCGAGGGTGAAACCCAGAATTACAGAAAAACGGAGACATCAAAGTGGCAGAGCTAGCCCTATTATTAAGAGCAAACTCAGCCAAAGGCAAAAAAGAGACCCAGTCATCCTGATCAGCAGACACAAAGCATCTTAGATAAGTCTCCAATGTCTGGTTTGTTCTCTCAGTTTGACCATTGGTCTGAGGATGAAATGCCGAGGAGAAAGACAATTGAACACCCAGTTTAGAACAAAAAGTCCTCCAAAATCTGGAAACAAACTGGACTCCTCTGTCAGACACAATGTTCTCAGGAATGCCGTGTAAACGAACCACGTGCTGAAGGAACAACAGCACCAATTCAGAGGAGGAAGGCAACTTAGGTAATGGCACAAGATGTATCATTTTGGAAAACCTATCACAAATTACCCAGATGGTGGTCATTCTCTGAGAAACAGGAAGATCGGAAATGAAATCATAGAGATATGGGTCCATGGTCTCTTGGGCACAGGCAATGGCATCAACAAACCACTAGAGCGAGAGCAAGGCTTGGAGCGAGAGCAAGTCCCGCAGGACTGCACAAATTCCTGACATCACGAGACAAGGTAGGCCACCAAAAGGACCGACTAACCAAGTCTCTGGTACCAAAAATTCCGGGATGCCCAGCCAATGCGGAACAATGAATCTCAGACATCACACTCTTTTTCCATTGGTCCGGGACAAACAATTTTCCAACAGGGCAGCGCTCGGGCCTATCCTCCTGACACCCCTCCAGAGCAAGTCTCAAATTGGGCGATATGGCGGAAAGAACTACACCCTCTTTCAAAATAACAGAAGGATCAGATAACTCAGGAGAGTCCGCAAGGAAACTCCTCGAGAGGGCATCCGCCTTAACATTCTTAGTGCCAGCAAGAAAGGAAACCACAAAATTAAAACGTGTGAAAAACAAGGCCCACCTGGCCTGTCTAGGATTGAGTCGCTTGGCAGATTCCAGATAGACCAGATTCTTATGGTCCGTAAGGACCACCACCTGATGTTTGGCTCCCTCCAGCCAATGTCTCCACTCTTCAAAAGCCCACTTCATGGCCAATAACTCCCGATTACCCACGTCATAATTACGTTCAGTAGGAGAAAATTTTCGAGAGAAAAAGGCACAAGGGTTACTTTTAGAGGTCTCTGGATCTTTTTGGGACAAAACGGCACCTGCCCCAATTTCAGAGGCATCAACCTCCACCTGAAATGGCAGAGAAACATCAGGCTGCCGTAGAACAGGAGCAGAAGTGAATCTCTGCTTAAGTTCCTGAAATGCAGAGACTGCCTCAGGAGGCCAATTCACCACATCAGAACCCTTTCTGGTCAAATCAGTTAATGGTTTAACAATAACCGAGAAATTACCAATAAATTTACGATAAAAATTGGCAAAACCCAAAAATCTCTGAAGACCCTTTAATGAAGTAGGTTGGACCCAATCACAGATGGCCTGAACCTTGACCGGGTCCATTTCAATAACAGATGGGGACAAAATTAATCCCAGAAATGAGATCCTCTGTACGCCAAAAAGACACTTTGATCCCTTCACATACAGAGCATTCTCTCTCAAAATCTGGAATACAGTTCGAACATGTTTCACATGAGAGTCCCAGTCATTAGAAAAAATCAAGATATCATCCAAATAAACAATCAGAAATTTGTCCACAAAATCCCTGAAAATGTCATTCATGAAGGACTGGAAGACGGAAGGAGCATTAGTGAGCCCAAAGGGCATCACTAGGTACTCAAAATGCCCTTCAGGGGTATTGAATGCCATCTTCCATTCATCCCCGTGCTTAATGCGAATAAGGTTATACGCCCCCCTGAGGTCAAGCTTGGTAAACCAAGTAGCGTTTTTCACCCTGGAAAACAGGTCAGAAATCAAGGGTAACGGGTATTGATATTTCACAGTAATATTGTTCAAGAGACGATAATCAATACACGGCCTTAATGAACCATCTTTTTTGGCCACAAAGAAAAAACCGGCACCTAAGGGTGAAGAGGATGGTCTGATATGACCCTTCTCCAATGATTCCTTGAAATAAGACCGCATAGCGTCATGTTCAGGTACAGACAAGTTAAAAAGGCGACCTTTAGGGAATTTACTACCCGGCACTAATTCAATAGCGCAGTCATAGCTCCTATGGGGAGGCAAGGATGCAGATTTACTTTCGCTAAACACATCAGAAAAATCAAACAAAAAGTCAGGAACATCCTGAGCCTGGGGGGAGGCAGAAAAAATAGGAGTGTTGGTATTAACACATTGGCAGCCCCAACTGGTTACAGACACAGATTTCCAATCCAAAACAGGATTATGAGACTGTTACCAAGGGAAACCCAGCACGATAATGTCATGCAGATTATATAGAACCAAAATTTGCAGCACTCCTGGTGATCAGGTTCAACCCTCATTATCACCTGAGTAGAAAACTGGGGTTTATTCTCAGCCAAAGGGGTAGAATCGATCCCCAGTAGGGAATAGACTTCTGTAGGGGTATCAAGGGAAACCCACAACGTTTAGCAAAATCATAATCCATCAGGTTAATAGCTGCTCCAGAATCAACGAAAGCCTGAGCAGAAAATGAGGACAGAGAGCATATCAGAGTGACAGTTAATAAAACTTAGTCTGAACACTACCCAAGACAACTGAGCGTGCAAAACGTCTTCCCCGCTTAGGGCAGACTGAAATAGCATGAGAGGCATCACCACAGTAGAAACATAACCCATTGCGCTTTCGAAACTCATGACGCTGTGCCCCAGACACCACTCTATCACACTGCATGGGTTAAGAAGCTGGTTCACAAGGCAACACCATTCCACGCATACTTCTCCGCTCACGCAAACGTCTGTCAATTTGAATCGCTAATGACATAGAATCATTGAGACCAGAGGGGACAGGGAATCCCACCATAACATCCTTTACATTATCTGACAGACCCTTCCGGAAAAGGGCCGCCAAAGCGTCGTCATTCCATTTGGTCAGGACTGCCCACCTACGGAATCTCTGACAGTATAACTCAGCGTCATCAAGCCCCTGATTTAATGCCAACAAGGCTTTTTCAGCTTGATCATGACATTAGGCTCATCGTACAATAACCCCAAAGCCTGAAAAAACGCATCAACATCACTCAAAACAGGATCCCCAGGTATCAGGGAAAAAGCCCAATCCTGAGGATCGCCGCGCAGGAGAGAGATGATAATTTGAACCTGCTGCGCTGCGTTTCCTGAGGACTTAGATTTTAAGGCAAAAAACAATTTACAATTATTTTTGAAATTCTGAAACTTAGCTCGATCCCCTAAAAACAAATCTGGCATGGGGATCCTAGGTTCCACAACAGGCAACCTAGCAAGGTATGCAGCAATACTCTGAACCTCAGTGGCAAGCTGATCCACACGGCCAGACAACTGTGCAAACTCCATTGGGAGAAAAGATCCTCCCCAGCACCCAGAGATACAGAGGAAAAAAAAAAAAAATGCAACAAACAGAAAAATATCTCTGACAACTCTGACAACCTTTTTTCTTTCACAATATTTTTTCCCTTCTGTGAGTACCATACAATTTTCAATTTTTAGGCCGGTGATACTGTTATGTTTCGGTAGCTGAGGAGTGCAGGCAAAAAAAAAGCAATACACCAGAGCAGTTGGAATCTATGAGATTGCAGTACCCTGACTAACCACCACAACTAGAGGCAGCCGTGGAGCGTTCCTACGTTGGTCCTAGACGCCTCGTCACAGCCTGAGAAACTAACTACACCTAAAGATAGAAATAGGAAAGCTATCTGCCCCGGAGCAGAACCCCAAAGATAATAGAAAGCCCCCAAACATGTAATGGCGGTTAGACAAGAGGAAATACTGACACAGAAAGAAAATAGTATGAGCAAACGCTGGGGCCCAAACTATCTAAATAGAAAAGGATAGGAAGGGTACTTACTGCAATCTCAGAAAACCCTGAAAAACACCAACTCTACTAATTTCAAAATCACCTGAGATCACACGACCTCTACCACCTAAATTAGTTCTCTGGTGTAACAAAATCAAAACAGCAGCCACTGAAAAAAGCTGGAAAAAGCAAAAGTACAAACATCAGTGGCTGAACTAAACTGAGAGGGCAAAAGCCCCCGGAGGGGACCCTGAAGGCCCCCACAGAAGTGCAGGACAAAATGCAAAAATATAGTACAAACACAAAAGAAGAAAAGGTCTTATCTGATAGCAGGAGATGCAGACACGACACAGCAGGCTACAAGGGAAACTGGAATCAAGGATTCAGACCAGAACAATTGATCACCGGCAACCCTGATGGGAAAATGACTCCCTTATATAAGATCAGTCAGTAACACCTGATTCCCAGTCCTCACAATCTTCACTAGCACCGCTTGTAACCACCAGAGGGAGCCTCTGCTCAGAACTCATCTCAAACCCATTCACAACACTCGGCGTTTCATCCTCAGACCAATGGTCAAACTGAGAGAACAAACCAGACATTGGAGACTTATCTAAGATGCTTTGTGTCTGCTGATCAGGATGACTGGGTCTCTTTTTTGCCTTTGGCTGAGTTTGCTCTTAATAATAGGGCTAGCTCTGCCACTTTGATGTCTCCATTTTTCTGTAATTCTGGGTTTCACCCTCGATTTTCTTCAGGACAGACGGAGGCTTCTGTCTGTCCAGGTGTTGACTCTGTTGTGGAGCGTATGCAACAGATTTGGGACCAGGTAGTGGAGAGGTTGTCCCTCTCTCAGGAGAGGGCCCAGCGGTTTGCTAACCGGCATAGGACTGATGGTCCTCGGTTTAAAGTGGGGGACTTGGTCTGGTTGTCCTCAAAAAATATTCCTATGAGAGTGGCATCTCCTAAATTGAAGCCTAGGTTCATTGGACCTTATAAGATCATGGAGATTCTTAATCCTGTTTCTTTTCGTTTGCTTCTTCCAGGGACATTTAAGATCCATAACGTGTTCCACAAGTCCTTGTTGAAGAGGTTTGTTGAGCCAGTGGTTCCTACTGCTTTGCCTCCTGACCCTGTTCTGGTTGAGGGCAATATGGAGTTTGTGGTTGAGAAAATATTGAATTCTCGTTTTTCTAGACGGAAACTCCAGTATTTGGTTAAGTGGAGAGGTTATGGTCAGGAAGACAATTCTTGGATGTTTGCTTCAGACATCCATGCTAGGAGACTCATCCGTGCGTATCATAGAACTCATCCTGACCGACCTGGTTGCTCAAGTGAGGGTTCGGTGACCCCTCCTCAAGGGGGGGTACTGTTGTGAATGGACTTGAAATGAGTTCTGAGCAGAGGCTCCCTCTGGTGGTTACAAGTGGTACTGGACTGTCCAGTGAAGATTGTGAGGAGTGGGAATCAGGTGTTACTGACTGGTCTTATATAAGGGAGTCGCCTTCCCATCAGGGTTGCCGGTGATCAATTGTTCTGGTCTCACTCAGTGAGTCCTGTTTCCTTTGTAGCCTGCTGTGTCGTGTCTGCATCTCCTGCTAACAGATAAGACATTTTCTTCTTTTTGTTTTTGTGCTTTATTTTTGCATTTTGTCCTGCACTTCTGTGGGGGCCTTCAGGGGCCCCTCCGGGGGCTTTTGCCCTCTCAGTTTAGTTCAGCCACTGATGTTTGTACTTTTGCTTTTTCCAGTTTTTTCAGTGGCTGCTGTTTTGATTTTGTTACACCAGAGAACTAATTTAGGTGGTAGAGGTCGTGTGATCTCAGGTGATTTTGAAATTAGTAGAGTTGGTGCTTTTCAGGGTTTTTTGGGATTGCAGTAAGTGCCCTTCCTATCCTTTTCTATTTAGGTAGTTTGGGCCCCAACGTTTGCTCATACTATTTTCTCTCTGTGTCAGTATTTCTTCTTGTCTAACCGCCATTACATGTTTGGGGGCTTTCTATGTTCTTTGGGGATCTGCTCCGGGGCAGATAGCTTTCCTCTTTCTATCTTTAGGTGTAGTTAGTTTCTCAGGCTGTGACGAGGCGTCTAGGACCAACGTAGGAACGCTCCACGGCTGCCTCTAGTTGTGGTGGTTAGTCAGGGTACTGCAATCTCATAGATTCCAACTGCTCTGGTGTATTGCCTTTTTTACCTGCACTCCTCAGCTACCGAAACATAACAGGATACCCCCTATCCCTGAACTTAGAATTCATCTCTCTTAATTTGGTGTTATAAGTGTCCTGATTAGATACAATACGTTTGACCCGTTGGAACTGGGACTTTGGGATGGACCACTTCATGGGCGTGGGGTGGAAACTGTCAAAATGGAGTAGACTGTTACGGTCAGTAGGTTTGATGTAAAGATCCGTAGACAGTCCACCACCCTCGTCCTTAATGACTTTAGTGTCCAGAAAGTTAATTTTACATAAATCATGTGTGACTGTAAATTGAAGACCAGGCCATGATTGATTTAGTACCTGATGAAAGATGGTTAAGGACTCGAACGTGCCGCCCCATACGCAAAAAATGTCATCTATAGAGCGCTTCCAGATAATGACATTTTCTTGGAACAGAGGATGGAGGTAGATGACGGTTTCCTCAAAGTCCGCCATATAGCAATTTGCATAAGGGGGCGCCACGTTCGAGCCCATTGCGGTCCCGTGTATCTGTAGGAAGAAGTCATCCTGAAACATGAAGTAGTTGCGAGTGAGTACTAATGTCAGAAGATCCACACAACTCCGTCTGTGACGGCGTGAAGTTGCATTTCAGGAGCAGTCTTTTGACGGATAGTATGCCTTGGTCATGGGGATTGAGGTGTACAGGTCTTTTACGTCAAAGGTTACTAGTATAGATGTTGCTGGGACCTGCTGAATACCTTTGATAACTTCAAGGAAGGCATTGGTGTCAAGAAGAAAGGATCTTGAGGACATGATCAAAGGGGTGAGTATCTTCTCCAAGTAAATGGAGAGGGGGGAAAGGATGGACTCAGTGGACGCCACGATGGGTCTACCAGGAGGGTGTTGAAGGTCCTTGTGGATTTTTGGTAATGTGAGGAAAACCGGGATGACCGGATTAGTTTTTATCAGGAAGTCATGGGTTTTTTTTTGTCCAGAGTACCTTTCTCAAAATGTCGACTTAGAACATTAGATATACTGGACCTAGTATGACTCGTCGGGTCATGTGGTAGTTTAACATATATACTAGTGTCCTCGAGTTGTCTGAGAGCTTCAGATATATAGTCAGACCGGTTTATGACAACAATCGCTCCACCCTTGTCTGCAGGTTTCTAATTAAATTCTGGTCTTCCTTGAGAGACCTTAGGGCCTGGAGTTCCAATGAACTAAGATTAGGGGGATAGAACAGTTTGCCCTGTTCCATGTTACGTTTAATGTCATTGAAGGAAGATTGTACAAAATCTATAAAAGTTTCAAGGGCATTTGACCCTAGAGGTGGTCTGTAATGGCTTTTTGACCTAAGGCCAAGGTGTGAAATAGAAAGAGAGTTAGTATTAGAGACATTCTCTGAGACAAGGGGTGAGGGTTGATTGGAGAAATGTACCCTAAGTCTCAAAGAACGGTAGAACCGTTGAAGGTCCATTTCCAAGTCAAAAGTCTTATCTCTGTAAGAAGGGCAAAAGGATAGACCTTTTTGACGAACATTAAGTTCTGCAATTCCCAATGTCCTAGTGGAGATGTTTACCACCAATGGGCACATACCTGTGACCTGGTTGTCCGTAGTGAAGGTTGATTTCTTGAATCCATGCCCCCGTCTGGTCCTCTTCGTCTTTGCTGCCTTCTTCTTTGGCCTAAAAAAGAAATAGTGGATGTGCCAGAATGTTCCTGTTCCGAACTAGAGGTAGATGGATCCGATGTGGAGCGATAACCAGGTCGTGGAAGTGCCCGCCATGTTGAAGATTTTCCTCGTCATCTGTAAACGCGATCCTGCTCGTAGTCCTCCTGATCACGAATAAATTTATTTCTTTTACGACTCTCTGTGTCTCTCTTATGTTGGTCGATGTTGGTTTTGATCTGATTCATAAGAGCAGACAGTTCCTCAGGTGTCCCGGTGGTGGTTAGTTGTGCTTCGATCGATTTGATACGATCCGCGCTCGTGCTGATGGCCTTTTGTAGATGCTCTACAGTTAAAACCATCAAGTCAAAAGAACACTTGTTAAGGATGTGCTCATACTTAGTACAAAAATCAGGTGAATCACCAAAGAGGGTGGGCCGAAGTGGTACCCTAAGACCCCGTGGGATGCGCTGTACCCTTAGGTATTAAGTCAGCATAGCGCAATGTAATTCGAGATTAGTATGGTGTCGAAGTTCCCGTTCAAGATCCCTGCCCCGGGTTTCCCTGGGAGGTGCTTTTAGGCATTCACAAAAGAGGTTCGTCTGTGCCAAAATACTAGAGGTCTCATCTGCGTTATATGAGAACGTAAGAGATGATAGAGACATATCAAGGATAAGGCGTGCTATAAGTAAGGGAAAATACGTAATATAGGAAAACGTATGCACAGCCTATATGGAGGTGCAAGAGTAGGTGCCCAAACCATAGGTAGAAAGAGAAACTCTGCACTCAACTTAATGTAGATTCACAAAGGAAAGGATTTTATTGTGGTCCAAAAAAGAGAGGTAGTATACAGGGAGGATGTTTCGGTCTCACGACCTTCATCAGCTACTACAATAAATGATCCAATATAGAGATTAATTGAAAATAATACAAAAGAAAAATATAAACCCAGAAACAAAGTATATACAAATGATAGGATCTCGGTAAATAACATGATTCCAACTAGTATAGAGGTCAACAGTTTTGGCAAAGATGTCATATAGAGAATCATAATAGAGGAGGTGTGAACCATACATATAGAGAGCTTTGCGCATATAAAGAAATACAATTATACACATACCCCTGTTTGCCTAATTTTGTAGAATGTGGACACATCAAAGTTGTAATTCACTTAATGACTGAGGAATAAGAAGAAAAGTAGATATGAAGTGCTTATCATAGAGACAAAAGCAGTGTATAAAAATCAATGCGCCTACCAGTGGTAGGCATCAGATTATCTTCTCCTCTCTCAAGGTTTGCTTTAACGGTGCTTCTTCTTTTATATAGTATCCCACTATTTTCTTTATACTGATGACACAGATCCACTGTTTTATAGGTATCTCCTACCCAGTCTGGGCTACTATTTACTAAGTAAACACCAAAAACAAAAACAAAAAATCCCTAAAATATAACTTTTAATTCATCATTTAAAATCAGAATTTGATCAAGCAAGTAAAGGGAGTTCACATTGATAAGCAATCACAAAAATAGTTAAAAGTCTTACAAGGGGAGACTATGCTCACCCTACTGGGCCCTAATACGCCTCTACCTGACCGCGGAGGTTGGCACCCTAGTTGTAGACGATGTGGCGCCCCCGCTCAACGTCGGTAGCCCTAAAGAACCCTAGACACCCCTAACACTTAAAGGGGATACACAGAAAAAACCACACATGCATAAACACCCGAAAATGCAAAAAATCCCCTAATGGGGAAGATTTTTTGCATTTTCGGGTGTTTATGCATGTGTGTTTTTTTCTGTGTATCCCCTTTAAGTGTTAGGGGTGTCTAGGGTTCTTTAGGGCTACCGACCTTGAGCGGGGGCATCACATCGTCTACAACTAGGGTGCCAACCTCCGCGGTGAGGTAGGGGCGTATTAGGGCCCAGTAGGGTGAGCATAGTCTTCCCTTGTAAGACTTTTAACTATTTTTGTGATTGCTTATCAATGTGGACCCCCTTTACTTGTTTGATCAAATTCTGATTTTAAATGATGAATTAAAAGGTATATTTTAGGGATTTTTTTGTTTTTGGTGTTTACTTGGATATAAATCCCGTTTATTTGTCTATGAGGTTTTTCTCGCTACTATTTACTACACATGGCCGCTCTATGTTAACCACTGGTAGGTGCATTGATTTTTATACACTGCTTTTGTCTCTATGATAAGCACTTCATATCTACTTTTCTTCTTATTCCTCAGTCATTAAGTGAATTACAACTTTGATGTGTCCACATTCTACAAAATTAGGCAAACAGGGGTATGTGTATAATTGTATTTCTTTATATGCACAAAGCTCTCCATATGTCTGGTTCACACCTCCTCTATTTTGATTCTCCATATGACATCTTTGCTAAAACTGTTGACCTCTATACTAGTTGGAATCATGTTATTTACCAAGATTCTATCATTTGTATATACTTTGTTTCTGGGTTTATATTTCTCTTTTGTATTATTTTCAATTAATCTCTATATTGGATCATTTATTGTAGTAGCTGATAAAGATCGTGAGACTGAAACGTCCTACCTCTGTTTTTTGGACCACAATAAAATCCTTTACTTTGTGAATCTACATTAAGTTGAGTGCAGAGTTTCTCTTTCTACCAAAAGGGGACCAGGCTGAAGTCCACTGCAAGCGGCAAGCAAACAAGGAAAATACAACCAGAGGAAAAAAAACAGCAAATCACTTATCTGAATGAGAGCAGGAATGCAAGCTGCGCTCCAAGCAAGACCAGGAAGAACAATTGATTACCGGCAAGGCTGATGGGAACTCCGGTCACTTATATCAGACCATTCAGAGCCAACTGAAGGCCATTCAGCAATTAGTTCATTACCCTCAGCAACCACCGGAGGGAGCCCCAGCTCAGAAGTCGCCTCCAGAGTATTCATAACAGTACCCCCCTTGAGGAGGGGTCACCGAACCCTCACTTGTGCAACCAAGCCGATCAGGATGAGCTCGATGATAGGCACTGGTCAGTCTCCCAGCATGGATGTCAGAAGCAAACACCCAAGAATTGTCCTCCTGACCATAACCTCTCCACTTAACCAAATACTGGAATTTCCGTCTAGCAAAATGAGAATCCAATATTTTCTCAACCACATACTCCAAATTGCCCTCAACCAAAACAGGGTCGGGAGGCGCAGCCATAGGAACCACTGGCTCGACAAACCTCTTCAATAAGGACTTGTGGAACACGTTATTGATCTTAAATGTCCCTGGAAGAAGCAAGCGGAAGGAAACCGGATTAATAATTTCCATGATCTTATAAGGTCCAATGAACCTCGGCTTAAATTTTGGAGATGCAACCTTCATAGGGATATTTCTTGAGGACAACCAAACCAAGTACCCCACTTTAAAACAAGGACCATCAGTCCTATGCCGGTTGGCAAACCGCTGGGCCTTCTCTTGAGAGAGAGACAACCTCTCCACTACCTGGTCCTAAATCTGCTGCATACGCTCCTCAATAGAGTCAACCCCCGGACAGACAAAAGCCTCCTCCTGTCCTTAAGAAAATCGAGGGTGAAACCCAGAATTGCAGAAAAATGGAGACATCAAGGTGGCAGAGCTAGCCCTATTATTAAGAGCAAACTCAGCCAAAGGCAACAAAGAGACCCAGTCATCTTGATCAGCAGACACAAAACATCTCAAATAAGTCTCCAAGGTCTGGTTTGTTCTCTCGGTTTGTCCATTGGTCTGAGGGTGAAATGCAGAGGAGAAATATAACTACATATATGCTACAGTATATGATGGTACCCATGTATGATGCTCCAGTGTATGATGGGCCTATATAATGCTCCATATATAATGGGCCCCATATGATGCTCCAGTATATGATGGGCCCTATGGATGATGCTCCAGTGTATGATGTGCCTATATAATGCTCCATATATAATGGGCCCCATATGATGCTACAGTATATGATGGGCCCCATGGATGATGCTCCAGTGTATGATGAGCCCAATATAATGCTCCAAATATAATGGTCCCCATATATAATGCTCCATATATAATGGGCGCCATGTGATGCCCCATAAATAATGAACCCCATATGATGCTCTACTATATGATGGGCCCCATATGATGCTCCAGTGTATGATGGGCCTATATAATGCTCCATATATAATGGGCCCCATATGATGCTCCAGTATATGATGGGCCCCATGGATGATGCTCCAGTGTATGATGGGCCTATATAATGCTCCATATATAATGGGCCCCATATGATGCTCCAGTATATGATGAGCCCCATGGATGCTGCTTCAGTGTATGATGGGCCCATATAATGCTCCATATATAATGCGCCCCATATGATGCTCCAGTATATGATGGGCCCTATGGATGATGCTCCAGTGTATGATGGGCCTATATAGTGCTCCATATATAGTGGTCCCCATATAAAATGCTCCATACATAATGGGCTCCATGTGATGCCCCATAAATAATGAACCCCATATGATGCTCTAGTATATGATGGGCAACATATGATGCTCCAGTATAAGATGGGCCCCTTGAATGATGCTCCAGTGTATGATGGGCCTATATAATGCACCATATATAATGAGCCCCATATTATGCTCCAGTATATGATGGGCCCCATGGATGATGCTCCAGTGTATGATAGGTCTATATAATGCTCCATATATAGTGGTCCCCATATAAAATGCTCCATATATAATGGGCTCCATGTGATGCCCCATAAATAATGAACCCCATATGATGCTCTAGTATATGATGGGCCCCATGAATGATTCTCCAGTGTATGATGGGCCTATATAATGCTCCATATATAATGTGCCCCATATGATGCTCCAGTATATGATAGGCCCCATTGATGATGCTCCAGTGTATGATGGGCCTATATAATGCTCCATATATAGTGGTCCACATATAAAATGCTCCATATATAATGGGCTCCATGTGATGCCCCATAAATTATGAACCCCATATGATGCTCTAGTATATGATGGGCCCCATATGATGCTCCAGTATAAGATGGGCCCCATGAATGATGCTCCAGTGTATGATGGGCCTATATAATGCACCATATATAATGCGCCCCATATGATGCTCCAGTATATGATGGGCCCCATATGATGCTCCAGTATATGATGGGCCCCATTTATGATGCTCCAGTGTATGATGGGCCCAATGGATGCTGCTTCAGTGTATGATGGGCCTATATAATGCTCCATATATAATGCGCCCCATATGATGCTCCAGTATATGATGGGCCCCATATGATGCTCCAGTATATGATGGGCCCCATTTATGATGCTCTAGTATATGATGGGCCCCATATACACTGTGTGCAGAATTATTAGGCAAATGAGTATTTTGATCACTTCATCATTTTTATACATGTTGTCTTACTCCAAGCTATATAGGCTTGAAAGCCAACTGCCTATTATGTAAATCAGGTGATTTGCATCTCTGTAATGAGGGGTGTTGTCTAATGACATCAACACCCTATATAAGGTGTCCTTAATTATTAAGCAACTTCCTTTCCTTTGGAAAAATGGGTCAGTAGAGAGATTTGACGGACTCTTAAAAGTCAAAAATTGTGAGATGTCTTGCAGAGGCATGCAGCAGTCTTGAAATTGCCAAACTTTTGAAGCGTGATCACCGAACAATCAAGCGTTTCATGGCAAATAGCCAACAGGATCAAAAGAAGCATGTTGATCAAAAAAGGGGCAAAATAACTGCCCATGAATTGAGGAAAATCAAGCGTGAAGCTGCCAAGATGCCATTTGCCACCAGTTTTGCCATATTTCAGAGCTGCAACGTTACTGGAGTATCAAAAAGCACAAGGTGTGCCATACTCGGGGACATGGCCAAGGTAAGGAAGGCTGAAAAACGACCACCTTTCAACAAGTAAATCTAAGTTACTTACCGTTAACGGGATTTTACAGAGCCCATGACAGCTCCACCTGAGAGAGAGGGTCTCCGCCCACCAGGACAGGAAACCTACTGAATAAAAGGGCGGTACCTCTCCTTCGCATCAGTTCGGTTCCAGAGCACGAGAGGACCTCCAGACAAATTAGTTAGCATAACCTCCACCAAATACATTTATTTAACACCCTTAATTAGTGCACACCATAAGTGAAAGAAGCGAGGGAGGGAATTCAAGGTTGCTGTCATGGGCTCTGTAAAGTCCCGTTAACGGTAAGTAACTTAGATTTTTCCCCTCTCCCATGACAGCAACACCTGAGAGATTTATATAGACTGAAGCATCCTAGGGAGGGATAGCCGCTTCCAGCACCTTCCTACCAAAAGACAGGCTAGCAGAGGAGGACAGATCAAGTTGGTAATGTTTATAAAAGGTAGTAGGGGTAGACCATGTGGCCGCCTTACATATTTCCTCAATGGAAACCTCCGCCCTCTCGCCCAGGAGGTCGCCACGGCCCTGGTGGAATGGCTTTCAGATCCTCTGGTATCGGTGCTTACTAGATGTGTAGGCTAAGCTAATGGCATCCCTAATCCATCTAGCTAAAGATCCCTTTGTGACACTATTCCCCTTCCTTCCACCTTGGAAAGACACAAACAAGGACTTGCTCTTCCTATCCTGTCTGGTCCTATCTAGATAGTGTAGAAGGGTTCTCCTTACATCTAATGTGTGGAGTTTACATTCTTCCTCTGATGTTGGCTCACTGAAGGAGGGCAGTATAACCTCTTGACTCCTATGAAATCTAGAGGCCACCTTTGGGAGATAGGGTCATATTGAGACCTGATCCGGCCTATCGTCTAATATCTGCATGAACGGCGGATCTACAGTCATGGCCAAAAGTTTTGAGAATGACACAAATATTAATTTTTACAAAGTCTACATGTTCACTTTTTCTAATGGCAATTTGAATATACTCCAGAATGTTATAAAGAGTGATCAGCTTAACAGCAATTACTTGCAAAGTCAATATTTGGCTAGAAAATGAACTTTATCCCCCAAAACACATTTCAACATCATTGCAGCCCTGCCTTAAAAGGACCAGCTAACCTCTTTTCAGTGATTGCTCCATTAACACAGGTGTGGGTGTTGATGAGGACATGGCTGGAGATCAATCTGTCATGATTAAGTAAGAATGACACCACTGGACACTTTAAAAGGAGGCTGGTGCTTGGCATCATTGTTTCTCTTCTGTTAACCATGGTTATCTCTAAAGAAACACTTGCAGTCATCATTGCAATGCACAAAAATGGCCTAACAGGGAAAAGTATCGCAGCTAGAAAGATTGCACCTCAGTCAACAATCCATCGCATCATCAAGAACTTCAAGGAGAGAGGTTCCATTGTTGCCAAAAAGGCTCCAGGGCGCCCAAGAAAGACCAGCAAGCGCCAGGACCGTCTCTTAAAAGTGTTTCAGCTGCGGGATCGGGCTACCAGCAGTGCAGAGCTTGCTCAGGAATGGCAGCAGGCAGGTGTGAGTGCATCTGCACGCACTGTGAGGCGGAGACTCTTGGAGCAAGCCCTGGTCTCAAGGAGGGCAGCAAAGAAACCACTTCTCTCCAGAAAAAACATCATGGACAGATGATATTCTGCAAAAGGTACAGGCAATGGACTGCTGAGGACTGAGTTAAAGTTATTTTCTCTGATAAATCCCCTTTTCGATTGTTTGGGACATCAGGAAAACGCCTCATTTGGAGAAGACAAGGTGAGCGCTACCATCAGTCTTGTCTCATGCCAACTGTTAAGCATCCTGAAACCATTCATGTGTGGGTGTGCTTCTCAGCCAAGGGAATCGGCTCTCTCTCAGTCTAACCTAAAAACACAGCCATGAATAAAGAATGGTACCAGAATGTCCTCCAAAAGCAACTTCTCCCAACCCTCCAAGAGCAGTTTGGCGATCAACAATGCCTTTTCCAGCATGATGGAGCACCTTGCCATAAAGCAAAGGTGATAATTAAATGGCTCAGGAACAAAACATAGAGATTTGGGTCCATGGCCTGGAAACTCCCCAGATCTTAATCCCATTGAGAACTTGTGGTCAATCATCAAGAGACGGGTGGACAAACAAAAACCTAAAAATTCTGACAAAATTAAAGCATTGATTGTGCAAGAATGGACTGCTATCAGTCAGGATTTGGTCCAGAAGTTGATTGAGAGCATGCCAGGGAGAATTGCAGAGGTCCTGAAGAAGAAGGGTCAACACTGCAAATATTGACTTGCTGCATTAACTCATTCTAACTGTCAATATAAGCTTTTGTTACTCATATGTTTGCAATTATATTTCTGTCTGTGATAAAAACATCTCTCAAAAACACATATAAAAACCAGAGGGCAGCAGATCATGTGAAAATATAATATTTGTGTCATTCTCAAAACTTTTGGCCATGACTGCATGGACAGAGCTTGTAGAGCACTAACCCTACGTGCTGATGTCAAATCTATCAGGATCACCGTTTTGAGAGTCAGGTTTTTGTTAGAAATTTCCTGTAGGGTTCAAAGGAATTTTTTGTCAACGCCTCCAAAACTAAATTTAAATCCCAAGGGGGAAATCTTGGGCCTGGCGCTGGTCTAGATCTCTGACAGGCTTTAATAAATCTGACTACCCATCTGTTGGATGCTAGATTGTGGTTGAATAGGGCCCCTAATGCTGATACCTGCACCTTAAGGGTGCTAGTGGCTAGCCCCAATCTCCATTCCTTTCTGGAGGAATTCCAAAATTAGCTTAATCAGGATTGGACCTCCCAATCGGTGTCCTGAAAAGCTTAGGAACTTTGCCCATATTCTGCCATAAATTCTAGTAGTTATGGGCTTCCTACTCTGCATTAATGTATTGATCAGTCCCGGTGAAAATCCTTCTGTATCAATAATGACCTTTCAAATTCCAGGCCATCAAGTGAAGGCCTGGTCTCTGAGGGTGAACTACTGGGCCCTGCTTGAGGAGACCTGGGATATCCGGGAGAACCCAGGGGTCTGTCAGGGACATCTTCCTCAGCCATGAAAACCAAGGCCTTTTCGGCCAGAAGGGAGCTATAAGTATGACCCTCGCCTTCTCCTCCCGAATCTTCCTGAGTACGTTGGGATCAGCATCATTGGGGGAAAGCGTATGCTAGGCAAAAGTCCCAAGGGATCTGCAACGCATCTACAGCATAAGGTCCTCCCTTTGGGTCTAGGGAGCAGAACTTGTTGGTTTTCTTGTTTTTCTTGGTCGCAAAAAGGTCTATCTCTGGCTGTCCCCAGAGACTCACAATCTGCTGGAACACTGATTGATTTAATTCCCATTCTCCTTGTTTTAGTGTCGTTCTGCTGAGAAAATCTGCCTCCTCGTTGTCCTTCCCCTTATGTGTAAGGCTGAAATTTGGAACTGGCGCTCCTCCATCACTTGCAGAATCTGCCGCATTAATGTCATCAATGGTCTGGATCTTTTGCCTCCTGATGATTTATGTAGGCTACTGAAGTTCTGTTGTCCGATAGGATACGGACGTGATTGCCTTTTAGTTTGGGAAGGAATTCCAATATTGCTTCTTTGATGGCAAGTAGCTCACTGTAATTTGAGGAGTTTGCTGCTTGCTTCTCTGTCCAGATTCCCTGCATCACATGTCCCTTAATGTGCTCCCCATCCTTCCGCACTCGCATCTGTTATTATAACATCTGATACCGGAAGGGACCATGGGACTCCACGTGACAGATTTTCGGGTCCAGCCACCATGCTATGGTAGTTAATAGTGTTGAGCGATACGATACTGCAAATATCGGGTATCGGCCGATATTTGCTGTATCGGGCTTTCGTTTCCCGAGTACCGATATTTTCGTCTTTATCGGATACCGGAATCGGATTTGTCACTGTCACTGTGAGTGTCCGTCGGTCGGGTCTGTCAGGAGTCAGCGGCACTTACCTGGCAGAAGATCTCCGGCGGTCACGTCCTGGACTGCTTGATGGCCGCCATTATCTTCTCCCTGGCGGTCACATGCAGTTTTTTTCGCGATAACTGCAGTGACTGCAGGGTAATCCCCGGCCGTAAACCAGTCCGATGACGTCACCGCCGGGGAAGCAGGTAATCAGCTGTGCTGCGCCGGGATGACAGGCTCTGCCTGTCATTCTGATGTAGCAGAGCTGGATCGTCGTGGGACACTCGTTACTATGGACTGCGCGGACAGGTGGTGTACTGCTGGGTTTTTTTTTCATTTTTTTTACAGGAGATCGATGGCGTCGCAGGATGAGACTGTAATAAAAGTAATGAAACTGTGTTGTTGTTTTTTTTATTAAATTAAAAACTTTTTTATGAACATTCACCCGTCCGGGTACATCACAATTTTAACTATTTACATACAGGGACCCTGTCCGGGTTATTTATAATTCTTTGGCAGGGGTGTTCCAGGTACCACCTGGTACTCTTCTGATGCTTGCCAAACATCCGAGACACCAAGGACCACCAGGACCTGATGACGTCGTGTGGCCTGTACAGTCAAGTCGTGACCCGCTATCTGTGTCTGTGTGGCCACCTCTTTCATCTCCCTCCGGGTCTGGAGCCCTATGTCCCGGACTGAACGAACCCCAGGGGCCTAACAGGCGCCGGGTACGGGCCAGCTATAGTTATCATGTCCATAGCTGGGGCTGCTGAGGAGACCACTGAGGGAGGCTGGGGAGATTTACGGCGTGGGGTGGGCACTTGTGCAGAGGCCTGGATGTGGGAGGCTGAAGGCTCCGAGGGTTCACAGGTTCCTGACACTCTGGGGAGTAGGGGTCGCACCTGGGAACATTTAGGGCGTACCATCCATTGTAACCCCAGTGTCAGGTGTAAGTCACAAGTCTCCTGGCAACAGGTCCCTCCCCGGGTGTCCTTCTGGGAGGTGAGTCTCCACGTCCCGCCGGGTCACAAAAACTTCTAAATAAAGTCCAGGCTCCTGGATGAAGCCCCAACCACCTTTCAATTTAAAGCTCCGTACTGCACCCTTACGCCGCGGCTCCCTCAGGGTTCCTTTATCTTTTTTCATCGGTCCTTATCTGCCCGGTCCTTCTCCAGGTTACGTTGCCGAAGCTTTTGGGATTCTCGCTGCTCCCTTTGTCGCTCTGCTTCCCGCTCCCAACGTCTCCACTCTTTCCCCCTGACGCGGTTGTAATTCTCCTCACCAGGCATCTCATGTCTCCAAAATCAAACGCAGCTTAGGATGTCCGGTTTGCGGCAGCTCTCCTGGCGCCCCCCAGTCCTGGCGGCGCTCCCTGCGGAGGAAGCAGCCGGCTCTGGAACAGATGACAGTCGGGGGGTCCGGTCAGACTGTAGACCTCTGGTGCCTGCGCGGGCCTCCTCCATGAGGACGGGTGTCGCTTCTTCTGTCTCAGCGACGGGGGCAGACAGCGGATCTGGGGTGCTGCCGGTGCTGCGGTTTTTGCAGGAACGGGTGCCTCCACTGCGACAACGTCAACCGGACACATTGCAAGGGCTGGGATGCCCGCACGGTCCTCTACTAGAACGGGTGCCTCACCTTCCGGTACAGACACTTCAGGTAAGAGGGATTGGCGCGCTCCAAGTTTAGTTTTTAGGGCACGCCAGCTGGCTTCCATCCTGGCGACCTCCTCCCGGTGCCGGGCCAGGCCTCTTAGGGTATCCTCCGCTTCTTGCAGCGTAGGAGGGTTTTCCAGGCCGGGGCCCAACGGTGGTTTTCCGTGGCGATCGGGTCGCTTCCGTGGGGGAGAGCTCTGACGCTCCATCCCTTCACAAATTCTGCTCGTGTCATTAGCCATCTCTGCCAAGTCACATGTGTCATTAGCATCTGGAAAAGGGCCCCTCTTTTGTAGGGAGGGGGGGACCTTCATGTTAGTTTCCGCACACTGAGGAGGATGAGGAGGCGGAACTGAAGAGCTGTGGGGCACGATCTTACATTGCAGTACCATTTAGAGTGGTCGGCCCCTCGTTTTCGCGCCACTGAGTGAGTGTACACCCCCGAAGAGCACGTCCTTCTTCTTCACCAGTGCCTCGTCGTGACGCAGATATGGCGGAAAAATGGCAAATACATTCTCTGATGATTTTAGCAATTCTCAAGCACAAAACCAGTTCAATTCAGGCACACAGGACTCGCTTATAGCGGCTACAGAATCCGGTCTGACGCCCAAGTTGAGTCCCCACAGAGCCAGAGGTTTTGGGGTACTCGGCACCGAGCCCGTCGACTTCTATGGGGTATGTCACGGCTTTACCCGGCAATTGAATCAGAGTCTATTTTACTATGTAGAAGTGTTAAACATAAAATATATGTATATATATATGTCACAATGGACATGTATATATAATATATATATATATACATATATGTATTCTATGTGTGTATATTTTGTGTTTACAACGAAAGAAAGGGGTTTTTTTGTTGCGATATTTTGTTCCCATAGACTTACATGGGACTTCCGGAATCGGAATCGATATCGACGATATTTAGTGATATCGGCGATACCATTCCCATACGATATTTTTAGATATCGAGCAGTATCGCTCAACACTAGTAGTTAAGGTTTCTGGGATAGCGTCATCTTCCCTTCCAGATGTCCTGATAGTCTTATCTCCCCTTCTAGGACATCCTGCTGCAGAGACCTGGAATGGTATGGGCCCATTGCACCGCCGGAATGCATGAAGTCATGGAGCCCAAAAGGGACTTGGCTTGCCCGGGGACAAAGTTGGTCTGGATAATGCCGCTGATATTAATGACATCATCTTCTATTTCTTGTTCTCTGGAAGGAGACACAGTTGTTTCTCTGAGTCTATAGTAAGACCTAAGAAGGATTGAATCCTCCTGGGTTGAAGTTTTGATTTTTCTTTATTTATTATCCAAACTAGATCGGGCATTGTGTCTTGAATGAATTTTATATTGGTTCTGCACTCCTGTTCTGAAAAAAAAGTTGTCCAAGTAGGGTATAATTAGAATATCTTTTTCCCGCAGGCATGTTGTCACTTCGAGAATAATTTTGGTAAATATTCTTGGGGCCATGGATAGGCCGAATGGGAGTACCCTGTAGTGGAAATGTTTTACCGATCTCCTAGACATACTGCCACTCTTAAGTATTGCTGGTGTTCCTGATGGATAGGCGTCTTTGAGTTCTAAGACCTCATTAAAACAACATGGAAAAAAATACTTTGTTTGCCGTTTTCCTGAATCCATCTTGAATGGCCTGTAGGCCAAGAACTTGTTGAGGCCTCTCAAGTTGACTATTGTCCTGTAAGATTGGTCTGGTTTTTTGATCAGAAACAGGGGAGAGTAAAATCCTTTCCCCTCCTGCTGAATCGGTACTTCTATCAGCACCTTCTTTTTTGATTAATGATAGTACTTCGGTCTCCAGAGCTTGCTGTTCTTTCTCGGACCTCGGAGACGAAATCTTGAATCTGTGCCTGGGTACTGAAACAAATTCAATCGGAGTCCTGATTTATATGCCTAGGATCAATCTGT
>JARQOD010000003.1:307350003-307413580 GCA_033576555.1 Oophaga sylvatica
GAAGTTCAAGAGGTTGGGTGTGAGGAGGGCCTCTTGGCTTTGGAGGGGCTTCTCCTTTTAAAAACACACTAAAGGGAGAGTTGTTTTGTGTGTGAATGGTGGTAGGGATAGCATCAGGTGGTGTGGGTGTTGAGGGAGAGAAGTAGGGGCAGATAGGGTCAGGGAGGGTCAGTGAGAGGGACAGATAGAGAGTTAGTCAAGTTAAGTTTGGTAGAGTAGGGATAGACAGGGATAGATAGGTACAGTTTGTTAGGGATAGAAGTAGGGACAGTTTAGTTGATAAGGGACAGGGTGAATGTGTTGTTGGTAAGGGACAGGGCCTCTTAGGGCTCCAGTCTCCTGGTGGTGGGCTATTGCATGACACAATAGCTTTTTGTTTTGTAATAAAATAATGATGGATATTGGGCTTGCAGGCACCGAACTTGGGCCTTGCAGGATAAGAAATTATTAAAGAAATGTTAAGCTGATAAATAAATGCTGATAAGTTGAATTATGGTATATATTGTATATATTATGTATTTATGTGTTAATGTTGGTTGTTTGAGTGTTTTGTAGACATATAGTTGAATGTGGGGTGTATAGTTTAGGTTGGGAGGGGGTTGTTTGGGGTGTTGGGGTTTGGGGAAATTCTGAAAGGCTTTGGGCAGAGAAAAGAACTCACCATGGACCCTATGGACCCAAGGATAAGATTGCTGTGATGAAGGGCATAAAACTTTATATGGACCCGGTTTGACGTGAGGCCATGAACTTATGGACCTGAGGTGAGGTGGGGGTGATAATTTAAAAAAAAAAATGTGTGTGATACATAGTTTAGATAGAGTTAAGTATAAGGTTGTAAAGGAAGGTTGGGAGATGGCCAGAGGGGCCTTTTGTTTTGCGTTTTGAGGCAGAGGGCCAAACCTTATGTTAATAATTTCTTGTAAATTATGTAAATAGGTGTGAATGGGGTGGGAGAATCTGTGTGAATGTGTATGTATGAATATGTTTTGCTTTTTTTTCCCCTTTCCTTTTAACCCCTCTCTGCCATCAGACGTACTATTCTGTCCATGTGACCCTGGACCTAATTCCCATGGACGGAATAGTACGTCATGGGCGATCAGCTGCGCTCCCGGGGGGAGCGCAGCTGATCGCCGCCGGGTGTCAGCTGATTATCACAGCTGACACCCGTGACTGTGTGTCAGGAGCGGTCACGGACCGCTCCTGGCACATTAACCCCTGGCACACCGCGATCAAAGATGATCGCGGTGCACCCGAGGCACAGGGGAGGATCGCGCAGGGTGGGGCTCCCTGCGCGACCCCCTGAGACCCTCAGAGCAGCGCGATGTGTTGCGCTGTTCTGAGGGTCCGTCCTCCCTCCAGGTCCCCGGATCCAGAGCGATCGCTGGTGTGACAGAGTGCTGTGCACACTGTCACACCAGCGATCTGATAAAATACAGTGATGTCCCACCCTGGAACAAAGTAAAAAAGAAAAAAAAAAGAAAAATAAAAAGTGGTAAAAAAAAATCATAAAAAAAAAATATATATTCCCCAATAAATTCATTCTTTCCTGTAAATAAAAAAAACAAAACAATAAAAGTACACATATTTGGTATCGCCGCATCCGTAACGACCCCCCCTATAAAAGTGTCCCACTAGTTAACCCCTTTAGTGAACCCTTAAAAAAAAAAAGAAAACAAAGCAAAAAATCAATGCTTTATCATCATACCGCTGAACAAAAAGTGGAATAACACGCGATCAAAAAGACGGATATAAATAAATATGGTACCGCTGAAAATGTCATCTTGTCCCGCAAAGAACGAGCCATTATACAGCATCATCAGTGAAAAAATAAAAAAGTTATAGCTCGCAGAATAAAGCGATGCAAAAATAATAATTTTTTATATAAAATTGTTTTCATTCTATAAAAGCGCCAAAACATAAAAAAATGATATAAATAATGTATCGCCATAATCATACTGACCCGAAGAATAAAACTGCTTTATCAATTTTACCACACACGGAACGGTACAAACGCCTCCCTCAAAAGAAATTCATGAATTGCTGATTTTTGTTCATTCTAACCTCCCAAAAATCTAAATAAAAAGCGATCAAAAAATGTCACATGCTCAAAAATGGTACCAATAAAAACGTCACCTCGTCCCGCAAAAACTACGACCTCAAATGACTCTGTGGGCCAAAATATGCAAAAATTATAGCTCTCAAAATGTGGTGATGCAAAAAACTAATTTTTGCAATAAAAAGCGTCTTTTAGCGTGACAGCTGCCAATCACAAAAACCCGCTATAAATAGTAAATCAAACCCCCCTTTATCACCCCCTTAGTTAGGGAAAAATAATAAAATTAAAAAAATGTATTTATTTCCATTTTCCCGTTAGGGTTGCGGCTAAAGTTAGGGTTAGGGTTGGCGCTAACGTTAGGATTAGGATTAGGGTTGGGATTACGGTTAGGGGTGTGTTAGGGTTAGGTTTGTGGTTAGGGTTGGGACTACGGTTAGGGGTGTGTTGGGGTTAGGGTTGGAATTAGAATTGGAGGGTTTCTGCTGTTTAGGCAAATCAGGGGCTCTCCAAATGTGACATGGCGTCTGATCTTAATTCCAGCCAATTCTGCGTTGAAAAAGTCAAACGGTGCTCCTTCACTTCTGAGCTCTGCCATGCGCCCAAACAGTAGTTTACTCCCGCATATGGGGTATCAGCGTACTCTGGACCACAAGAGTTATTGTGCAATTTGTCCTATTTCTCCAGTTACCCTTGGGAAATAAAAAAAACTGGGGGCGACAAAATCATTTTTGTAAAAAAAAAATGATTTTTTTTGTTTTTACGGCTGTATGTTATAAAACTTCTGTGAAGCACTTGGGGCTTCATAGCGCTCACCACACTTCTAGATAAGTTCCTTGTGGGGTCTATTTTCCAAAATGGGGTCACTTGTGGGGGGTTTCCACTGTTTATGCGCATCAGGGGCTCTCCAAATGCGACATGACGCCCCCAGACCATTCCATCAGAATCTGCAATCCAAAACGTCACTACTTCCCTTCCGAGCCCCGACGTGCGCCAATACAGTAGTTTACTCCCACATATTGGGTATCAGCGTACTCAGGACAAATTGGACAACAACTTTTGGGGTCCAATTTCTCCTGTTACCCTTGTGAAAATAAAATATTGGGGGCGAAAAAATAATTTTTGTAAAAAAAAAAGGATTTTTTATTTTTACGGCTGTACGTTATAAACTTCTGTGAAGCACTTCAGGGTTCAAAGTGCGCACCACACATCTAGATAAGTTCCTTGTGGGGTCTATTTTCCAAAATGGGGTCACTTGTGGGGGTTTACTACTGTTTAGGCGCATCAGGGGCTCTCCAAATGCGACATGGCATCCAGCCAATTCTGCGTTGAAAAAGTCAAACGGCGCTCCTTCCCTTCCAAACTCTGCCATGCACCCAAACAGTGGTTTACTCCCACATATGGGGTATCAGCGCACTCAGGACAAATTGCATAATAACTTTTGGAGTCTTGTTACCCTTGGGAAAATAAAAATTGGGGTGAAAAGATCAATTTTGTGGAAAAAATATGATTTTTTAATTTTACGGCTCTACGTTATAAACTTGTGTGAAGCACTTGGGGGTTCAAATTGCTCACCAAAGATCTAGATAAGTTCCTTAGGGGGTCTAGTTTCCCAAATGGGGTCACTTGTGGGGGGTTTCCACTGTTTAGGCACAGCAGGGGCTCCCCAAATGCAACATGGCGTCCAATCTCAATTCCAGTCAATTTTGGTTGGAAAAAGTCAAATGGTGCTCCTTCCATTCCGAGCTCTGCCATGCGCCCAAACAGTGGTTCCCCCCCCACATATGGGGTATCAGCGTACTCAGGACAAATTGGACAACACATTTTGTGGTCCAATTTCTCCTGTTACCCTTGGGAAAATAAAAAATTAGTGACTAAGAGATAATTTTTGTGGGAAAAAAAATAGGATTTTTTATTTTCATGCCCGGCATTATAAACTTGTGTGAAGCACTTGGGGGTTCAAAGTGCTCACCAAAGATCTAGATAAGTTCCTTAGGGGGTCTAGCTTCCAAAATGGGGTCACTTGTGGGGGGTTTCCACTGTTTATGCTCATCTGGGGCACTACAAACGGAACATGACCCCCATCAATGTTTGCATTCCAAAACGTTACTGCTTCCTTTCCAAGCCCTGCCATGCGCCCAAACAGTTTCCCCCCCCCCACGTATGGGGTATCAGCGTACTCAGGACAAATGGGACAACAACTTTTGGGGTCCAATTTCCTTTGGAAAAATCAAAAATTTGGGACTAAAAAATCATTTTTGTTGAAAAATTTTTTTTTTTTTTTCACATCCAGGCATTATAAACTTTTGTGAAACACTTTGGAGTTCAAAGTGCTCACAACAGATCTAGATAAGATCCTTAGGGGGTCTAGTTTCAAAAATGGTGTCACTTGTGGGGAGTTTCCACTGTTTAGGCATATCAGGGACTCTCCAAACACGACATGGCGTCCAATCTCAATTCCAGCCAATTTTAGTTTGAAAAAGTCAAACGGCGCTCCTTCCCTTACGAGCTCTGCTGTGTGCCCAAACAGTGGTTTTCCCCCACATATGGGGTATTGGCGTACTCAGGAGAAATTGCACAACAACTTTATCTGCCCATTTTCTCCTTTTACCCTTGTAAAAATAAAAAAAAGTTTGTAAAAGATAATTTTTGTGGCTAAAAAGTTAAATATTAATTTTTTCCTTCCACGTTGCTTCAGCTCCTGTGAAGCACCTGAAGGGTTATTAAACTTCTTGAATGTGGTTTTGAGTACCTTGAGGGGTGCAGTTTTTAGAATGGTGTCACTTTTGGGTATTTTCTGCCATATAGACCCCTCAAAGTGACTTCAAATGTGAGGTGGTCCCTAAAAAAATGGCTTTGTAAATTTTGTTGTAAAAATGAGAAATCACTGGTCAACTTTTAACCCTTATAATTTCCTAACAAAAAAAAATTTTGGTTCCAAAATTGTGCTGATGTAAAGTAGACATGTGGGAAATGTTATTTGTTAACTATTTTGTGTGACATATTTCTCTGTTTTAAGGGAAAAAAAAATTCAAAGTTTGAAAATTGCAAAATTTTCTAAATTTTCGCCATATTTTTTCAAAAATAAACGCAAGGTGTATCGAAGAAATTTTACCACTACCATGAAGTACAATATGTCACGAGAAAACAATCTCAGAATCGCGAAGATCCGTTGAAGCGTTCCAGAGTTATAACCTCATAAAGAGACAGTGGTCAGAATTGTAAAAATTGGCCCGGTCATTAACGTGCAAACCACCCTTGGGAGTGAAGGGGTTAAAGAAGGTTCCTGCTGGGGGTCCTTGAGGAACTGGAAAGTTCTGGATGGACCTATAAAGATTTCAGACAATGGTGGATGGACAGTGGATCATGTCCTGGCTCCTAGGTTTTAGTTATTAACTAATTTCTTCAGTGTAGTTTTATTTATGGTTTTATGTGGTCTTGTAAATAAGTTTTGGATTTTCATTTTATGTATATGTGATATGTATGTGTTTTGCAATTTTTTCTAAATAAAAGAGTTCCAGCTCCACCCAGGAGGTGGAGAGGTGTGGCTGCTGCTTTTGGAAGCAGACAGCAAGCTACTTGGAGCTGAGTGCCTGGGAAGGAGGATTTTTTTTTTCTCTGGACTGTTACCTGCTCTTCCCAGGCAGAGAGACCTTCCCTGGGACTGAGCGTGGGGGCTGTGCCCCTGGCTCCCACCCTGGCAAGCCAGCTGGGGTGGGGGGCCTCACCCACCATCTCGAGACCCACGCTACAGCAAGCCAGTCCCAGGGAAGGGGAAAAATAGGACTTTGGGGGGCCGCAAGGCTCCAGGATCCAGGACCCCTGAAGCCGGGACCATGGCAGCTCCTTCTCCCGGAGAGGAGGCTGCTAACAGAAGTGCGGTGGATACCCCCTAACATCTGGGGCTCCAAGGCTGCGGGAGAGCCAGCTACCGTCTACGCCTCCCGCATCCACGCCCACCTCTGTGAGTACGAGGAGGCAGCTAAGCAGCTGAGGAGACTCCGGGAGGAGTTGAGGGGAGCCCGAGTAACAACAAAAAATTGGCTCCCTGCCTCAAAGAGAGCAGAGGTATCTGCCACGGTCGAGAGGCTGAAGGGGGCTATAAGAGCTCTGGAGGACAGGAGAAGATCTATCCTGGAGGAGAGCGGCCCTTTCGGGGAGAAGCTCCGCAAAGACAACCGGTTTAGAGCCCTGACCGGTGGGTCTCCTGGGGGGTCAGGAGGCCCCATCCAGGTGGAGGACGAGGAGGAAGATGGCGAAACATCTGAGGCAGCTCCACCTGAGGACCTGGTGGGTAAGAGCGCCCAGGACCTGGTGGGTAAGAGCGCCCAGGTATCGCGCAGCGGGATAGCCCCCGAACAAGTGACTCTCCCAACGGACTCCAGTGACATGGAGGAAAGTGGGAGTGAGGGGGAGGATGGAGGGAGCGGGAGTAATAGCGAGGTGGGCTGCCTCATCCTACAGCAAGTGAGACAGATTGAGTCCCCAGCACGGTTTGGCACACTGTTGTTTGGGGACGAGGTCTGCCTTGAGGGTGAGGCAACTGGGAAGAGCAGGAGGAGGCGTAAGGCGAAACAACGAAATGTGGTGGAGAAGTTTGTTTATGTCCCTCTTCCCGGGGCCCCCCAGTCCTGTTGTGCGGAACCCACTGCCCACCCCGGCTCGGACCCTGTGGTGGGTCCACAGCAAGGGAGCGGGGAGAGTAAGGTCTGCCTGGATCTTGCTGTCACATCTGGTGGTGGCAGTTCATATTCAGGCAGCGATATGGAGGTCGGTGTCGGTGTCATTGGTATTGGTGGTGGTGCTTGGGCTCAGTCCCCTGTGGCAAGGGGGGTGGCCGACACCAGTTACAAGTAGAGCCGGGGCCGCACCTCCGGTGGTGAGTGCTGCTTCTGGGCCCCCCACGTACGGGTCCGTTAAGTCTGGATCGCTTATGGGGGTCCAGAAGCACAGGAATGGCATAGATGCTGCCGTAAGGCAGCAGTTAAAAACCTGCAAAGTGTTGGTCGTTCCCCTGGAGGCGGCCGTGGCAAAGCCGGGGCACTCTGCATGTAGACCCCAAAAGGGGTCCGTGCGGGGGGCACCGCCGCCACTGGATGCCGAAGGGGAGTGGCCAGCTTTGCCTGGTGGGTGCAGAGAGGTGATGACGGCCAGTGAGGGGGGCGTGGCCTCCCTGAATGTTGCCCTGCCTGCAAAGGCAGCGGCATGCAGGGGGGCGTGCCCTCCTCGGCCTCAGTCCTGCCCGCTGTTGTTGCGTCATCCGGGGTGGGCGTGGCCTTGCAAGGGGCTGCTCCCCAGGCCAGGGTGTCTGTGGCCGGCGGGGGGGCGTGGTCTCGGCGGCCGCGGCTCCGCCCACTGTGCCCGCGTCATCTGGGGTGGGCATGGCCTTGCAAGGGGCTGCTGCCCAGCCCAGGGTGACTGCGGCCGGTGCGGGGGCGTGGCCTTGGCGGGCCCACCGTCCTCTGTCCCATACTATCGGATCTGCGCCCCCAAAACCCGGGAGGGAGTTGTCGGGGTCCCCAGCCCACTTATCGTCATCTGGTGGTGCGGGTGCTCCGGCACTCCAGGTAAAAACGGCGGGGGAGGTGTGTGGAGGGCAGGGTGCGGTGGCAAAGTCCGTCGCTGCCCTAGGAAGCACAGAGGAAAGGAAAAAAAAATGCAGCGAGAGAGCTCAGGAGCTGCTGCTGCTCCCAGGCCCAGGCAGGGTGTACTGAATGCACTCTGCTCTGGTGCTCTTAAAGGGGCAGCAGCACTCCTGGGCAGAAGTGGAGTCGGGAAAATGGACATCCAATCAGGAGTCCCAGGAATCCAGCCCAGAATCAAACCAGGAATCCAGCCAGGAATCCAGCCGGGAGTCCAGCCAGGGCCCCCAGCAGAAGGTGCCCCAAATATGAATAGTGATGTAAATAGAGATGTAAATAGAAGAAAAGTAGATAAAGTAGATAATGTAAATAATATGGCAAGTGTAAATATGGATAGCGAGGATGATAGTGTGTCTGACATTTTTGAGAAGTTGTTTGCGGACGTGGTGCATGGTGGTGTGAATGATGGCGAAAGTGGTATGGATGAGGGTGTAAGTGTGGGAGTGAATGCGGGGATGGATGCAAGTGTGAATGTGGGAGCGAGTACGAGTGGGGGGTGGCCCATCTGCCCCCTCAGCCACGGTACCCAGGCGTTCATTTGCGGGTGTTGCGGCTGGGGGTCGGGGGTTATTCCGGGGGGGCTCTCAGGTGGTCTCCTCACCTCCGGACTCCGGGGACGGCGTTTTGCACCGCCGTTTCCTGGAGGCCCTCAAAAGGGGAGAAAGGTCAATAATGGTAGAGGGGAGGATGGTGGACTTGTCTTTCTGGATAGAGAGGCATGGTCTGGCAGCCTTCCAAGAGAGAAGAGAGGGAGTTTGGTCTCTCCCGACAGCTGGGCAAGGGCCTGTGAGGAGGAATGTGGTCTGTCTTCGGTGGGGGGGCAATGAAGCTTGCCCAACCAGGAGCTCCTCCTGAAGATGGGCTTCAGGGCGACTGACACCTTCGCCCTGATCCATCCCTCGGCGGCCCGAATTTTCGACATCAGCTTCGTTCAGCCAGAGGGGCTTGAGCTCTTCTGGTGGAATTATGAGCTAGTGAAGGGGGAGCCCAGATGGCGAGGCTTAGTCGTACAGGCGGTGTCTCGCCAAAATTCCGTCAAGAGAGTGACCGTGGTGACCTGTAACGAGTCACTCTCAGGCGTGGACATAATGACTTGGCTTTCCTGTTATGGGGAAGTCACTGAGGTCCCAAAAAAGAACAGGGACGAATTTTGTATTTGGTCGGGGGGCTGGACCTTCATGGTTAAGTTGAAGGTTTCAGGCGGTACGGTCACCCACATCCCTTCCTCGGCTTTCCTGGGAAGGGACAGGATCCTGGTCTTCTACCAGGGGCAACCGAAGGTCTGCCACAAGTGCGGTGATCCCCGCCACTTCAGCGCAAGCTGAAAGGTGCAGAAATGTGCCTTGTGTGGCGGGGTGGGTCATCTCGCAGCTGCGTGTAAGGACATTCAGTGCCACCTGTGTGGTGACCTTGGTCACCCTTATAGCCGCTGCCCTCGCTCTTTCTCCAATGCCGCTATGGACCCAGTGGGGGGAGACCGTGGGGGGAAGCCTCCGGCGGGACCTCCTCCATCGCAGCGGGCAGGGTTGGTCCTTAACCCTGAGGGAAAGGGTTAGCTTGGCTAAAGGCTTTCTGCTTCCCTAGTTAATTTACCTGTGCTGTGTGTATCTTGCCAGAACCTCTCTGGACACGGGTCTACAGCCTGTTCTTTCAGCTGTTATGGGGGAATAGGCTCAACCTAATCAAGAGGGAGGTCACGTACCGTAAGAGGAGACTAGATGGGTTGGGTATGGTCAACCCAGTAGAGTTCTTAGTGAACACCTTTCTTAAAGCCAACATTTCCAAACCTCTGGCTTGAGAGGGCTCCTCCGTGGGTATTCTCCTGCAGGAGTTGGTTTCGGCCTTTCTTCCAGGAATGGGAGACAGGAGGGCAAGTGAAGGACCTCCGTACACCTCACGGACATCTCCCTGCTTACGCTACCCCGGTTCTGAAGGTAATCCGCCGGTGGGGTCTGGGAATGTGGGAAATCAGGACCATGTCGAGGCAATGCCTTGACAGAAGGGTTCTGTTGACCCATTTCCAGAAGCCCCTGGTCGTAAGGGATTGCCCAGGCCGGGATCTGGAGGTGGGGCTCGGGCTTTTAAATTCCAAGTGGATCCCCACAAAGTTTTGGGACTTGGCCTGGCGCTGCTTTCAAGGGAGACTGTATGTAAGGGACAACCTGAAGTACAGGAACTCCGATGATCCCCGTGAGGAGTGTGGCGATGTGCTGGAAAGCATGGAGCACTTCCTCCTTCGGTGCCCCTTTAATGCAGAGGTTTACAACAGGGTGGGTGCTTCCATACGTTGGTCGCGGCTGGCGTCCCTTTCCTACGCCGAGTGGGTTTATGGGGCATTCAGATCCCTGGGTGGCCGAGATCAGAGCACTTTATTCCTAGTTAGCATAGTGGTCAGGTTTTACACGTGGAATGCACGGTGTTTAGTATCGACGCAACAGAAAGCCCTCCCCCGGGATGAGGTGGTTAGTAACATCTTGGGTGACCTGGGGAAGGTGTGTTCTTTGGAGTTCGAGAGGTTGGGAGTGAGGAGGGCCTCTTGGCTTTGGAGGGGCTTCTCCTTTTAAAAACACACCCAAGGGAAAGTTGTTTTGTGTGTGAATGGTGGTAGGGATAGCATAAGGTGGTGTGGGGTGTTGAGGGAGAGAAATAGGGTCAAATATGGACAGGGAGGGACAGTTGTAGGGATATATTGAGAGTTAGTCATGCTAAGTTAGATAGAATAGGGATAGGGAGGGACAGGTAGGGACAGTTTTTCAGGGTCAGTCGTAGGGACAGCTTTAGTCTGATGAGGGATAGGGAGTATGTGCTGTTGGTAGGGACGGGGCCTCTCAAGATTCCTCTCCCTGGTGGTGGGCTAGTGTGGCACATTTTTTTTTTTGCTTTATTTATAGGAGGAATAATGGATATTGGGCTCGCAGGTGCCGAACTTGGGCCTTATAAGCAAGTAAAGAAAGATTAAGATTAAGGATGTTATGGTCATGATAATTGTATTGTATATAATATATTTTTTGGTATTGTTATTGTTATTTTTAATGTGATTAAAAGGTTAGTGTGTAAGTAGATAGTTGAATGTGAGGGGTATAGTTAGGTTGGGAGGGGGTTGTTTGGGGTTTTGGTGAAAATTTTGAAAAAAGGGCGGTTGGCTAGGAAACTTATCATGGACCCGACGAAGATTGCTGTGGTAATAAAGGGGCATAAACATTATATGGACCCAGTTTTTCTTAATTTAGGCCATGAACTTATGGACCGGAGGTGAGGTGGGAGGAAAAAAAAAAAAGTTATATTTTGTGTGATACGGTGTTTAGTGATAAAAGAAAATTGGTTTGGGAATTATTATGGCCGGAATGGTCTTTTTGTGTTGGAGGCAGTGGGCCAAAGTTTGTGTTTTAGTTATTGTAAATCACGTAATTATGTAAATATGTAAATAGGTGTGAATGGGGTATGAATGTGTGTGAATGGGTATGTAGGAATATGAGTTTGTTTCCCCTTTTTCTTTTCCCCTTTTTCTTTTAAAGAAGGTTCCTGCTGGGTCCCTGAAGAAGAGCTGGAAAGTTCTGGAGGGACCTAATAAAGTGAGGACTTTGGATGATGGCTTATGGAGAAGTGGATTGTACTGGTTCCTTGGTTTTAAAGTTTCTTTGGTAATATTTACTTATGGTTTAATGTGGTCATGGAAGTGGGTTTTGATTTTGATTTTAATATGTGATATGTTATATGGTTTTTGTATATTTCTAATAAAATAGAGTTCCAGCTCCACCCAGGAGGTGGAGAGGTGTGGCTGCTGGTGGTGGAAGCAGACAGCAAGCTGCTTGGAGCTGAGTTCCTGGGAAGGAGACCTTCCCTGGGACTGAGCGTGGGGGCTGTGCCCCTGGCTCCCACCCCGGCAAGCCAGCTGAGGGTGGGGGGCCTCACCCACCATCTCGAGGCCCACGCTACAGCAAGCTAGTCCCAGGGATGGGGAAAAGGAGGACTTTGGGGGGCCGCAAGGCTCCAGGATCCAGGACCCCTGAAGCCGGGACCGTGGCAGCTCCTTCTCCCGGAGAGGAGGCTGCTAGCAGATGTGCGTTTGGAGCCCCCCTAACACCTGGGGCTCCAAGGATGCGGGAGAGCCGGCTCCCGTCTACGCCTCCCGCATCCACGCCCACCTCTGTGAGTACAAGGAGGCAGCTAAGCAGCTGAGGAGACTCCGGGAGGAGTTGAGGGGAGCCCGAGTAAACAGCAAAAAATTGGCTCCCTGCCTCAAAGAGAGCGGAGGTATCTGCCACGGTCGAGAGGCTGAAGGGGGCTATAAGCGCTCTGGAGGACAGGAGAAGATTTATCCTGGAGGGGAGCGGCCCTTTCGGGAGAAGCTCCGCAACGACGACCGGTTTAGAGCCCTGACCGGTGGGTCTCCTGGGGGGTCAGGAGGCCCCATCCAGGTGGAGGACGAGGAGGAAGATGGCGAAACATCTGAGGCAGCTCCACCTGAGGACCTGGTGGGTAAAAGCGCCCAGGACCTGGTGGGTAAGAGCGCCCAGGTGACGCGCAGCTGGATAGCCCCCGAACAAGTACACAGTATTGACCCACAATACATAGGATATTATGTCAGGTAAGACATTGCTGGCAGATACTATGTATACATGTTGATTTTCTCTATTATATGAAATTTAGAATGATGTCACATTAGATATAGGTTGCTATCTTTGAATATATCTGTTATACGTCGTGACATTTTTACCGGCCACTCTAAAGATTCTCCCCAGCCACCATTGATCCTGTAGCCCATTTAGCTCAGCAGTTGCAGAGTTTGTCCATGGAGCTGACGGACGTTAAATCCAAGGTTTTGTACCCCCAGGAGCAAACCAGATTTGAACCTAAAGTAGCTCTCCCGGACAGGTTCACTGGTGGGCGGGACAAGTTTTTCACTTTCCGGGAAGCATGTAAATTGTATTTTCGGCTGCGGCCGCAGTCGTCGGGGAGTGAGGATCAGAGGGTGGGAATTGTCATCTCGCTCTTACAAGGGGACCCTTAATCCTGGGAGTTCTCTCTCCCCCCGGGCTCCCCGACTCTCCAGTCAGTGGACCGATTTTTTACAGCCCTGGGTCTGGTATATGATGACCCGGATAGGGTCTCCCTTGCTGAGATGAAGTTACGTAGGATACAGCAGGGAGATCGTCCGGAGGAGGAATTTTCTTCAGAGTTCCGTAGGTGGGCCACGGATACTCAGTGGAATGACCCGGCTCTTAAGAGCCAGTTTTGTCAAGGTTTATCTGACAAATTAAAAGATGTGTTGGCTCAGTATGATTCTCCTCCGTCACTGGAGGCCGCTATGGCTCTTGCTGTCATGTATAGTGTACAGTTCCTATAGCGTCTTGTGCTTGGGTGCGAGGAAAACACAGGAGACATAGGTTGAAATGAAATGACTTGTATTACTTCATACAAGCATGCTGAAAAGTTCACACAGTTTGCAGGAACAGCGACAGGAGACACAGCAGGCCAGAGTAACTTCAAGCACTACAATAAATCTCCAAAGCAGGTTCAGGATCTCTTCTCTGTACCGTAATTCCTCTGCAAACATGGATTCACCAAACAGCAGGTTTTTCAGAGTCCAAAAGTGTTCCAAGGTTCCTCAGTAGGGAATAGCTGGAGTACAAGTCCAAGGCTTCCAGGAGTCAGGTCACAGACTGACTGAGGCTTGATTCAGGAGCACTGATTGTTCAGCTGAGGCTGCTTAAGAAGCAAGAGGGAAGAATCAGGGCGGGAACATGAAAACTGGAAACTCCATATTAACTGAGGGCAAGAGCTGCAGAAAGACAGAAAGCAAAATGGCCGACGAAAAACTGAGTTTCAAGGAACATGTCAACAGAGACAAAGAACCTTCACTTGCTATTCGCATTGATAGACGGCTTCGGGAGAGGTGTGGGGTAACTCGCCCCCTGTGATGACTCCACCTCCTTCTAAAGTCCCTAATATTGAGGTTCACCTGGTTTGTTCCGAGGAACCTATGCAGTTGGGAGGGACATCATTCCGAGGGAGGGGATCGGCGGTGCACCGCAAAACAAGAAGGTGTTTCTTCTGCGGGAGAGAGGGACATTTTATTGAGGGGTGTCCATCCCGTACTGTACTGAGCAAGAAGTCGCCGGAAAACTATTAATCCCAGGTTGTGTGGTGGACGACAATCTGGGAGTATGTATTTCGTCCCCAAGTCCGTCTCAGTTTCTCGTACCAGCGGAGGTGGTGGTAGGTACGAGAACTGAGAGGATTTCTGTTCTTCTGGATAGTGGGGCCGCGGCTAATCTGGTGGATGCTCGGTTTGCCCAGGTGCAAGGTATGCAACTGAGTGTATTGGCCAAACCTATCCCTATATTCTCTATTGACGCCAGGCCTCTCGGTCAAGGTAGCTTTGTGCAAGCCGTGCATAACATAGACCTTCGAGTGGGGCAATACATAAAGAACTATTGTCTTGTTATGTGTTGGAGGGCCTTCCCACTCCTATTGTGTTGGGACTTCCTTGGTTAACTAAACATAACCCAGTTATTAATTGGCAATCCAGAGAGATAAGCCAGTGGGGTGAATTTTGCAATAGTAACTGCATGAACACGGTCATCGGTACGGTCGTGCCTAGAACCTTACCTCCTTTTCTGGAGGACTTTGAGGATGTGTTTTCAGAGGAAGGGTGTCAAGAATTACCTCCTCATCGTGCATATGACTGTGCTATAAAATTGCTTCCTGATGCTAAGTTACCAAAATCTAGGTTATATAACCTTTCTGGTCCTGAGAGGCAAGCTATGAAGGATTACATTTCGGAAAGTCTGGCCAAGGGGCATATTAGACCTTCATCTTCCCCAGTGGCCGCGGGGTTCTTCTTTGTGAAGAAAAAAGATGGAGGCCTACGCCCTTGCCTGGTGTTCCGTGAGCTTAATCGGATTACGGTCCGAGATCCGTATCCGCTCCCACTTATTCCTGATCTCTTCAATCAGATTGTGGGCGCCAAATGGTTCTCTAAGTTGGATCTCAGGGGGGCGTATAATCTGATTAGGATAAAGGAGGGGGATGAGTGGAAGACGGCGTTTAACACTCCGGAGGGACATTATGAGAACCTTGTCATGCCTTTCGGTCTGACTACTGCCCCGGCGGTGTTTCAACATTTTGTTAATGACATCTTTCGCCACCTAGTGGGACAGTTTGTTGTCATTTATCTAGATGACATCTTAATTTACTCGCCGGATCTTGTGTCTCATCAGGAGCATGTGAGACAAGTGTTGCAGATCTTGCGAGATAATAAACTGTACGCCAAATGGGAGAAGAGTGTATTCGCTGTACAAGAACTTCAGTTTTTAGTATTCTTGGTGTCAGCCTCCGGTTTCCGTATGGACCCTGGGAAAGTGAAGGCTGTGCTTGAATGGGATCGGCCAGAGGATCTTAAAGCACTGCAGCGTTTCCTGGGGTTTGCTAACTACTACCAGAAATTTATTCGTAATTTCTCATCTGTTGTTAAACCTCTCACTGACATGACAAAAAAAGGGACGGATTTTTCTAGGTGGTCTGACAAAGCTTGTCAAGCATTTTCCTCCTTGAAAAAATGTTTTGCTTCAGCACCCATACTCATCCAACCTGATGCATCACAACCGTTCATTGTGGAGGTAGACGCATCTGACGTAGGAGTGGGTGCGGTATTATCTCAAGGTCCGTCCCCTGGTAAATGGCATCCGTGCGCTTTCTTCTCTAAAAAATTGTCGTCCGCCGAGAGGAATTATGATGTCGGCAATAGGGAACTCTTGGCCATTAAGTTGGCTTTTGAAGAGTGGCGTCACTTTTTGGAAGGGGCAGTCCACCCGGTCACCGTCATTACTGATCACAAGAACCTGCTGTATTTAGAGTCTGCAAAACGTCTGAATTCCAGACAAGCTAGATGGTCGTTGTTTTTTACCAGGTTTAATTTTGTCGTCACATATCGTCCTGGGTCAAAAAATGTAAAGGCTGATGCCTTATCTCGTAGTTTCCCGGGGGCCGGGAAGACGGATGACCCGGTTCCTATTCTTCAGGAGGGAGTTGTGGTGTCAGCTGTATGCTCTGAGCTTGAGGAGGAGGTATTGGAGGCTCAGGGGGACGCCCCTGTAGGACCTCCAGGGAAACTGTTTGTTCCAGATCAGTTAAGACAAAAGGTTATCGAGGCACATCATAATTCTGCTTTGGCAGGACACCCAGGGAGTAAAGCAACTGTAGATCTCGTTTCTCGCCGGTTTTGGTGGCCTAACTTAAATAAAGAGGTGGTAACTTTTGTCGCGTCCTGTGGGGTATGTGCGCGCTCTAAGACCCCACATACCCGTCCGTCTGGGGCCCTTTTACCGTTGAAAATCCCGGAGCGTCCATGGACCCATCTGTCTATGGACTTCATTACGGACCTTCCTCCGTCTTCAGGTAAAACTGTCATACTAGTTGTAGTTGACAGGTTCAGCAAAATGGCACATTTTATTGCTCTTCCTGCTCTTCCTAATGCTAAAACTCTGGCGCAGGTGTTCATTGGGGAGATTGTGAGACTTCACGGGTTGCCTTCCGATGTGGTGTCGGATCGGGGGTCTCAGTTTGTGTCCAAATTCTGGAAGGCATTTTGTTCTCGTCGGGGGATGCAGTTGTCATTTTCTTCGGCTTTTCATCCGCAGACCAATAGTCAGACAGAGCGTCTGAATCAGAGCTTAGAGACATATCTCCGGTGTTTTGTCTCAGAGAACCAAGAGGACTGGTCTTCTTTCTTGCCTCTGGCAGAGTTCGCTCTTAACAATAGGCGGAGCGAGTCCACTGGTAAGTCCCCGTTTTTTGGGGCATATGGTTTTCACCCCAGTTTTGTACTTTCAATGGGGGGGGCTCTTCTGGGGTTCCTGAGGAGGAACGATTTTCGTCGTCACTTGCTTCAGTGTGGAGAGGAGTGCTTAATAATCTGAGCACTATGGGGAACCGATACAAACGTATGGCTGATAGGAGAAGAGTGTCTGGTCCGGACCTAAGTGTGAACGATCTGGTATGGTTGTCTACCAAGAATATAAAACTTAAGGTTCCCTCCTGGAAACTCGGTCCCAGATTCATCGGGCCATACAGGATCAGTTCAATAGTTAATCCGGTGGCTTTCCGTCTTGACCTCCCTCCTACATTTAAAATCCACAATGTGTTCCACAAATCGTTGCTTAAGAGGTACGTGGCACCAGTTATACCATCACCTCTACCTCCTACTCCAGTGGTGGTCAATGGTAATTTGGAGTTTCAGGTATTGAAGATCATTGACTCACGTCTGAATCGCCGGTCCCTTCAGTACCTTGTTCATTGGAGGGGGTATGGTCCTGAGGAGAGGATGTGGGTTTCTGCGTCGGATATTAACGCAGACCGTTTGGTTCAGGCCTTCCACACTACTCACCCAGATAGACCAGGCCCTGAGGGTCCAGAGGCCCCTCGCAGAAGGGGGGGTACTGTCACGGGTGTGTCGCGGCGGAGATCGTCGCGATTGCACACCCTGACTTCGCACAGCTGAGTTTCTGGTGCTGGTGTTTTTCGGCACTGAGGGAGTTAATTCTTTCTCTCTCGGTGCTGGGCTGACTAGCCTCGCCAAGCTGTGATTGATGTTTTGTTAATTAGCTTCCTTCATATACCTGCTGGTCTGCTGGGGAAGTTGCCGGTGAAAGCATTCATTCAGACCAGCAGAGCGTATCGTTTCTGAGAAGACTTAAGCTAAGAGTGCCTGTTGTGGTTTTTCCTCTCCTCACTTATTGTTTATCGCCTTAACCTTTTGTGTTCCTCTGTAGTGGAAGTGTTGTATGCAAGGCTGTGTTTCCTTTACCCCTTGTCTGTCTCGTTTGTCTTAGACTGTGTGTAAGCTGTGACCTGCCCATTCCCTGTGGTGGTAATCAGGGTCCTTCTCAGGACTAGATTACAGTGGTCAGGGATCTACAGGAGACAGGGTTACGCTGGCGGCCTGGATCTCTGTACCATTAACAGTACCTCCAGGTAGAGGGACTAGTCAGGACCCCAGTTCAGGGTCAGCATAGACCCCTGTCCACCTCTATCCAGAGACAGCGTGACATGTACACAGTATTGACCCACAATACATAGGATATTATGTCAGGTAAGACATTGCTGGCAGATACTATGTATACATGTTAATTTTCTCTATTATATGAAATTTAGAATGATGTCACATTAGATATAGGTTGCTATCTTTGAATATATCTGTTATACGTCGTGACAGCGATATGGAGGTCGGTGCCGGTGTTATTGGTATTGGTAGTGGTTCTTGGGCTCGCCCAGCCTGGCACCAAGAACAAGTAAAGCCGGGGCCGCACCTCCGGCGGTGAGTGCTGCTTCTGGGCCCCCTCGTACGGGTCCGTTAAGTCTGGATCGCTTATGGGGGTCCAGAAGCACAGGAAGGGCGCAGATGCTGCAGTAAGGCAGCAGTTAAAAGCCTGCAAAGTACTGGTCGTTACCCTGGAGGCTGCCACGGCAAAGCCGGGGCACTCGGCATGTAGACCCCAAAAGGGGCCTGTGCGGGGGGCCCCGCCACCGTTAGACGCCGAAGGGGAGTGGCCAGCTTTGCCTGCAGCAAGTGGTAGGTGCAGAGAGGCTGTGATGGCCCGTGAGGGGGCGTGGCCTCCCTGAATGTTGCCCTGCCTGCAAAGGCAGAGGCATGCAGTGGGGGCGTGCCCTCCTCGGCCGCAGTCCCGCCCGCCGTGCTCACGTCATCCGGGGTGGGTGTGGCCTCGCAAGGGGCTGGTACCCAGCCCAGGTTGGCTGTGGCCGGCGGGGGGGCGTGGTCTTGGCGGTTGTGGCTCCGCTCACTGTGCCCGTGTCATCCGGGGTGGGCGTTGCCTCGCAAGGGGCTGCTACCCAGCCCAAGGTGACTGCGGCCAGCGGGGGGACGTGGCCTCGGCGGGCCCGCCACCCTCTGTCCTGCCCACCCATACCATTGTGCCTGTGCCCCCAAAAGCCAGGAGGGAGTTGTTGGGGTCCCCAGCCCACTTACCTTAATCTGGTGGTGCGGGGGCTCCGACGCTCCAGGTAAAACCGGCGGGGAGATGTGTGGAGGGCAGGTTGCGGTGGCAAAGTCTGTCCCTGCCCAAGGAAGCACAGTGAAAGTGAAAGAGAAAAAAAAATTGGAGCCTGAGAGCTCAGGAGCTGCTGCTGCTCCCGAGCCCAGGCAGGGCGTACTGAATGCTTAAACTGGCAGCAGCACTCTTCGGCAAGAGTGGAGCCAGGGAAAAAGGTGTGGACGTCCAAGGAGTCTCAGGAATCCAGCCGGGAATCCAGCAAAAGGGTTCCCCAGCAGAAGGCGAAAAAGCCCCAAATATAAATAGCGATGGAGATGTAGATAATGTAAATAATGTGGATAATGTAAATAATGTGGCTAGTGTAAATAATATGAATGTAAATATGGATAGCGAAGATGACAGTGTGTCTGACATTTTTGAGGAGTTGTTTGCAGATGTGGCGCATGGAGGTGTGAATGATGGCATGGATGTGAATGATGGCATTGATGATAGTGTAAGTGTGGGAGTGAATGCGGGGGTGGATGCAAGTGTGAATGTGGGAGCGAGTATGACTGGGGGGGTGGCCTATCTGCCCCCTCAGCCGCGGCACCCAGGCGTTCATTTGCGGGTGTTGCGGCTGGGGGTCGGAAGGGTCCCCGGGGGGGCTCTCAGGGGGTCTCCTCACCTCCGGACTCCGGGGACGGCGTTTTGCACCGCCTTTCCTGGAGGCCCTCAAAAGGGGAGAAAGGTCAATAATGGTAGAGGGGAGGATGGTGGACTTGTCTTTCTGGATAGAGAGGCATGGTCTGGCAGCCTTCCAAGAGAGAAGAGAGGGAGGGACAGTTTGGTCTCTCCCAACAGCCGGGCAAAGGCAGGTGAGGAGGAATGTGGTCCATCTTTGGTGGGGGGGCAATGAAGCTTGCCCACCAAGGAGCAAGGTGGTGGAGCTCCTCCTGAAGATGGGCTTCAGGGTGACTGATATCTTTGCCCTGATCCATCCCTTCATCAGCCCGATTCTTCGACATCAGCTTGGTTCAGCCAGAGGGGCTTGAGCTCTTTTGGTCGAATGACGGGCTGGTGAAGGGGGAGCCCGGATGGCGAGACTTCGTCGTACAGGCGGTGTCTCGCCAAATTCCGTCAAGAGAGTGACCGTGGTGACCTGTAACGTGTCACTCTCAGGCGTGGACATAATGACGTGGCATTCCCGTTATGGGGAAGTCACTGAGGTCCCAAAAAAGAACAGGGACGAGTTTGGTATTTGTTCGGGGGGCTGGACCTTCATGGTTAAGTTGAAGGTTTCAGGTGGTACGGTCACCCACATTCCTTCCTCGGCTTTCCTGGGAAGGGACAGGATCCTGGTCTTCTACCAGGGGCAACCGAAGGTCTGCCACAAGTGCGGCGATCCCCGCCACTTCAGCGCAAGCTGCAGAAATGTGCCTTGTGTGGCGGGGTGGGTCATCTTGCTGCCGCATGAAAGGACATTCGGTGCCACCTGTGTGGTGACCTTGGTCACCCGTATAGCCAGTGAGGAAAGGCAAAGCCACCAGAGGCCCTTCATACCAACGGAAGTGGGCGGCTCGCCATGGGGGCAGGGAGCGGGTGGAACCTCGGGTAACCATGGTGATGCCTGCTCCTCCCTCTAGGCCAGTGGCAAATGCCTCTGAGGCCCTGGGGAGGAAGCGGTGAGCGAGGAGATCAGGAGGATGGAGAGGGAGGATAAAGCGGCTGACTCAGACAGCTCCTCTCAATATGAAAGTGTTGATGAGGAAGTCGTCGAGCAGCCTACAACATCAATGGGTGGGAAAAAACGTACCAACGTGAGGGGGAGGAGGAGGCTGAACAAGTCTTCCAAATCCCCCACCCCTGACGTAAATATACCTACGGAAGGGCCCACCGTCCCCCCTCTGATCACACTTTCCAACTGGTTCGAAGCCCTCGGAGACACTGCTGAGGAGTCACAGGATGAGGGTGAGGGGCTGGGGGTGGCATCGGGGGGTCCTTTAGGGGATGGCGGAATCCAACCCTCTGGGGATGTTGTTTCTTCTGGGGGGGACAGACCTGGAGTCCGGAGGTGAGGACTCCAGGGGAGGAGGAATGGACACCTCGAGTACTCTAAAGAGGAAGGGTTCCGACTCCTCCCCAGAGGGTGATGGGGCGGGGTGGGGAAGAAGAAGGCCATCGAACTTGATCACTCATGATGGCTGAACTGTACTGGTCTCTTGCGGCCGAGCCGTATAGCGGGGTAGCGGTCCTTTTTAAGACTGCAGATGTGGAATGCAGATAAGTGATCGAGTTAGAAATGGGGAGGTGCCTGGTCCTTGACGTCTTCATGAGGGGACAAGAGCTTCGGCTCATAAACATCTATGGTCCCCAATCTAAGTGGGACCAAAAATGTCTCTTCCTGAAGATTAAGCCCTTTCTTTTTATGAGCCGACAGGTGGTCTTCGGTGGGGACTTCAACACCATTACGAGGTCCCGTGATCGGGGGGTCCTGGAGATCGCCTGGCTTATGACAGCGTCGCGCTTAATAGTATAGCTAGTGAAGCTCGCCTGGTGGATGTCCACATCCGGCACACCCCAGGCCACGGGGGTTTCACCTATCATAGGGGTAGCTGTAGATCTAGAATAGACAGGTTTTTTTAAAGGAGGATGCCATCTTTTCTGCTGTGTCCGCCGTTGAGGTGGAGTTCTCCTATCACTGTCTAATTTTCTTTTCTCTGAATTTGGCAGAGACTCCCCAGATGGGAAGAGGGCTGTGGAAGCTGAATTCATCTCTGCTGGAAGAAGCGGAGGTGAGACAGTCCTTCGAGGATTTTCTTCAGAGCCAGGTACCGCTTTTGGATCTCTGTAGTAGTAAGTCAGAGTGGTGGGAGGTCTTCAAAAAGCAGGTGGCGGGGTTCTTCCGCCATCTCTCGAGCCTCAGGTGTCTGAACAGGCATCGCTTGTATCAGGCCCTGAGGAGGAAACTCGAGCAGCTCATCTCGACTGGAGGTAACCGTGAGGAAATCTCCAGAGTGAAGTCTTTGCTCAAGTCAGTATGATAGGCACACATCTTTGGTTTTTGAGAGGGACTTCGGGAGGTACCGCTCGCCCGACCCTTACAGAAACTGTAAGATGCCAGTGAATTGTAAGATGGTAACAGGACTGATCGACAGTAAGGGGTCCCTGAACAGATCCAAATCAGGGATCCTGAAGGTGATTAGGTCCTTTTACTCACACCTCTTGGGTAAGAGGGATCTGGATCGGGATGGGATGTCGACTTTCCTGGCTGAGACCATCCCTGAGCCAGGGGATGATCCCTCTCTTGATGTTTTGGCAGAAGCAATCAGGTAAGAGGAAGTGAGACTGGCCATTGATGGGCTTCGGCCCAAGAAATCGCCAGGTCCGGATGGCTTAACATCTGAGTTCTATAGGACCTTTAGGGACTCCTTGTCTGCCTTTTTGTAAAAATCTGTAATTTTTTGGGGTTTGTATTGCTGTTTAAGATGTTATATACCAATGTTGCACCGATATCGTGGTATGTTTATATCTCCATTTTTATTAATACATTCTCCTTTTTCCCTTCAGAGCCGCGTCTATTAGAATTGTTGGACCATTAATCACAAGTCACCACGCTTCTCATACTGGGACTCTCACTGTGACCTTTTCACCATTAAAAATCACGGCGAAATAGGAATCTACTTTACTATGTGTGATCCTGCCTATTCTATAGAATAAAATGGTTTATGTGCACCCTCCTTTGTATTCTCTCTCTTGTTTTCTCCCCTTTTCCTGACTCCTCCTTGGTCTTATATTTACCATCCACCTTGTGCCTCGCAGAGTTACCATGACAACATACATATACTTAAGCGCTGCACATACTGAAGCGATTCCAGCTTCTTAAGTTACTATTCAGTTCCCCACATTTATATCTAGTGAAACGCTAATGCCATTTTCTAATATTTTATTATCATATATTTGCCAGTTCCAGCGCTGACATACATACAGCAGCGCTGTGGAACGCACGGCCATGTTATTTCCGCCCAGTCACTTCCTGTTTCTTCCTATGATTGGCGTGTGCGCTCTTAGTCCCACCTCTTTCCCATATAAAGAGACATACAGAGCTATTACCTCACTTCCGCCTCTCACATCTAAGGGAAGACATTTAGACTGCGCAGATAGCGTCCTGGTTCAGGTATTGTGATGATTTTCTACAGTGGGCATCATGGGTAACTCCTATCATTATATGACTCCTATGCCCCATTTTTTGATTTTTTATTTTTCATTATGTACAGCCCCAGTCTTCATAGCGGTGGATACTTCAATATTAGACATTCAGCATTACCACAGAGGTAATTTAATACATATGCTATATAAGCACTTTTTCTATTATGACAATACACCACTGATTTTTGTCAATTTCTCAATTTTCTCAGCTTTATCATAAGCCACACTTATCTTTATGTAAGTACTGCCTGTTTGGTCACTGTTTACTCACGGTCGATACTCAGAGCCATTTTCACAATTATTATACCCTTATTTAGGCAGCATTCTTCACTTGGGGCACTTGTCTCTCTAGGAGCCATTTTCTATATACATATAAGGTATGGCACTATTTTTTCCTATTTTTCTATTTAGGATACCACCACACTGTCTATGCATACTCGTAGTCAATTCACTCGTTTTCTTTTTGTTCATGTTGAGACCCATATAGACATATCCTGTATAAACTTTAGTTTGTTATGCTTTTTCCGTTTTTGTTTGTACAAATTCTTATGCATTTGAATTGTTATTTCAGTAGTTACTGATGAAGGTCACCAAGACCAAAACGTTTTGAAGATACTACTAATAAATAATTAAGTTGAGTGCTTAATCTTCTCTTTGTTATTAGTACCCGGTGTGGGAACCTAGACTTTAAGCACCATTTCCATTAAGGTTGTGCTCACGATCCATTTTCACAATTATATTACAGGCACAATGCAGCAAAAAATTAGGAGTTATTTGAACGCTGGTGGATTTTTGTAGAGATGGCCTAATACAATGAGTAGCACACACTGCTACTATGCCCACAATTATTTTAGAGGCAAGATGCAGCTAAAAATTAGGAGTTATTTCAACGCTGGTGGAGCAAAAAGTGATAGGAACTGATGTAACCTAGCCCTCAAAAGGGCTGCAATTGCAAATAGTCACTACTCCCAAGTTGACCTAGCTGTCTATTTAAGAGCACAGACCTACCTGCTAAAACTGTTAGGAACTGATGTAACCTAGCCCTCAAAAGGGCTGCAATTACGAACTAGTCCCTACTCCCTAAACCTTCCTGTGTATTTCACAGCTATTTCGCTTGCAATTCGCAGTTGAACACAAAATATAGCGCTCACAGCAGCAGTGCCGTCTAACACTGAGCTGCAGCAGTGAGAAAATGGTGGCGAAGGGGGAAATGGCTGGGTCTTATAGGGCAAGGACATGTGACATACACAGCCAATGACACATGCCCTTGCTTGTGTGAAAAAAAGCACTTCGCTCTGTGTGTGCGCTGCTGATAAGCTGACAGACTGCACCGCTCACTGGAAATGCGGATAGAGAAAAAAAATGGAGATCTTCATTATCTCTGCAGAGATTCATCCCATGCCCCTCCCCCCCCCGCTGTACACTCAAACTGTGTATAAACAGTGATTCTCAGCATTACTGTGTACAAATCCAGTGACGATTTAGGTGCACGAACAGTTATCGAACATAACCTCGAACAGCCGGATTTTTTCAAAATCGTTCGAACGACTAGAACACCGCCCAAAACAGCATGAATTTGAGATTGGCGAACGGTTCGCTTCGAACACCGCTCATCTCTAGTTAGGAATAGAGCCGACTGTAGAACACTGCATCACTGCTGGTCTGGTGGCAGAAACGCAGGAGGCACATATCCTTGGTACATGCAGGCCAGATGAGATACACATATTCCCAGACTGATTCCTGAGAGATGATGCCTTTAGTTGTGATCTTGTTTGGTAATTTCTGAAAAAGGTCGGTACTATATCATGAAACTTGCATGTCTGTCACTTTGAACGTCTTAATAGAAAATATTTGAATCAAGCCTTTCCATAATGCAGTTTCAGATGAGGAGGCGTTGTCACTTTTTATGCCTAAGACATCTTTTTCCATGCAATCAATGGTCTCTGCTGCCTCTGAGGATTGTACCTTCTGTCCATAACTCTTTTCCTTGGCATTTGTGATTGATGATTTTATTTTTGGTCATTGGCCCATATTATTCATATCTGAAGGTTTGATTTTTCCCATGCAAATGATGCAATTGAGGTTCAGAAGGTGAGTTTTGTCATGAGCTGTTGTATCTGATGTGATCTCATTTATATTATTATCTAAACTCAGTGAATCATTGGTTTGTCTTCAAAGGTGCATGACACAGATCCTCCAAGGTAAACATTAGATCTGGTGATCTATCGATTTCAATCAACCCCTTGTGTGTGAGCTTTATCATTTGCTGTTTTTGATTTATTTCCTCCTCTGCTTACTGAATCATCTCCAATGTGTGCTGCCTCTCCTGGTTTCTCCAGGCACTTAGCTACTGGCCAGCCATTTCCAGCAGGACTCATCAGAATCAGACGTTGTGGTGTGATCTCACCTAATACCACATGTTGAAAGAAACCATTATTTTTGATGTCCTTTAGATTGAAAAGAAGACTTCTGTACTTAGTTTTGTATCTTATACTAGTATCACGATACAAGCCAAATATCTCTTCTTCAACATTTTCAGCCAGTTTTTTCAATGTTTCTTCAGGCAACTCAGGATTCTTTGTCTCCTTAACTAAGTGAGACAGAAGTGGTGCTCGGTCTTGTAGACAACGAGCTTCTCATATGGACTTTATACAATGTCTGTACTGTGCTTCAGAAGAACAGTTATAGGGGAGTTTGCTGAAAACAGGATAAGAGAATCATGTGGATTTTCAATATCAAATGTCTGCTTTTTGGACTTTCTTTTGCACAGGTTCACCTTTGAATTTGTTGGAGGAACAGATTCCAGCTGATTGTCAGTTGACCTTTCAGAGTGAACACAATATTTTACCTTTATAACATGTGTGTCTTCTCTGCAAATCACAACATCATCGTTATCGTACACATCTTGTACTATTATCTGAAGGTCCAATTTTGGCAGGTCAGAAGGTCTCTCTTACTCATCCAGCATCTCCACCTTCTTGGAATTTACATTCCATGATCCCAACAGAATGCAAGGATTCATCTTCTGCTCGATTACTGACAGCAGAGCCTGCATTCATTACCACGCACATTCTCTCTAATAAGCCACTTTTATCCCTGATGAATGCATTGACATCTTGAGAATTTGGGGTGACCATGGAATGCTTCGACTCACATGTGGAAGGTGGAAGGAGATTCAGAAACTCTTGGTACTTCAGGATCAGGAAAAGATGCAGGATCTGGAGGGATTTCCAGGATGAATTTCTCAAACAAGCCCAGTGGACTATGACAATCACGATCATCTGGCTCTGATGGGTTCACACTAAGCCGTGTATCCATGTTGTATATTTCTGTCTTATTACGCCAGTAAGAGGAGCTTATGGTGGTCAGCCCATGTACTAGAACAGGAACCCCAACAGTGCTGACAGGCCCGGTACTAAGGTCCCCTTCCTCGTGTTCACTCCTCGGCATAGGCCGGTCTCATCACGTTCCTTTATAACATTTATGTACCTTAAAGAGCTCACTTGAAAAGTTCCTTTTTTGTAGCCTAGTTGCTCACATTATACACAATACTGTTATGTAGGCTCAGTATTTCATTTCAAATATTGCTTTGTCCACTATATTTGTTTATCTCCTTGAGAGCCATAACTTTGGCTGCATCAAATGGTAAGAGTTCAATACAAAACAGTGATGGCTGAATGCTTGAGGATGTTGAGGAATTAATCAATTTTTGAAGCGATAACTTCTATGAGTGAGACTGCATGTTCCATCTTTACTGGATTATAAACAGGAAAATTTTAAAAAATGATCTTATTATTTCTAAATTACTTTGTTGAAACCCTCTGTGATCATCTATGGTGTCTCCAATATTTACTACAGAGCAGAACGGAACAGTTGTGGAATATTAAGCATGGTCACAGTTAGGTTTTAGAACATCTTCACATTCTTACATTTCTCTATGTTATTTACGGAATACATAGTAGCAGCTACTTTTAACATAACTTAACTATAGATACTGGTCAAAAAGATTGTCATGATTATAGATAGTAGTCTATGTGTTAATCTTCAGTTTTTCATAAACGGCTCAATATAGATATGATTGCTGTTAATAGTGTAGTGCGAATATACAAATGGCTCTTTTGAATCCATATTCAAATATACAGAATGCATTCTGACAATTAAATAGCTGTATTTCTGGTAAAATATTTCAGCTTCCATATGTTTGCGTTTTGTGCTTGTAAAACTTTACGGTTTACTTAACCTCTGTCTGTGGTGGTTTTAGCTAAATCCTTGTGGCTTACATTCTAAGGCTACTTTCACACATACGGTTTTTGCCGTCAGGCGCGATCTGGCTATTTTTTGTAAAACTGTAACCGGCAAAATCTAATGCCGGATCTGGCGCTTCTGGCTTTTTGTTACAATGGAAGTCTATGGACGCCGCAATGCGCCGGATCCGGAAAAAGCCGGATCCTTTGGCCGGATCCGGTTTTTACCTCTGAGCATGCTCAGAAGTTGCCCAGCCCCCAGGAAACATATATAAACCATGCCAGTGGGACCCTCAGCCATTACCATGCAGCCAGCCAGCAAAAGAGGAGCCAGCAGCTGGAGAATGCATCAGCCATCCGCCCAGCATCAGCCATCAGCTGCCGCCCAGCATCAGACGCCGCCAGCAGCAGCAGACGCTGCCAGCAGCAGCAGAGTCCGCCAGCAGCAGCAGACGCCGCCCAGCATCAGACGCCGCCAGCAGCAGACGCCGCCCAGCGGCAGATGCCGCCAGCAGCAGCAGATGCAGCCCAGCAGCAGAGTCTGCCAGCAGCAGCAGACGCAGCCCAGCAGCAGACGCCACCCAGGAGCAGACGCCGCCATAAGCAGCAGACGCAGCCCAGCAGCAGAGTCCACCAGCAGCAGCAGATGCCACCAGCAGCAGCAGACGACAGCAGCAGCAGACATGTCTTCTTCTTCTGGGAGCCCTCCCTTGCATCGTCAGCGCTTAGAGGTAAAATTTTTTATTTATTTTTTTTTTTAGGTATTTCACAATCTGCCTTTGATATGCCATCTCTGAGCATGTCGTCCTACTGCATCTGCTATTTGGCACAATAGCCGTGCTTCATTTTGAGTCCACCCATATTCGTGCCCTCTAGAAGTTAATGGCCCCCTGGAAAATCTTAATGCCCTGTGCAAGTTCCCTAGAAAACAGTGACAAGATTTTACCCCTAGAAAGTAATGATGCCCTGTGTATTATTTTAATGGTCACAAGTGCTCTTCTAAGCCCCACTGTGAATGTGTATATATATACATATATATATATATATATATATATGTATATATATATATATATATATATATATATATATATGTATATATATATAAATCTATTATTTTTTTGTATAACAGGAATCTGAAGCTGAATAGGTGCTCCCAGAAGAAGAACGAAGGGGTGGAGAGATACCCCGAGTGGGCTCGCAATTCGTAAGTTTCTTGCATGCATCGCAGAAACACATCATCACACTACACACAACACATAGAAAACAATTTTTTTACAGACATTACACTGCAGACAACACATAACAAGAGATCATTACAGATATCACACTGCACACAACACATAAGCCTACATCCAAGCACACAATTTTTTTTTTATTATTATAGTCTTCTGAATCTGATGCTCAGCCAAGAGGTCCTCGAAGTGCCTCCCAGGGTCGTCGGCGTGAGAGACACGGTGGTCTCCATCGTGTAAGTAACTTTATTTTTTTTATCTCCTTTTTTTTTTCTTTAATTTTTTTTTTTCAATTTTTTTTTTTATTAAATTTTTTTTTTTTATTTGATGTTTTTTCCTTTTTTTTTATTTACTTTTTTTGGTTTTTTGCTGTAATTTGTGTTTTTTTCCTTTATTTTTTTATTTCAATTTTTTTTTATTTTATTTTTTTTTATGTTTTTTGTTTTTTTTTTATTTGCTCTTTTTGGTTGTTTTGAGTGTAATTTGTGTTTTTTTTTTCCAGGCATCACAGCGTGCTCCTGACTCAGACGGTGAGGAGACGGGGCTGGACGTTGACCTCCTCATCGATTTGATCCGAGAAAGGGAGCCACTGTGGAACATGGGGGACAAACGCCATGCCGATCTAATAGTGACCCGTTGGCTCTGGGAGGGAATCTGTGCACAACTCATGGACCACAGGGAGGACATCGATGCTCGGGCCCAGATTCAAATGCGTAAGTATACACAGTTCAGTTATGCTGCTGGATGTAAAGCAGTGTTTCCAAACTCCAGTCCTCGTGGGCCCCACCGGTCATGTTTTCAGGATTTCGTTTGTATTGCGCAGATGGTGGAAGAGTCATCAAGGCATCAGGAATTCTCTCACCTGTGCAACACTATGGAAATTCTGAAAACATGACCCGTGGGGGCCATGAGGACTGGAGTTTGGGAAACCCTGATGTTGTATACTAACCAATTTGTGCTTTCTCTCTTCAGGGAGAGAATTGTGAAGCGGAGGTGGTCTATCAGGTATCACTACAAGAAGGAGTTCAACAAAGAAATGCGGGCCCGGAGTGGATCTGGAGGACGCAGGAGCAAGTACAAGTACGCGCACACCCTGTCGTTCCTCTAGGCAACAATGGTCAATAGAAAGGTAAATATTACACACCTCATGTAAAAAAAAAATGTTAACATATCTAACAAATTTTTGTGTTTCAGCCAGGGCCATGCAATATCAATATATTAATTGCAATTTTTTCTCTTTATTCCACAGTACCGTGACCAACACTCGTGAACCTGCACAGTTGGACCTTTTTGGGGCGATCCCTCAGGAGTCCGCCACCGAGGGACACTTCGACTGCCCATCTGCACCTTCCCAGCCTTCCCTTACATCTGATCCCTCTGTCCCGTCCACCAGCGCTGGAGCATCGTGGCCGACTGCATTGCATTTGTCTGCTGGTGAGGATATAGCTTTCCCTTTACCCACCCTTCTGCTGCTGCCATCTCTAGTACACCGGTGACTACTGGGTGGCAGCGGCAGAGGGGTCAGGAAAAGAGCTAGGCGCCCAAGTTCTTGAATCTGAATGCATCTTTCCAGAACTGTCTTAAAGTGTTGTCTGAGAAAATGGCCGCAAGATTTAATATGCTCAACACCAGCATTCTGGAGGTCAAAACACTTCTGCAAAGCATGAATTCAGATGCAAGTAGAACTCCAAACCACACCTTTTACCGGTCTGTAGTCAAGTGCATGGATACGCTATCTCCTGACCAGCAGATGATTCGTGCCATGCTGCTCTAGCGCAGGTAACCTCCCAAGCTCCTCCACCCACCCCGGTAGTTCCTCTCACACCTGCCCCCCGTCCAGCCACTATCCCTCCTCCCCCTCCTATTCAATACCAGCAACCTCCCCAGTACCAGCAACCTCCCCAGTACCAGCAGCCTGCCCCGTACCAACATCCTTCCCCGTACCACTTCCCAACCACATCCTCTGCTCCTCCAGTCACTGCCCAACCCTACTCTCCACCACCTACCACCTCTTCTGCCTCCCACATTGTTCTGCCTTCATACACATTGACACGGTGTGCAATCTAGCATACAGCATAAACCACCATTCTATCTTCCAAATAAGCAGACTGTCCTCTGTAGTCTAACTTGTTTATTGATGAACAGTATAGAAAATGCGCGGTAAAACTGTTAAAATACAAATGACATAGATAAGTATTCGGAACACAGCTGACACTTTACAATTAACATGAAAGTATACAGTATGATGCAAACTTTAGCATGGGAATACACAGGATTCTAATAACATCTCCAATGCACTGGCTGCTATACAGTTAATAACCTCCTAAACACTGCTTTGCTGGAAAAGATATTGATCTTACCAGATATGCTTTACCAGGATAGCAAACTCAAGCTGGAGAGGTTACAGGAGAGCACATGAACACGTGTGTTCCCTGAAGTACACAGAAAAAAATGGAGCTTCTTCCCAGCATACCTTGCTTCAATCCTACAATGCAACACTCTATCTGCTTGTTAAAGGCATAGGCTATAAATTCAGCCAACACTAGATGGTGCTATAACAAACAAAACCAGCACACAATACAAAACATACTGCCCTGTACTCAGATGGGCAGAACACACATATCCACCCGTTCTATTACTTTTTCCACCCCTTCACCTCTTTTACCTACTGATCCTTCCCACCACCATCCCAGTCCTCTCTCCAGACTCCCAGTGTCGAAGTGTCCCAAACTGGCAGCACCTTCAGCAGTATCTCCACCCCACACTATGTCAATTTATAGTTTTTGAGTCAATAAAAAAATAATATAGTTTTGCTTGAAAAAAATTTTTTCACAATAAAAATTGTTATTATTCAGACAATAAATTCAAAATTTGTTAGTTAAAAATGTTGTCTGTCATTTATTTCTAAGATTAAATATGTTTTAAACAAGGGTAAAATACTGTGGATAAAGAAGGTAACATTGATTGGGTATACACAACCAGGTACACAACTTTGGTTAAAAGGTCAAATTATTGGGGTAAAATAAACAACCATGTACACACCTTTATGTAAAAGGTAAAATACTGTAGGTAATATACAAGGTACACAACTTTGGTTTTAAAAGGTATACTGTGGGCACAGAAGTTACATGACTTTGGGTTAAAAAGGTCACAGAGCAATTTTTCAAACTCTGTCATCCTGCCAGTATATTCTTCCTTCAGGTGAATTAAAGTATTCTGCAAATTTGTCCCTCATTCTGGAAACTGCCACAGAACTTCTATAGGTAATGTTCTGGTAATCATGCAAGGTGGTTTCTTCAGAGTGGTCCTTAATGGAAATCTGTTCCTTGCAAATAACAAAATTGTGCAGGACCACACAAGCTTTGATCACCTCATACACAGTTTCAGTTTGAGGTTGATCTCGGTCAATAGAACACGCTTTTTGGCTGTCAGAATACCAAAAGCGCACTCAACCATTCTTCATGCTCTTGTGAGGCGGTAATTAAAAATTCTTTTTGTTGGTGTCAATCCACTGCTGGAGTACGGTTTCAAAAGTTGTTCTGACAGCCAGAAGGCTTCATCCCCTACACAAACAAAAGGCATTGGTGGCCCTGATGTTTCAGGCAGCGGTCTAGGGGGTGGGAATTGGAAGGTGTTTCCATAGAGATGACGCCCCATTGCTGACAATTTGAAGACTTGTGAGTCATTTGAGCGGCCATAGGCCCCAATATCGACCGCTATAAATTTGTATTCGGTGTCAGCGATGGCCATGAGGACAATGGAAAAATATTTCTTGTAATTTAAATATTCAGATCCAGATCCAGCAGGTTTGACAATGCAGATATGTTTCCCATCCACTGCACCCAAGCAATTAGGAAACTGACATATTTTTTGGAACTTGTCAGCAATTTGCAGCCAACTCTCCGTTGTGGGCTGTGGTATAAATTCCTCAACTAAAGAGTCCCACAATGCATGGCATGTGTGTTTCACAATTCCAGATATGATGGAAATCCCAAGTCTGTACTGGAAATGGAGTGAGGAAAGGGATTCTCCAGTTGCAAGGAATTTGTGAATAAAAAAAGGAGACAAATGAGTTCAAAATAACAGCAATAACATTACTGTTATAAGTCAACTTTAACAGTTGGAGATACTATAAAAAGATTTATTACAAACTACCAGCAACAACATTCCAGTACAAGTGTGCTCTCAAGCGAGCACGTATAAAAAATATGGCTTACCGAAGAGTCACCATCAGACGCTCCGCTGGTGAAATGGAGAAGCGGCAATAGGTGTCACATCTTCTTATGAGGTGTCCAATTCGTTTCACCAATAAATCAAAGTTCTCCATTTGCATCCGAACATATGATAAAAATTTCTCAGGGTTTCCTCGTAGCTTCATGTAGAGTATAGAATACACCCCACAGGTCATTCTCTGGGCTGTGATGGGGTGGATCCACAAACATCGTCGTTGGCGCTGATGCATGATGTGCTGCTGTCTCTCTCTCTCTCCTTCTCCAGAACAATCACTTTCAAACGATTCGCCTCAACAGTGAAATCCACCAAATTCTTCAGACTGTTTGCGATCACAACGTTCATCTTCGCCAGCCACTTGATCTTTTCTCCAACTTGCACTTGCTCCTCTACAACCTGTCAAAGATGGGCTGTAGGAACACTGTATATATAGGTTTTCAGTAGCCAATCACGTTTGGGAGCCCCCAGGGGCGTTTTTAAAAACCGGATCCGTCGCACTCCGTCAAAAAACGGATAAAAAAACGGACGAAATGGATGAAACTGATGCAGTTTTTTGGTTGGATCCGCTAGATGGATCCGGCAGAAAACCGTTTCCGTCTCATCCGTTTTTTTATAATTTGATCCGGCGCTCCGGCGACACGCCGGATCGCGCCTGACGGCAAAAACTGGATGTGTAAAAGTAGCCTAAGGGTTTATGGCCCCTCGTCTGACAACTACATGATAGCTCAGTTTCATCCAACCTTGAAAGCTGGCCACTTGAAGGGCTGGGTGAAACTTGAGTTACTACATAGTGTTAATCACTATATAAGACCAGAGAAACATGACAAAGACAGATGTAAAAACTGGGGTACCTGAACATGTACAGTGTGTTCATACCTGCATAATTGGGAGCGCCCATGCAGTGTATTGAATCTCCCCCTTTGGTTCTCTGTCTTGGTGTTGCTTCTCTGACAATCCAGACGGATGATGTTTAAAAGCCTCTCGGTGATGATGTAAGTATACTGTATGTAGTTAATCTTTATATCTACTTAATCATAATATTTATTTAATCCCTATATGTACTTAACCTTTGTATATTAAAATATACAAAAGTGTACGCACTCATACTATTCAATCATACTATTCCTTTAATTTTGTACTTTTAAATTAAAAAAGCGTCATATTTCCAGTATTAGCCATCTTTAAAGCCGTATCTGAATCTTAGTGTTAAAAAGTTGGCAAATAAAATAGCCAAATTATCCATTAAATAATTAGGCAAAGAGGGAATAATCATACCAGAAAAAATACAAAAAGTTGATCGTCCTTCAATGTAGTGCATCCTGCTCTCAACATATTTTTGGATTCCATTACCAATTGAAAAACAAGAAAGGGTTTGACAGTTTGAGGTTTCATGGTACACTCCTTTTTTTCCTGTCTCCAATCATGTCATTGGTTATTATCCAAAGCTTAACTGAAAACATATACTGTAGAATTTTGTGCCACGTTTGAAAAATGTATCGTCTTGCAAGGATTTGAAGTAATCTGTTTCACTCACTTTTGGACTAATTGGTGAGATTTTTATCAGCCACAACTCTGAAGTTTTATCAAGTTTTGTTGGGAGAGATGGTGATTCTTTCCTTTTTTTTCCTTGCAGTCAGTTCAGCTGTACTCGGTGTGATTTTATTTTTTATTTTTTTTAAAACTTCAAGTGTTTCTGTTCAGAAAAACAAACACTTTGCATGGAGTTGTAATTAATTTTGTGGGCGTGCAACTGCCATTTACTTTGATATATATAAAATCTTGCACCGAAGCCCCATTATTCATCACTTGGGTAGATTAACATAGACCTTTTATGTCTATCATTGGCGACTTCTGGATGTAAAAAATTAATATTGTGAAGTGGATTTTCATGGGCTTATCCAGTATATGGGTTACAAGGTGCAATGGGGTGCATATGACTATGCTGCAGGGCAGACATTGCTGTCACTGTGTAAACAAAAGAGTACGGGAGTAGAAAAGAAATATGGTGAAGTGGTTTTTACGGGGCCCATCAAGTATGTGGGTTCCAAGGTGTAATGGGGTGCATATGACTTTGCAGCAGGGAAGACATTGCTGTCACTGTGTAAACAAAAGAGTACGGGAGAACAAAAGGAATATGGTGAAGTGGATTTTACGGGCCCATCCAGTATGTGGGTTCCAAGGTGTAATGGGGTGCATATAGCTGTGCAGCAGGGCAGACATTGCTGCAAATGTTTAAATAAAGGGGTACAGGAGTACAAAAGGAATATGGTGAAGTGGATTTTACGGGCCCATCCAGTATGTGGGTTCCAAGGTGTAATGGGGTGCATATGGCTGTGCAGCAGGACAGACATTGCTGCAAATGTTTAAAAAAAGGAGTACAGGAGTACAAAAGGAATATGTTGATGTGGATTTTAGGGGGCCCATCCAGTATGTGGGTTCCAAGGTGTAATGGGGTGCATATAGCTGTGCAGCAGGACAGACATTGCTGCAAATGTTTAAAAAATGGAGTATAGGAGTACAAAAGGAATATGGAGGCGTGGATTTAACAGGGCCCATCCAGTATGTGTGTTCCAAGGTGTAATTGGGTGCATATGGCTATGCAGCAGGGCAGACATTGCTGTCACTGTGTAAACAAAAGAGTACAGGAGAACAAAAGGAATATAGTGACGTGGATTTAACGGGGCCCATCCAGTATGTGGGTTCCAAGTTGTAATGGGGTGCATATGGCTGTGCAGCGGGGTAAACATTGCTGCAAATGTTTAAAAAAAGGGGTACAGGAGTACAAAAAGAATATGTTGACGTGGATTTTACAGGGACCATCAAGTATGTGGGTTCCAAGGTGTAATGGGATGCATATGGCTAGGCAGCAGGGCTGGGCTTGTTGCCAATGTGTAAAAAAAAAGAGTACAGGAGTACAAAAAGAATATGGGGATAGCTTATTGGGTTGCATATGAATTGGTAGGAGGGCAGGCCTTGCATTCAATGCAATATTTTTTATGGAGGCCCTCCGGGACCTCTTATGAAAGGGGTATTGGGGTGCATCATAATTCTTGGCAGCCCATCCACTCACAGTATATTCTACAACAGTTTAGGAGACCCACTGTTTTAGAAGATTAATGCCTCCTGATGCACCAGTAAAAATAGGCTCTGTGACTTTAAGAGTACCTCCTTCATAAATGAAGCAAGATGGGTCTGCTTATGTGTAACACACCACATGGCCAGCTAGGCTTGTTAAATGTTACAATGACATTTCCCAGTGAATGCATTTGTTTTGGGTAAAATCAATATTATATATCAAAAACGCTTCTAGAACGCTGCGTCGGAACATATTCCAAGTGGTGGAGGAACATTTTGGTCTGGGGTTAATTATTTTGCCTTATATACAAGTCATTAACATGGAAAGGATGTGCCTTCACATATTTCCCAGCAAAATCAGTTTCTGTTTCAATTTGGTATATTTTTGGGTGCATCGGAAACAAGGCATGAAACTCTGACAACATTGTTTACAGCTGTGAACTAGGAGTCAGAAAAGCTTCCATGGTCGATCTCCATGATGTTCCCGTGTCATTTGAGCAGTGTTTCCATCATTATCAGACGTTTTTAGATCTTTAAAGGACCCCCGGGGGGATCACGACAAAAATACTCAGGTCTCCCATAGACTTACATTGGGCTCGTTGTTCTGTCCAAGTTCCCAAGTATTCCAATCTGCTCGACCCAAACAACGAGCACCCGAGCATTTTAGTGCTCACTCATCACTATTGACCACTCCATGAAAGACTGGTCTTAATTAAGCTTAATGTTAACATCCCTATTCTGTGAAGTTTAACATTTGCATACAGTTTGCATTCTCTCTGAATATTTCCAAAGCAAAAATCTTGAATTGTTAGTAGTGTGTCTTTGCACATAAAAGATTGATTAGTGAAGGATTGCAAGTATTTTAAAATGTCTATATATCTATTTTCATGAAAATACATGCAGACACACACAGGACACAAATTTATATAGCTAGTCCTTCAACTTCAGTAGAAGTATCCTCCCCGTCGAAATGATTACCAGTCATTTCACTCAGTATGTATGTACTAAGGAACAAAGTCAAAATAAAAGATATTGTGATTCCAAATTAAAAGTATTGTTATGTTTTAAAAGTTTGAGAATTTTCAATAGTGTGGAAAAGTTCTTCAAAACTCTAAAACTGAAGATCAAAAGCAAGCATTTGAAATGAGCAGACTTAAATTGTTTAAAGAAAATCTTACTTGAAATTACTTATGATTGCTAATTAGTGATGGGCTAGTACGAAAATGCTCAGGTGCTCGTTGTTCGGGTCGAGCTAATTGGAATACTCGGGTACTCAACCCGAGCATCGAGCCCAATGTAAGTCTATGGGAAAACCGATCATTTTTGCGGCGATCCCCCAGGGGTCCTATTAAAGTCTAAAAACATCTGAAAATGATGGAAACCGTGCTCAAAAGACATGGGAACTTCATGGGGAATGCTCATGGAAGCATTTCTGACTCCCAGGTAACAGCTGTGAACAATGTTGTCATAGTCTTACGCCATTTTTACAGGGGCACCAAAAACATTCAAAAACTAAAGCAAAATGGATTTTCCTGGGAAGTATGTTAATGAACATCCTTTCCAGGGTAATGACTTTTATATAAGGCAAATTAATTAACCCAAAGCAAAAAAGTTCCTCCACCACTTGGGCTGTGCTCACATGTAGCGTTTTTGATGCGTTTTTCAACTTTAGCATTGCTTTCAACCAATACAAATGCATTCAATGGGAAATGTCATTTTAACATTTAACAACCTTAGCTGCCATGTAGTGTGTGACACATCATCAGACATATCCTGTTTCATTTATGAAGGAAGGACTCTGAAAGTCACAAAGCCTCTTTTTATAGGGGCATCAGGCAGCATTAATCTTTTTAACCCCTTTATTCCATCAGATGTACTATTCCGTCCATTGGACCCTGGACCTAATTCCCATGGATGGAATAGTACGTCATGGGCGATCAGCTGCGCTCCCGGGGGGAGCGCAGCTGATCGCGGCCGGGTGTCAGCTGTTTATCACAGCTGACACCCAGCACTATGTGTCAGGAACGGTCACGGACCGCTCCTGGCACATTAACCCCTGGCACACCGCGATCAAACATGATCGCGGTGTACCGGGGGCACAGGGGAGGATCGCGCAGGGAGGGGGCTCCCTGCCTGCTCCCCTGAGACCCTCAGAGCAGCGCGATGTGTCGCGCTGTTCCGAGGGTCCGTCCTCCCTCCAGGTCCCCGGATCCAAGATGGCGCCAGGGTCCTGCAGGGAGGCGGCTTCCTCAGTGCCTGCTGAGAGCAGGTGATGAGGAAGCCTGCAGCGATGCCAGAGCGATCGCTGGTGTGACAGAGTGCTGTGCACACTGTCACACCAGCGATCTGATAAAATACAGTGATGTCCCACCCTGGGACAAAGTAAAAAAGTAAAAAAAATAAAATAAAAGTGGTAAAAAAAATCCAAAAAAAAAAAATATTCCCCAATAAATTCATTTCTTCCTGTAAATAAAAAAAACAAAACAATAAAAGCACACATATTTAGTATCGCCTCGTCCGTAATGACCCCCCCTATAAAACTGTCGCACTAGTTAACCCCTTTAGTGAGCCGCTTAAAAAAGAAAAAAACACAGCAAAAAATCAATGCTTTATCATCATACCGCCGAACAAAAAGTGGAATAACATGCGATCAAAAAGACGGATATAAATAATAATGGTACCGCTTAAAACGTCATCTTGTCCCGCAAAAAACGAGCTGTCATACAGCATCATCAGCGAAAAAATAAAAAAGTTATAGCTCGCAGAATAAAGCGATGCAAAAATAATAATTTTTTATATAAAATTGTTTTTATTCTATAAAAGCGCCAAAACATAAATAAATTATATAAATGAGGTATCACCATAATCGTACTGACCCGAAGAAAATAACTACTTTATCAATTTTACCACACGCGGAACGGTATAAACACCTCCCCCAAAAGAAATTTATGAATTGCTGATTTTTGTTCATTCTAACCTCCCAAAAATCGAAATAAAAAGCGATCAAAAAATGTCACGTGGTCATAAATGGTACCAATAAAAACGTCACCTCGTCCCGCAATAAATAAGACCTCACATGACTCTGTGGGCCAAAATATGCAAAAATTATAGCTCTCAAAATGTGGTGATGCAAAAAACTACTTTTTGCAATAAAAAGCGTCTTTTAGCGTGACAGCTGCCAATCATAAAAACCCGCTATAAATAGTAAATCAAACCCCCTTTATCACCCCCTTAGTTAGGGAAAAATAATAAAATTAAAAAAATTTATTTATTTCCATTTTCCCATTAGGGTTAGGGTTGCGGCTAAAGTTAGGGTTAGGGTTGGCGCTAACGTTAGGATTAGGTTTAGGGTTGGGATTAGGGTTAGGGGTGTGTTAGTGTTAGGTTTGGGGTTAGGGTTGGGACTAGGGTTAGGGGTGTGTTGGGGTTAGGGTTGGAGTTAGAATTTGGGGGGTTTCTGCTTTTTAGGCACATCAGGGGCTCTCCAAATGTGACATGGCGTCTGATCTCAATTCCAGCCAATTCTGCGTTGAAAAAGTCAAACGGTGCTCCTTCACTTCTGAGCTCTGCCATGCGCCCAAACAGTAGTTTACCCCCACATATGGGGTATCAGCGTACTCTGGACCACAAGAGTTATTGTGCAATTTGTCCTATTTCTTCTGTTACCCTTGGGAAAATAAAAAACTGGGGCGAAAATATCATTTTTGTAAAAAAAAAAAAGATTTTTTTGTTTTTACAGCTGTACGTTATAAACTTCTGTGAAGCACTTGGGGCTTCATAGCGCTCAACACACTTCTAGATAAGTTCCTTGTGGGGTCTATTTTCCAAAATGGGGTCACTTGTGGGGGGTTTCCACTGTTTAGGCGCATCAGGGGCTCTCCAAATGCGACATGACGCCCCCAGACCATTCCATCAAAGTCTGCAATCCAAAACGTCACTACTTCCCTTCCGAGCCCAGACGTGCACCCATACAGTAGTTTTCTCCCACATATTGGGTATCAGTGTACTCAGGACAAATTGGACAACAAATTTTGGGGTCCAATTTCTCCTGTTACCCTTGTGAAAATAAAATATTGGGGGCGAAAAAATCATTTTTGTAAAAAAAAAAGGATTTTTATTTTTACGGCTGTACGTTATAAACTTCTGTGAAGCACTACGGGTTTCAAAGTGCTCACCACACATCTAGATAAGTTCCTTGTGGGGTCTATTTTCCAAAATGGGGTCACTTGTGGGGGGTTTCCACTGTTTAGGCGCATCAGGGGCTCTCCAAATGTGACATGATGCACCTAGACCATTCCATCAAAGTCTGCAATCCAAAACGTCACTACTTCCCTTCCGCGCCCCGACGTGCGCCCATACAGTTGTTTACTCCCACATATTGGGTATCAGCGTACTCAGGACAAATTGGACAAAACTTTTGGGGTCAAATTTCTCCTGTTACCCTTGTGAAAATAAAATATTGGGGGCGAAAAAATCATTTTTGTAAAAAAAAAAAAAGATTTTTTATTTTACGGCTGTACGTTATAAACTTCTGTGAAGCACTTTGGGGTTCAAAGTGCTCACCACACATCTAGATAAGTTCCTTGAAGGGTCTAGTTTCCAAAATGATGTCATTTGGGGGGGTTTCCACTGTTTAGGCAGATCAGGAGCTCTCCAAACACGACATGGCATCCAGCCAATTCTGCGTTGAAAAAGTCAAACGGTGCTCTTTCCCTTCCAAACTCTGCCATGCACCCAAACAGTGGTTTACCCCCACATATTGGGTATCAGCATACTCAAGACGAATTGCACAATAACTTTTGGAGTCTTGTTACCCTTGAGAAAATAAAAATTGGGGTGAAAAGATCAATTTTGTGGAAAAAAATATGATTTTTTAATTTTACGGCTCTACGTTATAAACTTGTGTGCAGCACTTGGGGGTTCAAATTGCTCACCAAAGATCTAGATAAGTTCCTTAGGGGGTCTAGTTTCCCAAATGGGGTCACTTGTGGGGGGTTTCCACTGTTTAGGCACATCAGGGACTCTCCAAATGCAACATGGCGTCCAATCTCAATTCCAGCCAATTTTGGTTGGAAAAAGTCAAATGGTGCTCCTTCCATTCCGAGCTCTGCCATGCGCCCAAACAGTGGTTCCCCCCACATATGGGGTATCAGCGTACTCAGGACAAATTGTACAACAACTTTTGGGTCCAATTTCTCCTGTTACCTATGGGAAAATAAAAAATTAGTGACTAAGAGATAATTTTTGTGGGAAAAAAATAGGATTTTTTATTTTCATGCCCGGGCATTATAAACTTGTGTGAAGCACTTGGGGGTTCAAAGTGCTCACCAAAGATCTAGATAAGTTCCTTAGGGGGTCTAGCTTCCAAAATGGGGTCACTTGTGGGGGGTTTCCACTGTTTAGGCTCATCTGGGGCACTACAAACGGAACATGACCCCCATCAATGTTTGCATTCCAAAACGTTACTGCTTCCTTTCCAAGCCCTGCCGTGCGCCCAAAAAGTTTCCCCCCCCCACATATGGGGTATCAGCGTACTCAGGACAAATTGGACAACAACTTTTGGGGTCCAATTTCCTTGCAAAAAATCAAAATTTGGGACTAAAAAATAATTTTTGTGGAAAATTGTTTTTTTTTTTTCACACCCAGGCATTATAGACTTTTATGAAACACTTTTGGGGTTCAAAGTGCTCACAACAGATCTAGATAAGTTCCTTAGGGGGTCTAGTTTCCAAAATGGTGTCACTTGTGGGGGTTTTCCACTGTTTAGGCGCATCAGGGGCTCTCCAAACACGACATGGCGTCCAATCTCAACTCCAGCCAATTTTAGTTTGAAAAAGTCAAACGGCGCTCCTTCCCTTACGAGCTCTGCCGTGTGCCCAAACAGTGGTTTTACCCCACATATAGGGTGTTGGCGTACTCAGGAGAAATTGCACAACAACTTTATCTGCCCATTTTCTCCTTTTACCCTTGTGAAAATAAAAAAAAAGTTTGTAGAAGGTCATTTTTGTGGCTAAAAAGTTAAATATTAATTTTTTCCTTCCACGTTGCTTCAGCTCCTGTGAAGCACCTGAAGGGTTATTAAACTTCTTGAATGTGGTTTTGAGTACCTTGAGGGGTGCAGTTTTTAGAATGGTGTCACTTTTACCCATTTTCTGCTATATAGACTCGTCAAAGTGACTTCAAATGTGAGGTGGTCCCTAAAAAAATGGCTTTGTAAATTTTGTTGTAAAAATGAGAACTCACTGGTCAACTTTTAACCCTTATAATTTTCTAACAAAAAATAATTTTGGTTCCAAAATTGTACTGATGTAAAGTAGACATGTGGGAAATGTTATTTCTTAACTATTTTGTGTGACATATTTCTCTGTTTTAAGGGAAAAAAAATCAAAGTTTGAAAATTGCAAAATTTTCAAAATTTTTGCCATATATGCGTTTTTTTTTTAAATAAACGCAAGGTATATCGAAGAAATTTTACCACTAACGTGAAGTACAATATGTCATGAGAAAAGATTCTGAGAATCGCGAAGATCCGTTGAAGCGTTCCAGAGTTATAACCTCATAAAGAGACTGTGGTCAGAATTGTAAAAATTGGCCCGGTCATTAACGTGCAAACCACCCTTGTGGGTGAAGGGGTTAAAGGGCCATCAGCTAGCTATGCTTTTTTGTTGCCATTATTAAACAGTGGGTCTCCTACACTGTTTTTGCCTATGCAATGAGTGGCTGGGCAGCCAAAAATATGAAAGCACCCTCAAACACCTTTGAGAAGACGTACTGGAGGATCTCATGAAAAAGTGTTCCAATTATAAGAAAATGAGTCTCAAATAGTGTTAGCCTATGCATTGAATGCAAGGACTGCCCTGAACCAAAGTAACACGCAGCACAATACCACTTGGAACAGATGTCCTGGATGGCCACATGAAACCAAAGTTCCCATGTTTTCCATTTGGTACTGCCATACTGCTAGCCTAGGCATTTAATGCACCAAAGTTACATGCACCCCAATAAGCCTTTGAACCTATGTACTGAGTGCACACATGAAAACCAAGTTCAAGTTTTTTGCATTTGTTGCTGCCATACTCTTTGATTATTCATTGAATGTAATAACTGCCCTGCACCAAAGTAACATGCACCCCAATAAGCCTTTGAACCCACGTTCTGAATGGCCATATGAAAACCAAGTTCACATTATTAATTTACGACTCCTATACTGTTTGCCTATGCATTGAATGCAAGGCCAGCCCTATCAAAGTAACACTCACCCCAATAAGCCTTTGAACCCACATACTGAATGATCACCTGAAAGCATTGTTCCTATTAATTTGGTACTCCAATTTTATTTGGCTACGCAGTGAATTGTTGAGTCTGAAGAACCTGCAGTGGAGAATGTCAGTGTTGAGGCTGAAGACCCAGCGGTGGACAATTGCAATGTTGATGCTAAAGACAATGCAGTGGACAATTGCACTGAAGACCCAGTAGTGGAGTATTGCAGTGTTGAGGCTAACGACCCAGCAGTGGGGAATTGCAGTGTAGAGGCTGAAGATCCTGTATTGCAGCATTGCTGTGTTGAAGATGAACACACATTAGTGGAGCAGTGAAATCTTGAGCCTGAAGAACATGCATTTAGCATTGCAGTGTGGAGAAAGAACACCCAGCAGTGGAGCATTTCAGTGTTGAGCCTGAAGAACCATCAGTGGACAATTGCAGTGTTGATGCTAAAGACCAAGCAGTGGACAATTGCAGTGTTGAGGCTGAATACCCGGCAGTGGCAATTGCAGTGTTGAGGCTGAAGACCCGGCAGTGGACAATTGCAGTGTTGAGGCTAAAGACCCAACCGTGGACAATTGCAATGTTGACGCTAAAGACCCTGCAGTGGACATTTGCAGTGTTGAGGCTGAAGATCTGGCAGTGGACAATTGCAGAGTTGATGCTAAAGACCCAGAGGTGGACAATTGCAGTGTTTAGGCTAAAGACCCAGTGGTGGACAATTGCAGTGTTGAGGCTGAATACCCAGCAGGGTACAATTGTAGTGTTGATGTTAAAGACCCTGTAGTGGAAAATTACAGTTTTCATGCTGAAGATATGGCAGTGGATAATTGCAGTGTTGATGATAAAGACCCAGCGGTGGACAATTGCAGTGTTGATGCTAAATACCCAGCGGTGGACAATTGCAGTGTTGACGCTAAATACAATGCAGTGGACAATTGCACTGAAGACCCGGCAGTGGAGTATTGCACTGTTGAGGCTAAAGACCCAGCACTGAGGAATTGCAGTGTGGAGGCTGAAGATCCTGTATTGCAGCATTACTGTGTTGAGGATGAACACACATCAGTGGAGCATTGAAATCTTGAGCCTGAAGAACCTGCAATTAGCATTGCAGTGTTGAGAAAAAACACCCAGCAGTGGAACATTTCAGTGTTGAGCCTGAAGAACCATGAGTGGAGAATTCCACTGTTGAGGCTTAAGAACCTGCATTGGTCAATTGCAGTGGTGAGGCTGAAGACCCTGCATTTTAGCATTGCAGTTTTTAGGCTGAAGAACTGGCATTGAAGAATTGCATTGTTGAAGATGAACAACTAACAAAGTTCACATTATTAGGAAGTGGGTCTCCCATACTGTTTGCCTTTGCATTGGATGCAAGGCCCGCCCTGCACCAAATTCACACGCACCCCAATAAGCCTTTGAACCGACATACTGGATGGCCAAAGGAAAACCAAGTTCACATTATTCATTTTGTTCTGCCATACTGTTAGCCTATGCATTGAATGCAAGACCTGTCCTGCTGCAAAATCATATGCACCCCAATAAGCCTTGGAACCGACGAACTGGATGGCCACAGGAAAACTAAGATCACATTATTCATTTTGTTCTGCCATATTGTTAGCTTATGCATCGACTGCAAGGCCTGCCCTGCACAAAATTCAAATGCACCCCTAAAAGCCTTTTACCCGACGTACTAGATGGCAACATGAAAACCAAGCTTACATTATTCATTTTGTTCTGCCATACTGTTAGCCTATGCACTGAATGCAAGGCCCGCCCTGCCACAAAGTCACATGCACCCCAATAAGCCTTTGAACCCAGGGACTGGATGGCCACAGGAAACCAAGATCACATTATTCATTTTGTTCTGCCATACTATTAGCCTATGCATTGAATGCAAGGCCTGCTCTGCACCAAGTTCAAACACACCCCAATAAGCCTTTGAACCGACGTACTGGATGGACACATGAAAACCAAGTTTACATTATTTATTTTGTTCTGCCATACTATGCAATGAATTCAAGGGCCTCCCTGCCACAAAGTCACATGCATCCCAATAATCCTTTGAACCCAGGTACTGGATGGCCACCTGAAACAAAAGTTCCGATTACTATTTTTTTTTTTACTACCATAAAGTTTGCCCATGAATTGAATGCATGGCCTGGCCCAAATTTGCAGGCCCCCCAATCCCTCTTGGAAGAAACATGGAGTCGGGCCTCATAAAAAAATGTTCCCATTACAAAGGTGCAGGACTCCTATACTTGGAATGGCCATACACTAAGTGTATGGGCTGACAAACATTTCCCTCAGGGGATATACATCTACATAATGTATAACCTTTGTCGTTGGATGAAGTGATCAGGAAAAGGGGCATGATGACGGCAGGAATGGGAACGTACAGGATTAGTAACATCGGTGGCTATGGGAGGTATGAGATCCAGGATACAGCCTACAATGATTAGTCATTTATCTGCCCACCAACACAAATTAGATCAGTGTAACAGAAGCGCACCTGAAGCTCTGCATAAAAGATTTCAGTAATAAATATGTTGCCAAAGATGCACGTGTCCATATAAAGGGCAAAATGCAAAATGCTTGTGAGATGCTGAATAATACAAAGCAGAACATTGTTTGAGGAAAACCAAACAAACTGATGGATGCTTGTGAAAAGCAAAGTTTAAAGAGGAGTGCACCGGCCGTAACTATCAACACACACGTGGTAAAAGGTTCTATCTTCATCTATTGTTCACCCATACAGATATAACCAATAATATCCAAATTTCATGGCTGAGAAATATTTGTCCAGTGTAACGAACACTGTTAAAGGAATGGCAATAAACTTGGTTAACCATGAACCTGGGAAACAACTGGTTTCCTCTTTACAAGATATGGACGATTATGGTATTGATGACGGCTTTGAACTTTACCACAACCCCACCAAAAAGATGAAGATCACAGCTGCAAACAACGTGCCAAAAAAGCATGTCTGGAAATTCATTTTCTCTTGGGCAAACTTTACCTCTTACTAAAGTGTTACAGAATGATGCATACACAGCTCCCATGTCTACTCAGCACAACACTTTGCCAATCCTCACCTTTATTGCACACAAAGGCTCTACCAATGTGTCACATACACTTGTCGCAAAGGAGGGCGGTTCATCAGCAGGACCCACTCATAAAGAGTCTGTCTTAAGCTATTTAGAAGGCACAAAAATGACAATTAATAATTTGCCTCCAAGAGTCACAGAGGAAGATATCGTGGAGCTTTTCTGTGTATTCGATGCCTTGAAGCGCACTTGCTTGTTGAGTTCCGGAGTTGCAGAGGTTGTGTTTGTAAGAAAGGAAGATGTAGTTGGTGCCTACAAAAAACACAACAGATACCTAGATGGACAACCAATGAAATCCAATCTTCCTTTGAATCGTAGTGTGATCACTGATAACATCAGACCAGCCCATACTTCTAAGATTACGTGACTCCCCATCAAAGAAGGAAGGTTAATGTCGAAGAAACACAAACTCCTTCTCCTCCAGTGTTGCTTAAAATCCTCCAGCTGAAGTTGATCCTGCTACTATCTTAAAAGCACTCTTTAAATCCTCAGGGTCATCAGCAATCATCCAACCACCTGCATTTAAGATTAAGCTCTGATGACACCTGCACAACTTGGAGACTATAATAACAGAGATTCACAATTCACATATGGGTCTGCTCCAGAGACTTCTTTAAAAAAAAGTCAATAATTTTTGTTTTTTGTATAACGCTGATGAGGTGATGAACACCAGCAGGTAGTTGATGTTTGAAGGAGTCTGGCATCAGACCTTGGCCAAATTATCCTGTTCACAGCATTGTACTACAGTTCAACTTTGTAGTGGAGCAGTTGCATTATTGGAACAAGAATTTCTGTTTTAACCTTGGTCTAGTATTGTGATACAGCTCAATTATGGTTCTACAGTTCTGTCAAGGGAGGCTAAATAAATGTTTAATAATTTGTTTAAATGTCTTCAATAATCTGTTTCAACTTTAAAATAATATCTGTTGTTTGGTACCTTTTATATTTGGATTCCTACAAATGGATATCAGACCTTCATATTCCACTAAATGGGGGGTAATTACTAAGTGTCCAACGACTGTGTTCTAGAGAAATATTTTTTTTATGACTAATTAATGTTTCACACTGTAAAAATGTCATCCAGAAATGTTCTATCGTAGATGTATAATCGTTGCCCTGGGGCTGAAGCATGTTGTGATATCTGTGATCTGAAGCCAGAGAAATGTTAAAGGGCAATAGATCATGCTAATATTTATCTAAATCATGAGATGTGTACAGAGGAATGCTGGAAGGACCTAGATTGGTGTTTTTTATCAACTTCATCTTCATTTTAAAATTTGTATGTAATGCTCGTAATTAAAAAAAAGGTACTCTAGTGTTGACAGGGTGCTGTGCCATATCACCACTATCTATTTGCTCTTCCTGTACAAACCTACAACTTTTTAATAATTGATATTTATTTGTACTATTCATTGGGAGGGGAGAGGCACAAAAAACGATAAGTGAACTCTGCTGAGACCACAAACATCCCTTTGCAAACAATAACGTGGATGTTGCATCACGGAACACGTTCACCCTGGTGTTCTAGTGGTCATGTCTGAAGAGATGTGGAGGATGTGTGGTATCCCACTAAGAAGCCATTTCTATGGGATACCGTATATATTGTGCGTTTTCATATAAATGCTTGCCATTTTTATGTGGACTGGGCATTTTTAATACATTGTGAAACATGTTGATAGGCAGCACAAAAAGGGTTAATCTTCTCCTCCCAGAATTGATTAGGTGACTCAGCTCAGTTTTAATATGCATAAGGTATCAGGCCTCCATCGATTTTTTGGGTTGGGTCGTAGCCTAGTTATTCACACAATTTTTCTGGCCCAAAAGCAAAAGAAATACAGGTAAGATATTTGAGAGTGGCCTGTCTCTGTCAGACACCTCATCTATGTGTTCGCTACAAATTGTGGCATTTGAGTCCTTCATTGAACTGTTTTCCCTGTCTCTTACTAAAGTTATTGACACCAGTTTGCTGCTAAAAAAACTATACCTACAAGCCAGGTATTTTAAACTGTGGGTTTCCCACATACGGACAACATATAAGTTCGCTCCACATTCAGCCATTTGGAGTGAACGTGGAAAATAATGTAGTACATTTAAAAGGGGCAAGGTGTGTGGCAAGGCACAGGGAAGTGAATTTGATGGTGATAGTGCATGCAGAGGCTGAGGCTGATTTCAACCTGAAATTGGGTCACATCAAACACACATTTTCTCGCTTGACCTTCAAGTGCCAATTACTAGGGAACACATTAGAACACCACGTATTGAACCCACAGCATTGTCAAAAGGTTGCTGGTTGGATGACGGATAATGCTTCCAGTCATCTTGCCACCTCCAGCACCCTGTCCTCCACACGGTCAAGTCTGAGTAGCCGTGAGTCTGGACTGCATATTCCTCACCCTGATCCTCCTTCCTCCCGCCATGTCGATAGCCTGTTGACAACTGATCGCACACTTAGACACTCAAAAGAGCTGTTCACTTAACCATTTTTAGATTCGGGCTTCTTGCACGGCACACTAGAAGCGGGGCAAGATGATATTGCATGTAGTGCTGCCCAAATATTTGAGCAGCCAGGGTCATACGAAGGCGAGGGTGGAAACCTGTCACAAGAGGTGGATGATGATGACACACAATTGCCAGAAAGTCAAGAGGAGGAAGTGGAAGAGGAAGAGTGGAAGAGGAGGTGGTGGATGATAATATTACTCTTATTTGTCATTTTTATAGCACAATTTATTCCATGGCGCTTTACATGTGAAAACAGGCAGACATAGACAAGTACACTAAACATGAGCAATACAAGGTACACGCAAGTACAGAAGGAGAGAGAACCCTTCCCGCGAGGGCTCACAGTGTTCAGGGGATGGGTGTTGATACACTAGGAGAGGGTAGAGATGGTCGTGCGGTTTAGTAGACTGAGGATCATTGCAGGTTGTAGGCTGGTCAGAATAGGTTTTTCTTAACGTTCGTTTTGAATGTGTCCGTGGTAGGCGGTAGTCTGATGTGTTGGGGAAGAGAGTTACAGAGTATGGGTGAAGCACGGGAGAAGTCTTGTATGCGGTTGGGGGAAGAAGACATAAGAGGGAAGTAGAGAAGTAGATGTTGAGAGGATCGAAGGTTGCGTGTATTTAAGTCCACGGAGACCTTATCACAGATTTATGTCGGAGACAGGTTGTAGATGGCTTTGTATGTCATAGTTTTAGGGTTTAGAGAGGAGAGGCTGGGGAATAACAGTGAGACAGGTAGATTAGTCGGGCAGCATAGTTTAGGATAGATTGGAGTGGTGCAACAGTGCTAAAGGGGAAGCCAGAGAGTAGAAGGTTGCAATACTCGATGCGGGATATGATGGGGCGTTCAAAATCATTTTTGCATTTTCTTGGTCAAGGAATGTAAGGATTAGGGAAATGTTTTTGAATTTTGAGTCGGCAAGAGGAGGCAAGAGCTTGGATATGTGGCATGAAAGAAAGGGCAGAGTCGAGGCTCACCCCGAGGCACCGATCATGCGGGACTGGGGAAAGTGATCAGCCATTAACATTGATGGATAGTTCTGGTTGAGGGGTGCAGTGAGATGGTTGAAAGATGATGAATTCTGTTTTGTCCATGGATGGAGAAGAGTAGGAGTCCTAGAACTCAACCATGGGGAATCCAGAAATACAGAGGGCAAGGTGAGGAGGTAGTGTGGGAAAGGGAGACACTGAAAGTCCCTGTAACATCAACACAACAGAAGTTGCCAGTACAACTGTTAAATCTTCCCAAGTCTGGTGGATTTTTAAAGTCTCTGCCGATAACCTCAAACAGGCCAATATACCACCGGCCATACCAGCATAACCAGGAGTAGAGAAAATAACAGCCTGTCCATCATCAGCATGGTCAGGCACATGGCTTTGTGGGCTGAACACCAGGCTTCAGGAACAGTGTCTGAGGGTGATACCACTGTTTTTTCCGCTGTTGTGCGTGCAAGCGAATCCCTTGTCCAAGGTTATTGCGAAGATGCCTCCTGCCCTGCATCTGTAAATGCACACAAACTCAAATAGCACCATCAACAAGCACATCCACGTCCTTGTCCCAGCACTGCGTTCATTTGTCCATACCCCATACCTTGCAATGCTAGTAAAAATATCCAGTCAAAGTCACAAAGAACCCACAACTAAATTCACCCATTTCTCATCTGCTTGTGCTCTAAAAGTTGGATTTTAGCCTTGTGGAGACAAATGCATTCTGCAACCTGATTTCAACTTCCGTCCCAAAGCACTCTGTACCAAGCTGCCACTATTTCTCCCCGTATGTCGTCATGGCATTACACAAGCGTGTGTCCAACTATATTACCCGGGCCCAAAACCATGCTGTTACTGGTAAAGTACACCTAACGGCACACTTTGCTAACATAGTGGAAGCCGGGACCCAGTCAGACATTGGGATTGAACACGTCCTCACGACGCCCAGGATTGCGTGCCCTACATCAATCACGCTTGCCCCCAAGTCTACAGATTCTGCACCTCCTCCTCCTCTTCAGCCTCCATCTCCGAAATGAACACATCAGTCACAAGCTGGAAGCATTGCAGCACTGCCTCAGCCAAGCGGCAACGTGCAGTGCAGAAGCTAATATGCTTAGGTAACAAACTGGACAATGCTGAAGAGTTGTGGACAGCTCTGAAAGAGCATGCAGATGTGTGGCTGACACCGCTGAACCTCCAGCCAGGTATGGTCATGTGTGACAATGGCCGGAACCTGCTGGTGGCTCTGAAAGAAAAGAACAGCTTCATCAAAACTATTTGCTTTTCTTATGAATTCATCATGCTAGTAAAGTAAATGTGAGATTAAGGATCTAGATAACATCTGTGGACTGTAGTCAACATGGCACTGTGACAAGACCTACTTAGTTTGTGCACAGCTGAATAGAGTTGCGAGAAAAAACAGATTTTCATTCAACAACATGTTGGATGGATTGTCTAGTGGATACATCCATATCATAGAAGTCACATTTACGACCACCACGCTCTCCAATTGACACATCTTGAAATCAAGCTGAAATATCAAAATCTCTAGCTTCTGTTCTAGAAACTGTAGGAGTTCCTTTTTAACATCCTCGTCCAACAAGTTCAGTATTAGTAGGTGAAGGATTGTCAGAATCCGGCCCAGGAACACCAGGCTACGGTAGTTGCGAGTCCAGGCACCGTGCTCTTCCACGTGCTTTTGCTCTGGCTCTTCCAGTTATGATTTAATCTAGAAGATTTCGCCTTCGTAATCCAGAGACAGAGTACAACACCGCCCAAGCATTCCCCCTCTGCTCCTCAGACTTTCTGTCTGAACAGTAACTGCCTCTAGGCAGAAGATGATGATGTTGGTAGTATTTGGTGCATTTAAAACTCATTCATGAACCAGCCATAACAATTTTAAACAGAAGTATTTTTACAGAGATACTAAACTGTGCAATATGTGGCGTGTAGAGTTGAGCGAAACAGGTCGGCCCGATTCAAAAGTCGCAGACTTTTGCCAAAGTCGGGTTTCGTTGACCAAAACCTGACCATAGCGTGAAGTCGGCCATGCGGTCGGCAAAACGAGCGCCAAAATTGGATTTCCCAGAATGCTTGCAGGTGCCTGTTTTTCAGCCAAAGAGCAAGGATGTACACTGTGGGCAACGAGATGACGTGCAGCGTCGATCACCATCGTAGAGAAGGGCATTGCAGTGATTGGCTTGCTTTGGGGGGCGTCATAGTGTCTATAAAACCCTGACCGCCGACCTCCATTTTACTTCTGCCGATCTTAACAGTAGGGAGAGTTGCCTTTTTATCAGTAGGGAGAGAGTTAGGGCTGTAAAGATATAAAAAGTTCTTATGTGCTTGTGCTGACAGCAATTGTGCTGTACAGTTAGTGTGCAGTGACAGGGGAGGAATTTCTTGTGTGCAGTAGCAGAGCTGATTATTAGGCTGCCTGCTAGCTGTATTACTGTGTGTACATTGCTGTGCAAACTGCTTTTTACATAGCACTAATACTTTTATTCTTTTTTTCTGCACAGTAACCGACCGTTCATTTTTTCCCACACCGAATAGAGCTGTACGCTCCTCACACACTACCGTGTACCGGCTGGTATCACGGACAAATACATGCTGACTAACTGTGTGTGACTCCGGAAATAAATATGGAGATTTAAATTTTCCACTACACCGTATACAGCTGTACCCTCCTCATACAGTAACGTATATGTGCTGGTATTACAATCAAATCCATACTGAGTGAGCATCTGTGTGTGACTCCGGAAATAAATACGGAGATTTAAATTTTCCCCTACACCATATACAGCTGTACGCTCCTCATACAGTACCGTATATCTGCTTTGTATTATGTTCAAATACATACTGAGTGAGTATCTGTGTGTGACTCTGGAAATAAATACGGAGATTTAAATTTTCCCCTACACCGTATACAGCTGTACGCTTCTGATACAGTACCGTATATCTGCTGCTTGTATTACGGTGAAATCCATACTGAGAGAGCGTCTGTGTGTGACTCCTGAAATAAATACGGAGATTTAAATTTCCACTACACCGTATACAGCTGTACCCTCCTCACACAGAACCATATATGTGCTGGTATTACGGTCAAATCCATACTGGTGACGTCTGTGTGTGACTCTGAAATAAATACGAGCTTAAATTTCCCTACACTGTTCAGCTGTACGCTCCCAACAGACTGTATATCCGCTGTTGTATTTCGGTCAATACATACTGAGTGACATCTGTGTGTGACTCGGAATAAATACGAGATTTAAATTTTCCCCTACACTGTATACAGCTGTACGCTCCTCATACAGTACCGTATATCTGTTGTTTGTATTACGGTCAAATACATACTGAGTGAGCATCTGTGTGTGACTCTGGAAATATATACGGAGATTTAAATTTTTCCCTACACAATATACAGCTGTACGCTGCTCATACAGTACCATATATATCTGCTGGTATTTTTAGTACATTTTCCCAAACATGAGGAAGTATGGTGGAAGAGGCCGTGGACGTGGGCAGGGGGTCAGCTGGTACTGATGGTGGTGGTGGTGCATCTGCTGGTAGTGCCAAAAGCACAATAGCACCTAAGGCAGGAGGTGTTGAGCCTGCGTCATCATCTGACGAAACAGCCTCCAGCTCTACTGCCTTCTCTTCTGAAGTTTCAAAAACTGCTAGAACTGAGTCGTCAGTGCAGGCTCCTGATCAGGAACAACACCTTTCCTTGTGTCCTTCACCCCCACCAAAAGTGAAGGATGCGGCAGGACACACTTTAGATTACTCCCTGGAGCTCTTTTCACATACCATGCCTAAGTTATCAAGTGAAATCCTGAATTCCCCTATCCAAGATGAATATGACATAGAGTGCACTGATGCACAGCCACTGCTATATGATTCTGCTGGTACATTCACCCAGAGCATTGGTGCCCCTTCCCGCATACTCTACCACCTTACACGGTGACACAGAGGAAGGTGCAGATGAAATTGAAGAGGAGGTGATGGATGACCCAGTTGTTGACTCGGATTGGCATCCATTGGGGGAAGAGGGTGCCGCTGGCAATAGCTCAGAAGAGGAGGAGGATCCGCAGCAGGCATCGAAATCGCAGCTGCAGTTATCTGGCAGCCCCGTAGCAGTCCAAAAACGTGTTAAAAAAATAAAAAGAGTAGCAAGACAGCTTGGCCAGATGGTCAAATTAGCACAGCATGCAAGCCCTGAAAATTTATCCCATAGTAGGAAGAGTGCAGTGTGGCACTTTTTTGACCAAAATCATAATGATGAGGCAAAGGTTATCTGTAAGAAGTGCGGAAGGACCAAGAGAAAAATTTCAGAAATTTGAATACCAGTTGCATGCTTAGACATTTAAACACCATGCACTTACAAGCGTGGACGGACTACAAAACCTCAGGTAGCACATGTGCACCTGCTCCGAATGAAGGTAGCCAGCAACTCTACATCGCTTCCCCCACTGTAAGCCCACCAGTTAGCACACCACCAGCAAGAAATGTTGAGGTGTCGTCGCAAGGCCAAAGCAGTCAGGGAATCACAATGTTTTTCCAACGAAAGTCTGAATCTAGGCCATCACCACCACCACCATCACCATCACCAACCCCCTCTCAGTCCGTCATGTCCACCGCTAGTTCCCCCATGTGCAGCTCTCAAGTACACCTCACCCTTGCAGACACTCTGAGTAGGACAAGGAAGTACTCATCCTCTCATCCGCGTACACTGGCTTTGAACGTCTACATTGCAAAACAGATCTCATTAGAGATGATGCCCTTCCGTTTGGTTGAAAGCACAGCGTTCTGAGAGCTCATGGCCTACGCTGTCCCACGCTATGACCTACCCAGTCGGAACTTCCTTTCTAGAAAAGCCATCCCTGCCCTCCACCTGTATGTGAAAGACCGCAATGTCCATGCACTCAAACAATCAGTGAGTGGAAATGTGCACCTCACAACAGATGCATGGGCCAGTAGGCATGGCCAGGGCCATTACGTGTCCATCACTGCGCACTGGGTGAATGTGGTGGATGCAGGGTCCACAGTGGACAGCGGCGGTGGGACAGTGCTGCCTAGCCCACGGTATAGGCAACAGTTGGCTGGAGGCGTTCGACCCTCCTTCTCCTCCAGAAGCGAAAGCTCGTCGACAGAGCGCAGTCGCACGAGCACTCCATCCGCAGCTGCCAGTGTTGAACACGAGGTGTCCCACTATCGAACAGCTAGTGGTAAATGTCAGCAGGATGTTTTAAAGATGATGTCTTTGGGCTACAACAGACACACCGCGGAGGTATTGGCCGACTACTTGCAGCGAGAAACTGAGTCATGGCTGGGCAGTCTACATCTTGAGCCAGGCAAGGTAGTCTGTGATAACGGCCGTAATTGTGAGGCGGCCATAGCCCTGGCAAAACTCAGACACATATCTTGCCTGGCTCACACCGTGAACGTGGTGGTGCAGTGCTTCATAAATAATTATCCGGAGTTACAAGTCCTGCTCCATAAGGTGCGAAGACTGTGCTCGCACATCCGTCACTCACCCGTAGAATCCAGTCGTATGAAGAGGCTGCAGCGATAGTTCCACCTCCCTAAGCACCGCTAATCATAGACATTACAACAAGGTGCATGCACGTGGTTGAGAGGCTGTGGAACAGAGGCAGGCTGTAATGCATTTGTGGAAGGATACACGGACAGGCAGTTTGAGGGCAGACATCGATTTGTCGGGTGTGCAGTGGTCAAAGCTGAAAGACCTCTGTAAAGTCCTTTAGTGTTTTGAGGAATGCACATGGCTGGTAAGCGCAGAGGACGCCATCATAAGCATAAGCATCCCACTTATGCGTCTGCTCATGCAAACTTTGACTCACATTAAGGATCAGGCGTCCGCAGCGGAGGAGGAAGAGGAGGAGAAGGAGGGAAGCCTTGATGACAGTCAGCCATTGTCTGCTCAGGGAACTGTCCTGGACAAGGTGGAGGAAGAAGTGGAAGAGGAGGAGGAAGAGGGGGATGATTATTTTGGGGAGGAGGATGCTTCTCAGGGGGCAAGAGAAAATGTTGGCTTTCCAAGGTCAGGTACAGGGTTTGAGCGTGACTGGAGGGATGTAGATTTGGCAGAAAGTGCTTCTCCACCCACCACTGGCATTGCATCATTGACACCTGGAACATTGGCCCACAAGTGTGATTATGTCTTGCTGATCCTAAAAAGGGACCCGCGCATTGCCAAAATTATGAGGGATGACGACTACTGGTTGACCAGCATCCTCGATCCACTCTATAATTGCAAATTACAGAACATCATGCCACAGGAGAACCTAGAGCTAATATTGGGGAACAAACAAGCAATTCTGGTAATCCGTTTTTTACAGGCATTCCCAGCACACAGCAGCAGTGCAGGTTCTAACACGAGTCGTACTGGGCCAAATGGAAGAGGTGTTCGTGGTGCACACAGCCGAAGTGGCGTTGGAGACAGGGGCTTCATGACCATGTTGTGGACTGATTTCTCGAGTACCGCTCACACGACTGGTAATACTAAATCGATTGCAAAAGACAGGAGACAGCAGTTGTCAACTATGTTTCAAAATTACCTCTCCTCCCCTATCGATGTTCTCCCTCACAGGTCATTCCCCTTTGACTACTGGGCCTGTAAACTGGACACCTGGCCTGAATTGGCACAATATTCCTTACAGGAGCTTGCTTGCCCTGCTGGTAGTGTGCTATCAGAGTGTTCAGTGCTGCTGGATCCATCCTGACAGAAAGAAGGACCCGGCTGTCGACCCAAAATGTTGGTGATCTCACCTTCATTAAAATGAACCATGCCTGGGTTTCAAGGGATTTTGTACCACCTTCCCCTGATGACACTTAGGTAGGTTGCCAGCAAAATGTCTCGCTTTGTCCTCCTCTTCCTCCGCCTTCTCCAATTCCTCCATTTGCAGCTGCTGAATGTCCAGCCTACACCTCAACATATGATAGTTTTTCCACCTCCCTAACTGGACTGTACCCCCCGAGGGCCAGCGTCGCACCTGGCGCACCGGGGCAAGTGTCGGGGCCCTGAGCAGGTGGGGGGGCCCACTCGCTGTCAGACATTGGCATACTATGAGGGGCCCTGTGCCAGTGCCGGCGCCCACGAGTGGGCCCCCCTGCTTGCTCAGGGCCCCAGCACTTGCAATACTTACCTCTCCCTGCTCCACCGCTGTGACAACTTCCGCGTTTCCTGACAGTGACATTCAGGTCAGAGAGCGCGATGATGTAACATCTGTATGCCCTCTGCCTGAACAGTCACAGTGCAGAGATCAGGAAGATGGCGACGCTGAGGAGTCCAGAGTAGAACAGTTACCAGCGAGGAGAGTTATTTCATTTTTTTCTTGTTTAGAGCAATATATGGAGAGCATTATACACTGGGGAATTATATATGGGGCCCATCATACACTTGAGCATCATAGAAAGGGACCATTATAAACTGGAGCATTATATATGTTGCCCATCATACACTGGAGCATCATATACGGGGCCCATTATACACTGGAGCACCATATGGGGCACATTATATATGGAACATTATATGGGCCCATCATACACTGGAGCATCATCCCTGGGGCCCATCATATACTGGAGCATCATATTGGGCACATTTTATATGGAGCATTATATAGGCCCATCATACACTGGAGCATCATCCATGGGGCCCATCATATACTGGAGTATCACATGGGGCCCATTATAAATGGAGCATTATATAGGCCCATCCAGGGCCGGCGTCAGCACCCGGCACACCCGGGCAAGTGCCGGGGCCCTGAGCAGGTTGGGGGGCCCACTCGCCGTCTGGCACCCCGCGCCCGTTAGCGGAGGAGAGCGCCCCCCCGCTTGCTCAGGGCCCCGGAAGGAGCTGGCACAATACTTACCTCTCCCGTGCCTCCGCTGCCGCAGCTCCGGGCTCCAGGGGGCGCCGGCGCTTCCTCTCACAGCAGGCCGCTGAATGACGTCATCATTCAGCGGCCGGCTGTGGCAGAGAGGGCGCGATCGCCAGACAGGTGAGATGTGTCGTGTGTGTGTGTGTATGTTGTGACTGTGTATGTAGTGCGGTGCTTTGTGTGTGTGTGTGTGTGTGTGTATGTGTATGTATGTATGTGAGAGAGTGCTTGTGTGCTGTCTGTGTGTGATGATGGGCAGGCATTGATGATAATGGGGAGGCCATGATGATGATGGGGAGGCCATGATAATGATGGGCAGGCATTGATGATATTGGCGAGGCGATAATGATGATGGGCAGGCATTGATGATAATGGGGAGGAGATGATGATGATGGGCAGGCATTGATGATAATGGGGAGGCCATGATGATGTTGGGGAGGCCATGATAATGATGGGCAGGCATTGATGATATTGGCGAGGCGATAATGATGATGGGCAGGCATTGATGATAATGGGGAGGAGATGATGATGATGGGCAGGCATTGATGATAATGGGGAGGCCATGATGATGTTGGGGAGGCCATGATAATGATGGGCAGGCATTGATGATATTGGCGAGGCGATAATGATGATGGGCAGGCATTGATGATAATGGGGAGGAGATGATGATGATGGGCAGGCATTGATGATAATGGGGAGGCCATGATGATGATGGGGAGGCATTGATGATGATGGGCAGGCATTGATGATAATGGGGAGGCTTTCCACAGCGCCCTTTCCTGAGCCATAACAGTGCAGAAAGCAGTACAGCGCAGAGGAGAGCTCCATATTTTGTATGGAGCATTATATGGGGACCAGTATCCTGTATGGAGCATTATATGGGGACCATTATCCTGTATGGAGCATTATATTGGGTCCAGTATTCTGTATGGAGCATTATTTTGGGTCCAGTATTCTGTATGGAGCATTATTTTGGGTCCAGTATTCTGTATGGAGCATTATATGGGGGATGGCGGGGTGACATCCTGCATGGGGTATTATATGGGTGATGAGGGGGAGACTGTGGTGCCCATAATATTGTATGGAGGACTGTACTGTCCAGTCTGTTCTGTGCGCTGTGAGGATTTGGCAGTTTTTGAGCTATTGTACAATTTACAATAGATATCACTCATGTAATGGAAGAAGTGAAGTATTTGGCATTGTACTGTACCCATATTTCTCTGCTGTATCTGTGCATCATGAATCGTGGTCTGTGTTAAAGGGGCCCACTGAGGCTCCTTCACCCGGGGCCCATAAAAACCTGGAGCCGGCCCTGGGCCCATCATACACTGGAGCATCATCCATGGGGCCCATCATATACTGGAGTATCATATGGGGTCCATTATATATGGAGCATTATATAAGCCCATCATACACTGGAGCATCATCCATGGGGACCATCATATACTGGAGCATCATATGGGGCCCATCATATATGGAGCATTATATAGGCCCATCATACACTGGAGTATCATCCATGGGACCCATCATATACTAGAGCATCAGATGGGGTTCATTATTTATGGAGCATCATATAGGTTATGGAACATCATATGGAGTACATATGGGGCCTATTCTGTATATAGCATTATATGGAGCTCATTCTGTATGGAGCAATATATGGGGCCCATCATATACTGTATGGAGCTTTATATGTGACTCATTATACTGTATGGAGCAATATGTGGAGCTCATTCTACTCTATGGGGACCGTCCTATACTGTATGGCACATTATGTGGGGACCATCATATACTGTAGCATTATGTGGAGCTCATCATATACTGTATGGAACATTATATGGGACAAATTATTTATGGAGCAATATATGGGGCTCATTATTCTGTATGGCGCACTATGTGGTGGCCATAATACTGTATGAAGGAATATACTGTCCGGTTTTTGAGCTATTGTAGAATTTAAAATAGATATCAGTCATGTAATGTAAGAAGTGAAGTATTTGGCATTGTACTATACGTATATTTCTCTGCCGTATCGGAGCATCATGAATTGTGGTATGTGTTAAAGTGGCCCTCTGAGACTCTTTGGCCCAGGGCCCACGAAAACCTGTAGCCAGCCCTGCCCTCCCCCCAAAACTTTAGGTAAATAACCGCTAATTTTCAATGCGTTACTGTTATTATAAAGTAAATTAAGGTTGACAAGCTTAAGTAATAAGAATTGAAGTCGTTGGCATTGAAATGGGCACTGTAGGTGTGTTTACTGTCCTCCACTCCCTGCTGACTTTTCTTCCCCATTGACTTGCATTGGGGTCGGTTCGAGTTTCAGTCAGACCTTTGTCTTTTTGCGTTAGCCGGCCGATTTCTTTCGACTCGACTTTTGTGAAAGTCAGGTGGTCCAAAACCCGACTGGACCCTCCCGAAGGCAAAGTCGCTCATCTCTATCCAGGACCACAGAGATGACGTGGCTGCAGACAGAGCAGAGGATAGCATGTGTGCACGCTGCGCACGGCCGCACAGCCACAGAATCAAGTGTGAAAGGTGCGTGTGCGCACCCGACGGGATCCCCAGAGTGACCGCATCACCGGAAGTGGTGACATCGGGCAAGTAGTGCCGATACCGGGTGAGCGCAGCGTAACATTCCTGTTCCTTGAACGATTTGCTGCCAAATAAAGTGATCTTAATCATATCGACTAGGAGGTTTTCCTGCTGTTGAACGTTCAAAACCTCGTAAATCAGAAGTTACTGTCGAATCAAGTTGGGTAGTTGAGTCGCACCCAGTTCTGGTGAATCAGCCATTTCAGGAATCTCAGCAGCCCCAGGGACTTTGGTAGGCCCAGAAGAATAGCAGATACCCAGTGACGGTTTAGAACTTCTTCTTCGCAATCAGCAACGACTGGAGAAGGTTCTTAGGAATACTGGGTTATTCTTCTTCTTGTATAGGGTCTCTTGACATGCTTGGACGCAGCATGTTTTGATGTACAACATGAGTAGTGTCATTTTCTTCCCCTTCAGGCTGAACTTCATAGACGGGTCCTTCGGAGTTGATTCGTCGCTTCACCTGATATGGGGTTTTCTCCCACCGACACTCTAGTTTGTCTTGAGGATGTTTATCTCATACCAACACCTGATCTCCAGGCTGCAGAGCTGTCCCTCGCAGAGGAGTTGTCTCTGGATGTTTAAGTTCTTGAAACCTGGTCTGCACCAGACGATGTAGCGTCTGTAACCGATGACGATGTTCTCGGACCCAGGTGGACACCCCCATCCGTGAGTTGTCCTCCTGTGGGTCCAGTTCCAGCTCTGTAATTTCTTTTCCTGGCCTGACGAAGAGTAAGGTGTAGGGTGTGTAACCTGTGGTGCGATGTACCCAGTTGTTGTATACCAACACCAACTCCACTACGAATTCTGGCCACCAAACTTTTTGGTCTTCCTCTAGTGTTCTTAACATCTGGATGAGAGTACGATTGAACCACTCGCAAGCTCCATTTCCTTGGGGATGTTAGGGTGTCATCCAATATTTCTCAATTTGGTATAAGTGATGCAGTTCCTCCATTACTGGCCCCAGAAAACAGGCACCTTGGTCAGAGTGGATTCTCTTCGGACGTCAGTACACTTGGATAAAGTTCTTACAGATGGCATCTGCTGATTCAGCTGTTTGGTCCCGTGTCGGAGTCACAATGGCAAACTTGGTGAAATGGTCTGTCATCACCAAACAATGTTCATACCCTTGATGAGCCGGGCCCATCATCAAGTAATCGATCATCAACACTTCTAGAGGGGCCGAAGTCACAATAGTTTGTGTGTGAGCTCTCTGTTCTGGAAGTTTGGCCAATTCGCAACTCCTACAGAGCCAGCATTCTTCCTCTACCACGTACTTGCAAGGGATGATAAACTAATTTTCGTAGCCACTGAAAGGTCTTTTCCTGTCCAAACTGAGCTCTTCTCTCATGCACCTACGTAGCCACTTTATGTAGCAGTGTTTCTGGGATCACCACTTGCCAAGTGACAGTCAGGGCCCATTGTAATTGAATCTTCCGATACAACAGTCCATTCTTCAGTTGGAGTCTCTCCCATTGTCGAAGAATTTGTAGAGCCTCAGGAGACAGGGCCTCCTTCTTACTCTGGCGGGGCAGATGTTTAAGGCTACCCACTGTCTTATTTGTGCGAGTTCTCCATCTTCCTGTTGGACTCGTATCCACTCATCATGTGGCTGCCCTAGTACATGTTTCCGGGACACTGCCTTTAGCTGCCGTATTGGCAGAATCACGGTGTTAGGGCTGGCGGAACGCACAAAATAAATATAAATAATAAGTGCGTTCGCAGCCCGGGGTCCACCGTGCAGGCAAAGCCTGCTGCTAGTAGGATGGCAGGATGGCGAACTCTGTTACTTCACAGAATCGCAACTAAAGACACTGTGGCCCTATATGGCGGTATAAGCGAACTCTGTTACACCACAGAGTCGCTAAGGTAGAGACGCAGAAATATGGACTGTGTCCTGTTAACTCCACAGGTATGCACAGACAACTGCTGTGCGGACAGCAGTCCGTAGTAACGCAATCAGCAACGCAATCAGACAATCTCCTCACCGGACAAGCCAGTATTCTAGGGGCTTATTTCAGCCGAGCCCTAAACACGTGCATACAATCTCCTCACCGGAGGTGCCGGTATTCTAGGAGCTTATTTCAGCCGAGCCCTAACACATGCTTGCAAGATCACCCTGGCGCAAAGCACATAATGTGATTGATACTAGCGCATGGCGGCACGATAATGCCACCCTTTTATAGTAGCAACTACAGGACCTGCCAGATAATGACCAATAGGAAACTGCTCCAGAACACAAGTGGTTTCAAGACCTTCCTGGTGGACCAATAGGAGCAGCTGCAGTACCTGAGCATGTGACCCCTGATCTCCAATGATATATCTTACTCTGGGCATGCTCAGAAGGGGAAAGCAAGGACTTTGTCCTAAAGACGTCTGCTCGCCGCTAACCAGTACTGGCTACAATAGCAGAGTGTTATGTTTTGGTAGCTGAGGAGAGCAGGCAAAAACGGCAATACACCAGAGAGGTTGGAATCTACTGGATTGCAGTACCCTGACTAACCATCACAACTAAAGGCAGCCGTGGAGCGTTCCTACGTTGGTCCTAGATGCCTCGTCACAGCCTGAGAGGCTAACTACACCTAAAGATAGAAAGAGGAAAGCTATCTGCCCCGGAGCAGATCCCCAAAGAACATAGGAAGCCCCCAAACGTAATGGCAGTTAGACAAGAGGAAATACAGACACAGACAGAAAATAGTATGAGCAAACGCTGGGGCCCAATCTGACTTAGACACAAAAGGATAGGAAGGATACTTACTGCAATCCAAAAAATCCCTAAAAAAACCCAACGCTACTAATTGCAAAAACACCTGAGATCACACGACCTCTACCACATAATTAGTTCTCTGGTGTAACAAAACTAAGCCGCAGCCACAGAAAAAAACTGGAAAAGGCAAATGAACAAACAACAATGGCTCCAGAGGAACCGAGAGGAGACCAAGCCCCCCCCGGGGAGGGGAACCTGGCCAACCTCACAGAAATGCAGAGAAATATACAAATGGCAAGCAAAAAACAAAAAACAGAAAATATCTTATCTGAGAGCAGGAGAAGAGGCAAGACTCAGCAAGCTTCCAAGTGAACCAGGAAACAACGTTGAGACAAGAACAATTGATCACCGGCAACCATGATGGGGGGAAACCTCCCTTATATCCAGCCAGTCCGTGATCCCTGATTGCCAATCCTCATTGAATGGTTCAGTACTGTTTGCAACCTCCAGAGGGAGCTTCTGCTCAGAATTCATTTCTAAAACATTCATAACAGTAACCCCTTGAGGAGGGGTCACCGAAGCCTCCTTTGTGCAACCAGTCGGTCAGGATGAGCTCTGTGATATGCACGGATCAGTCTACTAGCATGGATGTCCGAAGCAAACACCCAAGAATAGACCTCCTGACCATAACCTCTCCACTTAACCAAATACTGGAGTTTCCGTCTAGAAAAACGAGAATCCAATATTTTCTCAACTACATACTCCAAATTGCCCTCAACCAAAACAGGGTCAGGGGGCGCAGCCATAGGAACCACTGGCTCGACAAACCTCTTCAATAAGGACTTGTGGAAC
>JARQOD010000003.1:307413680-307467587 GCA_033576555.1 Oophaga sylvatica
GGCCCCCAAAGAAGTGCAAGACAAAATACAAAAATATAGCAATAACACAAAAGAAGAAAAAATCTTATCTGGTAGCAGGAGATGCAGACACGACACAGCAGGCTACAAGGGAAACTGGAATGAAGGATTCAGACCAGAACAATTGATCACCGGCAACCCTGATGGGAAAATGACTCCCTTATATAAGACCAGTCAGTAACACCTGATTCCCAGTCCTCACAATCTTCACTAGTACCGATTGTAACCACCAGAGGGAGCCTCTGCTCAGAACTCATCTCAAACCCATTCACAACAATAGACTGTACGGGCTCCTGTCAGGTATATATTACTGTAGATACAGACTGTATGGGCTCCTGTCAGGTATATAGTACTGTAGATATAGACTATGGGTTCCTGTCAGGTATACATTATTGTAGATACAGACTGTACGGGCTCCTTTCAGGTATATATTACTGTAGATATAGACTGTACGGGCTCCTGTCAGGTATATATTATTGTAGATACAGACTTTTTGGGCTCAAGTCAGGTATATATTACTGTAGATATAGACTGTACAGGCTCCTGTCAGGTATATATTACCATACCTCCCAACCATCCCGGATTGACCGGTACAGTCCCGATTCTGACCCCCCTCCTGCTGTCCCGGCGGGACACTGTGTCCCGCAGTGATATGAGCCGCCACGCCCCCCATAACCCTATAGTTGCCCTCCCAGCGCTCCACTTTAGCTTATCACAGCAGAGCAATGACCTGCTGAGCAGTACTCGTCTGTGGAAGCAGGACCTGTGATGAGGTCACAGGAGGGGAGGAGTTGGATGTCACATGGTCAGGCTCCTCGTGCAGGTCTCTGTTGTGCTGAGCTGTGCTGTGGTTGTCATGGTGCTGGATGAGGGTAAGTTTATGTGAGGGGTCAGGAGGGATTTACAGTGTGGATGTAGCAGAGCCATGTGTGAAAAGTGTATGGAGCGTAGCCGTGTGTGTATGAGGTGTACAGAGCGGTGCCGTGTGTGTACGAGGTGTACGGAGCGGACCTGTGTGTGTACGAGGTGTACGGAGCGGAGCCGTGTGTGTACGAGGTGTAGGGAGCGGAGCCGTGTGTGTACGAGGTGTACGGAGCGGAGCCGTGTGTGTACAAGGTGTAGGGAGCAGAGCCGTGTGTGTACGAGGTGTAGGGAGCGGAGCCATGTGTGTACGAGGTGTACGGAGCGGAGCCGTGTGTGTACGAGGTGTAGGGAGCGGAGTTGTGTGTGTACGAGGTGTACGGAGCGGAGCCGTGTGTGTACGAGGTGTACGGAGCGGAGCCGTGTGTGTACGAGGTGTAGGGAGCAGAGCCGTGTGTGTACGAGGTGTAGGGAGCAGAGCCGTGTGTGTACGAGGTGTACGGAGCGGAGCCGTGTGTGTACGAGGTGTATGGAGCGGAGCCGTGTGTGTACGAGGTGTAGGGAGCGGAGCCGTGTGTGTACGAGGTGTACGGAGCGAAGCCGTGTGTGTACAAGGTGTATGGAGCGGAGCCTTGTGTGTACGAGGTGGCTGTAGCAGTGCTGTGTGTGTACGGGGCGTACAAAACGGAGCCTTGTGTATGACGTGTACGGAGCTGATCCGCTCATCTCCGTACACACAGGGCTCCGTGCTTGAGCCGTGTGTGCACAGAGCGGAGAAGAGCCGTGTGTGTACGGAGCTGAGCAGAGCCGTGTGTGTACGGGGTGTAGAGAAGTGGAGCCGCGTGTGTATGGAGCGGAACCGTGTGTGTATGAGGTGTACGGAGCGGAACCGCATGTGTACGGGGTGTTTGGTGCAAAGCCGCATGTGTACAAGGTTTACGGAGCGTGGCTGCGTATGTATGAGGTTTATGGAGTGAAGCCGTGTGTGTACGGAGTGGAGTCGTGTCTGCGCGAGGTGTACGGAGTGGAGCCGTGTGTGCACAAGGTGTACGGAGTGGAGCCATGTGTGCGTGAGGTGTACGGAGCGGAGCCGTGTGTGCGCGAGGTGTACAGAGGGGAACCGTGTGTGTATGAGGTGTGCGGAGCCGTGCGTGTACAAGGTGTATGGTGGGGAGCATTCATACCTCCCAACTGCCACAGATCCAGCGGGACAGTCCCGATTTTGAGGGATCAGGAGGGATTTACAGTGTGGATGTAGCAGAGCCGTGTGTGAGGTGTATGGAGTGGAGCCGTGTGCACACGAGGTGTACGGAGTGGAGCCGTGTGTGCGTGAGGTGTACGGAGCGGAGCCGTGTGTGCGCGAGGTGTACAGAGGGGAACCGTGTGTGTATGAGATGTACGGAGCCGTGCATGTACAAGGTGTATGGTGGGGAGCATTCATACCTCTCAACTGTCCCAGATCCAGCGGGGCAGTCCCGATTTTGAGAGAGATTCTGCCCCGCTGTCCCGGCTGGGAGCTTACTTTTCCCATAGACACAGGAGTACACGGCGGAACCCCGAGGAGCACTTTAAAACTCTGCTCTTTCTTTTCCTCAGTACCAGTCAGTGTGCCCACAGTACCAGCCACTGATCCCATAATGCCAGCCACTGTGCCCTCAGTACCAGTCAGTGTGATCACCGTGCTAAATGAGTGTGGTCGGGGCGTGGACATGGGTGTGATTAGTTGTGAGATGGGTGTGGTCAGGGGCGTGGCCTAAAATTTGCTACGCGCGCCGCAACCTCTGTCCCTCTTTCACATCTTCAAAAGTTGGGAGGTATGTATTACTGTAGATACAGACTGTACGGGCTCCTGTCAGGTATATATTACTGTAGATATAGACTGTACAGGCTCCTTCCAGGTATATATTCTTGAAGATAGCAGACTTTATGGGCTGCTGCCTGGCCCTGACTGCAGCCCATACATGACACTAGAATGTATGTGCTCCTTCAAGGTATATGCCAGGTCCTGGCTGCAGCCCATAAAGTCTAGCCGGCTCAAAGGTGAAGACACTAGACTGTACTGGCTCCAGTCAGGTATATACGGCATATGCAGTGTGTGTGTGTGTGGTGCATACAGTGTATGCAGTGCATGTGTGGTGCGTATGCAGTGTGTGTGTGTGTGTGTGTGCGTACGGTGTTCGGCTGCTGGTACCGCACAAGAGGCTGATACTAACAGCAGTTTCCATATTGAGACACCCATCACTTGGGTGTCCCAATATGACAGTCGGTGAACTTCCACTGTTTGGAATTCTGTGTACGGCGTATACAGTGTGTGTGTGTGGGGCGTATACAGGGTGTGTGTGGTGTGTACGGTGTATACAGTGTATACAGTGTGTAGTGCGTACGGCGTATACAGTGTGTGTGGTGCGTATGCAGTGTGGTGCATACGCAGTGTGTGTACGTGTACAGTGTGTGTGTGGTCCGTATACAGTGTGTATGGTGCGTATGGCGTATTCAGTGTGTGGTACATATACTGTGTGTGGTGTGTACAGCGTGTACAGTGTGTGTGGTGCGTATACTGTCTGTTTTGCATACGGCGTATACAGTGTGTGTTTGTGTGTGGTGCGATGGTGTTCGGCTGGTGGTACCACGCAAGAGGCTGATACCACCAACAGTTTCCATATTGAAACACCCATCACTTGGGTGTCCCAATATGGCGGTCAGTGGCCTTCCGCCACTTGGAATTCTGGGATCCGGACACATCTGGACGGAACAGGATGTGAAGACATTACAAGGTAAGGATATATTAGATACTATCTATAATATAACGCTAGGAGCGTCACTCTGTCTGAAGCCTTTATAGACTGCGCAAGCGCGACGCTCCTGCTCAGGCTGGCTCCTGACAGAAGACGGCATCCAGCAGTGAGGACTGTGTATGGCGCCGGAGATCGCGGTGTGCGTAGACATTGGATGCATACCGCGATCTCTGGCATCTTACCTACATACTTACCTGAGCAGGAGGAGCGTTGCCGCAGCGCTTCTCTTGCCGGAGACAGGGCCGGAGTGCGCGTCGGAATCGAGCATGCGCATAGCGCTATTCTGCTCCATTTTACTGAAGACACATTTGCAGTGTGTCTTCAGCAATATGGCGCCGGAAAGCGCTGTATGGGCATGCACGTACACTGGCGCCACACTCCTCCTCCAGCCTCCGGCTGAACTGGACAGCGCTGGAGCACAGATAAGAAAGGTGAGCATAAATGTTTTTTTTTTTGTATGTGTGCAGTTTAATAGGGGTGAAGGGGACCATACATATCAGTATACGGGGTGAGAGGTAGCATGCATATGAGGATAGGGGGTGAGGGGACCATGCATATCAGGATAGGGGGGGTGAGAGGACCATGCATACCAGGATAGGGGACTGAGGGGGCCATGCATATCAGGATTGGGGGGTGAGGGGGCTATGCATATCAGGATTGGGGGGTGAGGGGACCATGCATTCCAGGATTGGGGGGTGAGGGGACCATGCATTCCAGGATTCGGGGGTGAGGGAACCATGCACACCAGGATTGGGGGTGAGGGGACCATGGATTCCAGGATTGGGGGTGAGAGGACCATGCATTCCAGGATAGGGGGGTGAGGGAACCACGCATACTAGGTTTGGGGGTGAAGGGACCATCCATTCCAGAATTGGGGGGTGAGAGGACCATGCATACCAGGATAGGGGGGTGAGAGGACCATGCATACCAGGATAGGGTTGTGAGAAGACCATGCATGCCAGGATAGGGTGGTGAGGGGACCATGCATACCAGGATAGAGGAGTGAGAGCGAAATGTATACCAGTATAGCGGATGAGGGGACCATGCATACCAGGATTGGGGTGAGGAGTACCATGCATACCAGGATTGGGGATGAGGGGACCATGCATACCAAGATTGGGGGGTGAGGGGGTACCAAACATCCTACGATAGGGATAAGGGGGACCATGCATACCAGGATAGGGTGGTGATAGAACCATGCATACCAGGATCGGGGGGTGAGAGAACCATGCATACCAGGATTGGGGGTGAGAGGGCCATGCATATTAGGATTAGGGGTGAGGGGACCATGCATATCAGGATTGAGGGTGAGGGGTACCATGCATACCAGGATAGGGGGGTGAGGGGATCATGCATACCAGGATGGGAGTTGAGAGGACCATGCATACCAGGATTGGGGGGGTGAGGGGACCATGCATATCAGGATAGGGGTGTGAGGGGACCATGCATACCAGGATAGGGGAGTGAGGGGACCATGCATACCAGGATAGGGGGTGAGGGGACCATGCATACCAGGATGGGGGGTGAAAGGACCATGCATACCAGGATTGGGGGGTGAGGAGACCATGCATACCAGTATTGGGGATCAGGGGCACCATGCATACCAGGATAGGGGGGTGAGGGGTACTATGCATACCAGGATTGAGGATGAAGGGATACCAGAATTGGGGGGTGATGGGGTACAATACATCCTATGATAGGGATGAGGGTGGACCATGTATACCAGGATTGGGGGGTGAGAGGACCAAGCATACCAGGATTGGAGGGTGAGGGCACCATGCATACCAGGATTGGGGGGGTGAGGGGATCATGCATTCCAGGATTGGGGGGGAGGGGACCATGCATACCAGGATTTGGGGGTGAGGGGACCATGCATATCAGGATAGGAGAGTGAGGGGACCATACATACCGGGATTGGAGGGTGAGGGCACCATGCATACCGGGATTGGGGGGTGAGGGACCATGCATACCAGGATGGGGGGTGAGAGGACCATGCATACTAGGATTGGGGGGTGAGGGGACCATGAATATCAGGATAGGGGGTGAGGAGACCATGCATACCAGGATAGGGGGGTAAGGGGACCACACATACCAGAATGAAGGGTGAGAGGACCATACATACAAGGATAGGGGGGAGATGGGTACCATGCATACCAGGATAGGGGGAGAGGGGTACTATGCATACCAGGACAGAGGGGTGAGGGGTGCCATGCATACCAGGATTGGGGGTGAGGGGGTACTGTTATGTTTTGGTAGCTGAGGAGAGCAGGCAAAAAAGGCAATACACCAGAGAGGTTGGGATCTACTGGATTGCAGTACCCTGACTGACCACCACAACTAAAGGCAGCCGTGGAGCATACCTACGTTGGTCCTAGACGCCTCGTCACAGCCTGAGAGGCTAACTACACCTAAAGATAGAAAGAGGAAAGCTATCTGCCCCGGAGCAGATCCCCAAAGAACATAGGAAGCCCCCAAACATGTAATGGCGGTTAGACAAGAGGAAATACAGACACAGACAGAAAATAGTAAGAGCAAACGCTGGGGCCCAATCTGCCTGGACAGAAAAGGATAGGAAGGATACTTACTGCAATCCAAAAAAAACCCTAAAAAAAAAGCCAACGCTACTAATTGCAAAAACACCTGAGATCACACGACCTCTACCACCTAAATTAGTTCTCTGGTGTAACAAAACTAAGCCGCAGCCACAGAAAAAACTGGAAAAGGCAAATGAACAAACAATAGTGGCTCCAGAGGAACCGAGAGGCGCCCAAGCCCCCCGAGGAGGGGAACCTGGCCAACCTCACAGAAATGCAGAGAAAATTGCAAATGGCAAGCACAAAAACAAAAAACATAAAATATCTTATCTGAGAGCAGGAGAAGAGGCAAGACTCAGCAAGCTTCCAAGTGAACCAGGAAACAAAGTTGAGACAAGAACAATTGATCACCGGCAACCATGATGGGGGGAAACCTCCCTTATATCCAGCCAGTCCGTGATTCCTGATTGCCAATCCTCATTAAATGGTTCAGTACCGTTTGTAACCACCAGAGGGAGCTTCTGCTCAGAATTCATTTTTAAAACATTCATAACAGTACCCCCCCCTTGAGGAGGGGTCACCAAACCCTTATTTGTGCAACCAGGTCGGTCAGGATGAGTTCTGTGATACGCACGGATCAGTCTTCTAGCATGGATGTCCGAAGCAAACACCCAAGAATTGTCCTCCTGACCATAACCTCTCCACTTAACCAAATACTGGAGTTTCCATCTAGAAAAACGAGAATCCAATATTTTCTCAACCACATACTCCAGATTGCCCTCAACCAAAACAGGGTCAGGGGGCGCAGCCATAGGAACCACTGGCTCGACAAACCTCTTCAATAAGGACTTGTGGAACACGTTATGGATCTTAAATGTCCCTGGAAGAAGTAAACGAAAGGAAACAGGTTTAAGAATCTCCATGATCTTATAAGGTTCAATGAACCTAGGCTTAAACTTAGGAGATGCAACTCTCATAGGGATATTTCTTGAGGACAACCAGACCAAGTCCCCCACTTTAAACCGAGGACCATCAGTCCTATGCCGGTTGGCAAACCGCTGGGCCTTCTCCTGAGAGAGGGACAACCTCTCCACTACCTGGTCCCAAATCTGCTGCATACGCTCCACAACAGAGTCAACACCCGGACAGACAGAAGCCTCCGTCTGTCCCCAAGAAAATCGAGGGTGAAACCCAAAATTGCAGAAAAATGGAGACATCAAAGTGGCAGAGCTTGCCCTATTATTAAGAGCAAACTCAGTCAAAGGCAAAAAAGAGACCCAGTCATCCTGATCAGCAGACACAAAGCATCTCAGATAAGTCTCCAATGTCTGGTTTGTTCTCTCAGTTTGTCCATTAGTCTGAGGATGAAAAGCCGAGGAGAAAGACAATTGAACACCAAGTTTAGAACAAAAAGTCCTCCAAAATCTGGAAACAAACTGGACTCCTCTGTCAGACACAATGTTCTCAGGAATGCCGTGTAACCGAACCACGTGCTGAAGGAACAAAGGCACCAATTCGGAGGAGGAAGGCAACTTAGGTAATGGCACAAGATGTATCATCTTGGAAAACCTATCACAAATCACCCAGATAACGGTCATTCTCTGAGAAACAGGGAGGTTGGAAATAAAATCCATAGAGATATGGGTCCATGGTCTCTTGGGCACAGGCAATGGCATCAACAAACCACTAGAGCGAGAGCAAGGCTTGGAGCGAGAGCAAGTCCCACAGGACTTCACAAACTCCCTGACGTCACGAGACAAAGTAGGCCACCAAAAGGACAGACTCACCAAGTCTCTGGTACCAAAAATTCCGGGATGACCGGCCAACGCGGAACAATGAATCTCAGACATCAAACTCTTCTTCCACTGGTCTGGGACAAACAATTTCCCAACAGGGCAGCGCTCGGGTTTATCCTCCTGACACCCCTCCATAGCCAGTCTCAAATTGGGGAGATGGCGGAAAGAACTACACCCTCTTTCAAAATAACAGCAGGATCAGATAACTCAGGAGTAGAGTTGAGCGATACTTTCCGATATCCAAAAGTATCGGAATCGGAATGGTATCGCCGATACCCAAAAAATATCGGCGATACCCGATACCGATACCGGAAGTCCCATGTAAGTCTATGGGAACAAAATATCGAAATTAAAAAAACCCCATTCTTGCCTTGTTGGTTAATTGTACATGAAGGAAAACAAGAAAGAGTAATGTAGAATGTATTGGGGAAGGTTGAGGAGACATTAAATGCATAGATGTTTAACCCAATCAAATGGAATAGCATAAATATTTTTTTTTTAAAGATGTTCGGATTGACGAAGAAATTGACAATGTTGTTAACGTTTTTTCTATTTTGGCAAATATGTATATTACACAACTTCCATGCTCTTCATCTTCACCTTTTTAACTTTTCACACACTTTCTCCTTCATAATCTTCTGCAGCATCATCTTTTTCATCAAATTATTCTTCATCTTCACCTTCTTTATCTTCTTCTTAAACTTCTTGCTATTCATCTTTGTTAACATTACTCATATTCTTCTTATTAAACTATTATTCTTATTCATATTCTGCTTCATCTTCTTCATCATATTCTTATTTGTGACAGAGAATCCTGTACTTGTAATCTGTCAAAGTATGAATTTTTCATCCTTCCGTTCTTGCTGTCACAAAAGATTTAAATTACAACAGTATTTGTCCGTGTTCAGTTTAGCCTGCAGCAGCAGGCATTTTCCAGGGGCACCACGAGGAGGAACGGACTCACCCCCATACACTGCTTAGTCTTCTTCTGCTTAGAATTTAGAGCATATATTTTGCTCTTCATTTTGGTCTTATACTTCATGTTCTTCTGCTTTTAGATCTTCTGCTTATTGTTCTTGTGTCTCTTGTTCTGTATCTTGTATTTGTAGCACAATCTTGTACCAGCTGATGTTACTGGGACACGGTTACTAAGCAGGAGGTACCTGTGCTCCAAAGCACTACCAAGGACCAGCAGACGTTGCTGGAACTCGGATACCGAGATGGAGGCACCTAGGCCAAAGGCACTGCGGAGAACCAGCTGACGGTACTGGAACCCGGAGGGGCAGCAGAAGGAAAAGAGCCAATGGCACAACCGAGGACCAGCTGACGTTACTGGGACACGGTTACTAAGCAGGAGGTACCTGTGCTCCAAAGCACTACCAAGGACCAGCAGACGTTGCTGGAACTCGGATACCGAGATGGAGGCACCTAGGCCAAAGGCACTGCGGAGAACCAGCTGACGGTACTGGAACCCGGAGGGGCAGCAGAAGGAAAAGAGCCAATGGCACAACCGAGGACCAGCTGACGTTACTGGGACACGGTTACTAAGCAGGAGGTACCTGTGCTCCAAAGCACTACCAAGGACCAGCAGACGTTGCTGGAACTCGGATACCGAGATGGAGGCACCTAGGCCAAAGGCACTGCGGAGAACCAGCTGACGGTACTGGAACCCGGAGGGGCAGCAGAAGGAAAAGAGCCAATGGCACAACCGAGGACCAGCTGACGTTACTGAACCCCAGTAACACAGGAGCAAGTGTTGACTGTGCTAACAGCACTTCCGAGCAACAACTGGCGGTGTTGGAGCCCAGGGTCAAGGAGGATGTTTAAATACTAGATCAAGTAATTTCCTTGTTACCTGTCAATTTTAAATGTCTATACTTCAAACAAGAGAAAGATAACCTTTACTACCATAAGATGATGATTTCATTTAAACTAATATCTAGATAAATAAAAATTGACAAACATAAACACATACATTAACATGTTGAACAGCAATGCAAACCACAAAATAAATTAGTTAAGGAATCTGCTATACGGTTGTACATAAAAGCATACAAGTACATATCTGAATCCATTAATGATGGATAAGTAACAGTATGTACACCATTTTTATTGTATAGACAATGAATGTCTGACTTCAAAACATCATCAGCATTACAAGTTATCTGTGATATTACTAAAATGTTCCATTTGCTGAATAATGTCACTAAATAGTTTATACAAAATTATACAATTTCCATCATGTAATACTCATAATATGTGGCAATAATCATTTTTATTAACAAACATAACCTTTAAAAAGTGCATAGTGCATAGTGAAAATTGCTATTTATGGCTGACTGTCCGACTTGGAAGCATGACAACAGATAGATAAGGTATATATAGATGACACTGCATAGCCACAGATGGTGAATGGCGATGTAATACTGTACCTCAATAAAGTGTGCGTCACTACTACATAATTTTTTTTATATAGCTTTATAAACAGGGTACATGGATGTATGCTTGTGCCTTTGTTTTGACGCACAGACTGCCTTCCTGCTGAGACGCGTTGGGTAGTGAACAGTTGTGTGCAGTGTTCACTGCAGTCTCTGCGGAATAACCACACTTAGACCTTATAACTTTTCAGACTTTCTTTATCAATCTACCAAGATGAAGAAGGCAGGGAGTAAGGCACGTGGTCGTGGAGTTTCTTCAGGGAGAGGACGTGGGGATTCTGTGGCTGCTGCGGCCCCCAGTGACACAGCATCCACCAGTTTTCCCCGTGAGCGTTCCTTTATGCGCACTTTTGTAGGAGCTCGGAGTACCCCCCTGCTGCGGGAAGAACAAATTGAAGCCGTTGTTGTTTGGATGTCAGCCAATGCATCGACTTCAATTGCTTCCACCTCCTCTCAGGACCACAGCACTGTTGGGCAACCATCTGTCTCTTCACCGCCTGGCAAATTGCCCAGGCAGTCAGAGAGTTCTGTACAGGAGCCAGCTGAGTGTCTGCCTCTGTTCTCAGAATCTATTGGCTTGCAAACAGGGGCCCAGCCAAGCAGCATTCTGTAATGTGAAGAGGGAGTATGCAGTGATGCGCAACAGCTGTGTCTCTCTGAATCTGAAGAGGCGGGTGAGACAGTGCCGATGGTCAGCACACCGCAGAACGCATCTGATGATGATGAGACCCAGGTGCCAGTTTCTGTTGAGTATGGTGCTGGGCAGACCACCCAACAGCAGGTGTTGGAAGAGGGTAGTGGAGATGATGAGGTCCAAGACCCAACATGGCATGAGGAACAGGAAGGTGGTGGGAGCAGCTCAGAGGAATAATAATAATATTTATTTATATAGCGCCATCATATTCCGCAGCGCTTTACAGTTTAGCAGTTTCAGAACACAAGTCATAAGTAACAACGTTAACAATACAATAATTTAAGCTAAATAAGTCGCCCCTGCTCGTGACAGCTTACAATGTACAATGAGATGGGGGAGATACAAAGTATAGGTGTTTATATACAATGGTGCATTTACAATGATGTTCCAGCCATCTTAAGGGACTGAGGGATGGAGATAGTGAATGGGCTAGAGACACACACACACTTACACAGAATACATAGAATGACTTTGATTAGTGAATGTGATAGGCCGCTCTGAACAAATGTGTTTTGAGGGAGCGCCTGAAACCATGCAAATTGTGGATAGTCCTAATTTCTTGGGGTACAGCATTCCAGAGGATTGGCGTAGAGCGGGAGAAGTCTTGGAGTCGGGAGTGGGAGGTACGTATTAGTGCAGAGGTTAGTCGAAAGTCGTTTGCAGAGCGCAGCAGTCGGTTAGGCCGATAGATAGAAATGAGGGAGGAGATGTAGGAGGGGTGCTGCACTGTGGATAGCTTTGTGGCTGAGAACCAGTACTTTGGTTGAAAGCTGGGAGAGGCCTAGAGAAATGGTTAGTGATAGAAGGAAGATAGAGGAAGACATTGCCCCAACGGTACAAACAGGAGGGAGAGTTAGGCTGCAGACTCGGTTGCCTGTAGCCTCCAGTTTGGCACCTGTTCGGAGCAGTTGTCTTCCAAAAGTCAAAACGTGCGCTCCCAGGACTTGCACTGCGTGGTCCTTTTTTCACACACTTGCACATGATATTTGCTATGTGAAATGCAAGCTGTGTAATCAAAAATTAAAAATAGCTAAAAGTGTCAGTCACCTCAATACCACAAATATGTGGAAACATGTGCGGACAAAGCACGTAGTTGAGTTACAAAGACACACTGGAGATGTAGGCCAACCTACAGCAGCACCTACATCTTCAGGTTGTGTTGAAGCCTCTTCATCGAGCTCACACACAGCTGGTTCTGCTTCCTCACAGGATCGCCATGGAAGAACCTCGGCCACTGTTGTCCAGAGACAAACTGTTATTCCACACACAGCAGCAAGTTCCCTGTCATCCTCACACTCCCAGGCCACAAAACAGCCATCGGTAGCACAGGCATGGGATAAAAGACGGCCATACTCCGCAAACCATGCACGAGCACAGGCTCTGAATGCTGGCATTGCAAAACTCCTGTCCCTTGAAATGCTGTGATTCAGGCTGGTGGAGACAGACAGTTTCCGTAACTGAATATCATTGTCAGTCCCACAATACAATGTGCCAAGCCGATTTCATTTCAGCAGGCAAGCCGTCCCTGGTCTGCAAAAGCATGTTGAGGGAAAAATTAAACATGCGCTACTAAAAGCCCTCAGTAGCAAGGTCCACCTGACCACCGATGCGTGGAGCAGTACCCATTGTTATGATCTGCTACAACCAGTAAGGAAAGAAGGGAATTCTGTCCCTACAATACAACTAAGCTGAATCCCTACGATGTAACGGGGAACCTGATCCTGCGACCAGACCCGCTAAAGTCCTCATCTAGTGTGAACGAAGACCTATAGTTGCGAGGGAGTAATCCCTACAAGATCTAGGGACTGGGAGAAAAGGTGGACACCTCCTAACATAAATTGTAGCATGGATAATTAAACAGAAAATAAATACTTTGTGATCCTAACATCAAGCAAAACTGACAGATTAAGGCACCTAAGCACCCGGCTAGCTTAACAGTAGATAATACAATGAAGTCAAGCAAAGCCAGAAGGGCGGAGCCAGACTAAATAGGGAAAAAAGGTCATGTGACCAGCAAACTGAAACAAAACCTAACAAGAGGGTTCTAACACCCATGGCCAGGGACAATACCTTTCCCTCACTGCCCATTGGGTCAATGTTGTGCAGCCGGGTACTGATCTTGCGAGTGGCGCTGTACGTGTTCTGCCAACTCCAAGGATTGCAGGAATCAAGTCTGTACACATTGATTCCTCCTCCTACTCCAGTTCCTCAGAATCATCGCTGCAGGAGCCGTCACGGTCTACCTCCACATTGACCCGTGAACGTTTACCTGTTGCGACCGATATGAGCACAGCCGTGTCCAAATGTCAACAGGCCGTCCTGAAATTAATTTCCATGGGGAATCTTAGCCACACAGCGCAGGAGCTCTGTAATGCCATAAAGCAGGAGAGCGACGTGTGGTTTTTGGAAGAGAATTACAGGCAGGCTTGGTAGTGTGTGACAATGGCCGAAATCTGGTGTCAGCTCTGGGCCTTGGCAACCTCACTCACATACCATGTCTGTCATATGTGCTCAACTTGGTCGTGCAGAGTTTTTTGAGGGACTATCCGGATCTTGATGCACTGCTGCACAAGGTCCGCCTAGAGTGCGCTCACTTGCGACGTTCCAGCATGGCCAGATCGCTGATTGCAGCTCTGCAACGCAGATTTCACCTTCATGAACATCGCATCATATGTGACGTACCCACCAGGTGGAATTCCTCGTTACATATGTTGGAGCGGTTGTGTGAGCAGCAGCCAACAGTAATGGAGTATCAGCTGCATCAGGCGCAGTCAACTCGCAATTTGCGCCGTTCACACTTCACCACTACTGAGTGGGCCTCTATAATAAGAATAATAATAATATTATTTATTTATATAGCGCCATAATATTCCGCAGTGCTTTACAGTTTAACAGTTTCAAAACACAAGTCATAAGTAACAACGTTAACAATACAATAATTAAAGCAAAATCAGCCGCCCCTGCTGGTGAAAGCTTACAATCTACAATGAGGTGGGGGAGATACAAAGTACAGGTGTTTATATACAATGGTGTTTTTACAATGATGGTCCAGCCATTTTAAGGGAGTGAGGTATGCATGGAGATAGTGAATGGGCTACACACACAGAATTACACATAGAATGACTTTGATTAGTGAATGTGATAGGCCACTGTGAACAAATGTGTTTTGAGGGAGCGCCTGAAACCATCCAAATTGCGGATAGTCCGAATTTCTTGGGGTAGAGCATTCCAGAGGATTGGCGCAGCGCGGGAGAAGTCTTGGAGTTGGGAGTGGGAGGTACGGATTAGTGCAGAGGTTAGTCGAAGGTCGTTTGCAGAGTGCAGCAGTCGGTTAGGCCGATAAATATAAATAAGGGAGGAGATGTAGGGGGGTGCTGCGCTGTGGAGAGCTTTGTTGGTGAGAACCAGTAATTAGAATTGGATCCTATAATGAATGGGCAGCCACTGCCAGTGTAATGAGTGCCGAAGGACTCTATGAAGGATATCTGCCACGTTTTGCGTGCGTTTGATGAGTCAACGCGGATGGCGAGTGCAGATGATGCACTAGTCAGCCTGACTGTCCCCCTTATCTGCCTGCTTCAAAAAACACTGCAAGCACTAAGGCATGAGGTTTTGGAAGAGGTGGAGGATGAGGAGTCACAAATTCCATCACCTTCTGGACAGTCAGCGCAACGTGGTTCCTCACAAAGGGCTGGAGGACTTTCAAAGTACCATGCTGTATCAACAATTGAACCTCCAGAGTCGCTGTCTATATTTTCATAACCATTACAAACTTTTAATGTATTTACAAAGCACATAATGTACAGTTTTTGTCTATCCTTTTGTAATGCTATTGTGTTTCCATAAACTGATGTTACAGAATTATGATACAAAGTTTTAAATTTTGAGTTTTAAATTTTGTAAATTTTTATGTATTTGAAGGACTTTGTGAGGAGGATGAGGAGGAGTCAATGGAGGAGGAAGACATCGCTCCAGAGGGAGGTAGACAATGCTCTAGTCAGTATGTAGACCAAGGGTGGGGTGATGCACAGCAGGCAGAGATGACGCCTCTTGCAGGGGACAACGTTTCTTGGCCAGTTGGGAGTCTGCAGCACATGGTTGATTTCATGCTGCAGTGGCTGAGAAACGACCGCCGCATCGAACACATTCACACCACGTCTGATTATTGGGTGTACACCCTCCTAGACCCTCGCTACCGGGACAACTTACAAAGCCTCATCACACCGTTGAACCGGGAGCGTAAAATGCGGAAGTACCAAGACACACTGGTGCAATCCATAATGTTCTCCATTCCAGCCGAGAGCGCTGCTGCTACTGCTTTACAAAGCAGCTCTGTGCGTCGAGGCAGTGGAGACAGCTCTGCAACAAGAGGGAGCACAAGCAGCGCCTCTGCACAGGGCAAGAACAGTATGTTCCAAATGTGTCGAAGTTTTGTGGCAGCGCCACCAATGTCTACACCATCCGAGACGGCTCCAGTCAGCAGGACGCAACATTTCCGTAAGATGGTGACAGACTACATGTCTTGCCCTCTCAGTGTACTCCCAGATGGCTCTTCCCCATTCAACTTTTGTGTCTCTAAGCTGGATACATGGCCAGAGCTTAGCCAGTATGCATTGGAGGTGCTGGCTTGCCCTGCTGCCAGTGTATTATCGGAGCGCGTCTTTACTGCTGCAGGTGGTGTACTAACAGACCGTTGCATGCGACTATCCTCCGATAATGTAGAACGGCTTACTTTTCTGAAAATGAACTAGGCATGGATCTCGCCTGAATTTGCCTGTCCGGTTTCAGATTAACTAACTGGTTGGCAACGTTTTCCATGTCTCCTGTTATGTTCATCTTTCTACCACCTGAGCTATACTCCCTGGGCTACAACACTGCCAGTTGCTGCTCAGAAGTGTCGTGTCCACAGCCAATACACAAGCTATAGTGATAGTGGGGTTCAGTAACGCCTGCTGTTCCCCTGCTGCGTGTCTGACAAAAATTAATGCTGCTAACTCCAAATTAAAGTTCAAATTAAAGTTCAAACATCTCATACTAGGCCTCAGGCTACACCCTCCTTGACCCTGGGCTCAGAAGTGTTGGATGCACAGATCAAAACAATCGATGATGTGTTTGTGGGGTTCAGTAACGCCTGCTGTTCCCCTGCTGTGTGTCCGGCAAAAATTACTGCTACCTAGCTACACATGTTGAAAAAAACATGACATGTTAAAGTGGCTAGTGCTACACATAGATATCAGGCTACACCCTTATTTCTAAGCTGTAAACAAGTGAAACGTCAAATTTAAAACCATTCAATGATTAGTGTTGGTAACAAATCTGTAACTAAATAATTGTGACATATTATGGCAGATATCCACATGTCTAACACAAATGCTAACACAAAAGCATACTTATGCTATAGGGTACTGATGGTGAACCTTCTCACTCCATAACTTTGACAAATCCAACTCACATCATGCCTCAAATGCTGCAATGTTGGAAGTGCATAATGTGGGTTGAACTTTGACAACAGCTGCAGTGCGAAGGTTATCCTTCTGTGTTCTTGGCTTTTAAATAAAAGCATACAAGTAAATATAATAATACATTGTTGATTAAGGGACATGATGTACACCTGTAATATTGTGCAAACAATGGATGTAGGACTATTCCTCTTCAACATTACTTATATTTGTGTCATTTGAAAAAATACATATTTTAGTTAAAAATTAAAAACCCATGTTCAGTAGCTGTGAAAGGCCCGTTTGTGTACTTCTATATTGTTTGCAACCAATGTATTGTATACGGATGGAAGCACGTCACTGTAATAGATTTGAATTATTTTAAATAGAATAAAGCAGCACCAATTCGAGAAAAATGTGAAGGATGAGGCAGTGAGACACGCTCAGCAGAGTACAAGCAACAGTGGTTGAAGAAGTAACTGGAGCGGGATCTGCACTACAAAAATGAAAACCTCTGACTACAGTAAACAGTGCACACAACTGTTCAGTAGCTGTGAAAGGCCCGTTTGTGTACTACTATATTGTTTGCAACCAATGTATTGTATACGGATGGAAGCACGTCACTGTAATAGATTTGAATTATTTTAAATAGAATAAAGCAGCACCAATTTTAGAAAAATGTGAAGGATGAGGCAGTGAGACACGCTCAGCAGAGTACAAGCAACAGTGGTTGAAGAAGTAACTGGAGCGGGATCTGCACTACAAAAATGAAAACCTCTGACTACAGTAAACAGTGCACACAACTGTTCAGTAGCTGTGAAAGGCCCGTTTGTGTACTACTATATTGTTTGCAACCAATGTATTGTATACGGATGGAAGCACGTCACTGTAATAGATTTGAATTATTTTAAATAGAATAAAGCAGCACCAATTTTAGAAAAATGTGAAGGATGAGGCAGTGAGACACGCTCAGCAGAGTACAAGCAACAGTGGTTGAAGAAGTAACTGGAGCGGGATCTGCACTACAAAAATGAAAACCTCTGACTACAGTAAACAGTGCACACAACTGTTCAGTAGCTGTGAAAGACCCGTTTGTGTACTACTATATTGTTTGCAACCAATGTATTGTATACGGATGGAAGCACGTCACTGTAATAGATTTGAATTATTTTAAATAGAATAAAGCAGCACCAATTTTAGAAAAATGACAAGGATGAGCCAGTGACAGACACTCAGCAGAGTACACGCAGCGGTGGTTGAAGAAGTAAATGGAGCGTGATCTGCATTTAAAAAAAAAAAAAAAAAAAATACCTCACAGACTGCAGTGAACACTGAAACACAACTATTCACAATCTGTGAAAGGCTACTCCTTTGTCTACTTCTATAGTGTTTGCAACCAATGTATTGTATACGGATGGAAGCGCGTCACACTAATAGATTATATTTATTTTAAATGGAATGGAGCAGAACCAATTGGAGATAAATGAAAAGGATGAGCCACTGAGACACGCTCAGCAGAGTACAAGCAGCAGTGCTTGAACAAGTAACTGGAGCATGATATGCACTCAAAAAAAAAAAAACACAGACTGCAGTGAACACTGAAACACAACTGTCCACAATCTGGGAAAGGCTACTCCTTTGTCTACTTCTATAGTGTTTGCAACCAATGTATTGTATACGGATGGAAGCGCGTCACACTAATAGATTAGATTTTAAATGGAATGGAGCAGAACCAATTGGAGAAAAATGAAAAGGATGAGGCACTGAGACACGCTCAGCAGAGTACAAGCAGCAGTGCTTGAACAAGTAACTGGAGCGTGATATGCACTCAAAAAATAAAAAACACAGACTGAAGTGAACACTGAAACACAACTGTCCACAATCTGGGAAAGGCTACTCCTTTGTCTACTTCTATAGTGTTTGCAACCAATGTATTGGATACGGATGGAAGCGCATCACACTATAATTTCTATTGAATGGAGCAGCTAGAATTACACTAAAGAAAAAAAAAAAGAGTCTGTGAGTGACACGTGCAGATGCCTACAGACAGCGTTGGATGCAGAGCAAACTGCAGCGTCACCTGCACTCACACACACCTTGCAGAGCTGTTAAAACAACACTGCAGGCAAAAGGAAGCTTTACACAGCGGTTGGTGATAGCCTGCCTACAGCACAGTACACTAAATCGCAATCTCTAACTGTCCCTCAGTGTCAGCACAGCAGCGTTCTGTCCCTATCTGAATTCACAGCACAGTGACGCTAAAATGGCGGCGGCGCCTTTTATAGTGCATTCTGACATCATTTCAGCAGCCAATCACAGCCATGCCATTAGTTAAGATGACCGCAGCATTACAGGATGTGCCCACACTTCGTAGGATTCCTCATTGGCTGACTAAAATCACATTGCCTCTCAAAGAATTATGGGAACTTCCGATTCCGGTATACGATATTGAAAAAGTATCGGAATTAAGTATCGGAATTCCGATAACGCGAATATCGGCCGATACCCGATACTTGCGGTATCGGAATGCTCAACACTACTCAGGAGAGTCCGCAAGGAAACTCCTCGAGAGGGCATCCGCCTTAACATTCTTAGTGCCAGGAAGAAAGGAAACCACAAAATTAAAACGTGTGAAAAACAAGGCCCACCTGGCCTGTCTAGGATTAAGTCGCTTGGCTGATTCCAGATAAACCAGATTCTTATGGTCCGTGAGGACCACCACCTGATGTTTGGCTCCCTCCAGCCAATGTCTCCACTCTTCAAAAGCCCACTTCATGGCCAATAACTCCCGATTACCCACGTCATAATTACGTTCAGTTGGAGAAAATTTTCGAGAGAAAAAAGCACAAGGGTTACTTTTAGAGGTCTCAGGATCTCTTTGGGACAAAACGGCACCTGCCCCAATTTCAGAGGCATCAACCTCCACCTGAAATGGCAGAGAAACATCAGGCTGCCATAGAACAGGAGCAGAAGTGAATCTCTGTTTAAGTTCCTGAAATGCAGAGACTGGCTCAGAAGGCCAACTCACCACATCAGAACCCTTTTTGGTCAAATCGGTCAATGGTTTAACAATAACAGAGAAATTACCAATAAATTTACGATAAAAATTGGCAAAACCCAAGAATCTCTGAAGAGCCTTTAATGAAGTAGGTTGGACCCAATCACAGATGGCCTGAACCTTGACCGGGTCCATTTCAATAACAGGTGGAGACAAAATGAATCCCAGAAATTAGATCCTCTGTACGCCAAAAAGACACTTTGATCCATTCACATACAGAGCATTCTCTCTCAAAATCTGGAACACAGTCCGAACATGTTTCACATGAGAGTCCCAGTCACTGGAAAAAAATCAAGATATCATCCAAATAAACAATCAGAAATTTATCCACAAAATCCCTGAAAATGTCATTCATGAAGGACTGGAAGATGGAAGGAGCATTAGTGAGCCCAAAGGGCATCACTAGGTACTCAAAATGCCCCTCTGGGGTATTAAACGCCGTCTTCCATTCATCCCCGAGCTTAATGCGAATAAGGTTATACGCCCCCCTGAGGTCAAGCTTGGTAAACCAAGTAGCACTTTCACCCTGGAAAACAGGTCAGAAATCAAGGGTAACGGATATTGATATTTCACAGTGATATTGTTCAAGAGACGATAATCAATACACGGCCTTAATGAACCATCCTTTTTGGCCACAAAGAAAAAAACGGCACCCAAGGGTGAAGAGGATGGTCTAATATGACCCTTCTCCAACGACTCCTTGATATAAGACCGCATAGCGTCATGTTCAGGTACAGACAAGTTAAAAAGGCGACCTTTAGGGAATTTACTACCAGGCACTAATTCAATAGCGCAGTCATAGCTCCTATGGGGGGGCAAGGATGCAGATTTACTTTCGCTAAACACATCAGAAAAATCAGTCAAAAAGTCAGGAACATCCTGAGCCTGAGGAGAGGCAGAAAAAACAGGAGTGTTGGCATTAACACATTGGCATCCCCAACTGGTTACAGACACAGATTTCCAATCCAAAACAGGATTATGAGACTGTAACCAAGGGAAACCTAGTACAATAATGTCATGCAGATTATACAGCACCAAAAATTTGCAACTCTCCTGATGATCAGGTTCAACTCTCATTATCACCTGAGTAGAGAACTGGGGTTTATTCTCAGCCAAAGGGGTAGAGTCAATCCCCAGTAGGGGAATAGACTTCCGTAGGGGTATCAAGAGAAACCCACAACGTTTAGCAAAATCAAAATCCATCTGGTTAATAGCTGCTCCCGAATCAACAAAAGCCTGAGCAGAAAATGTGGACAGGGAGCAAATCAGGGTAACAGTCAACAGAAATTTAGTCTGAACACTACCCAAGACAACTGAGCATGCAAAACGTCTTCCCCGCTTAGGGCAGACTGAAATAGCATGAGAGGCATCACCACAGTAGAAACATAACACATTGCGTTTTCGAAACTCATGACGCTGTGCCCCAGAAGCCACTCTATCACACTGCATGGGTTCAGAAGCTGGTTCACAAGGCAACACCATTCCACACATACCTCTACACTCATGCAAACGTCTGTCAATTTGAATCGCCAATGACATAGAATCATTGAGACCAGAGGGAGCAGGGAAACCCACCATAACATCTTTTACATTCTCTGACAGACCCTTCCGAAAAGGGCTGCCAAAGCATCATCATTCCATTTGGTCAGAACTGCCCACTTTCGGAATTTCTGACAGTACAACTCAGCGTCCTCAAGCCCCTGATTTAATGCCAACAAGGTTTTTTCAGCTTGATCAGTGACATTAGGTTCATCGTACAATAACCCCAGAGCCAGAAAAAATGCATCAACATTGCTCAAAACAGGGTCCCCAGGTGTCAGGAAAAAAGCCCAATCCTGAGGATCGCCGCGCAGGAGAGAGATGACAATTTGAACCTGCTGTGCTGCGTTCCCTGAGGACTTAGGTTTTAAGGCAAAAAACAACTTACAGTTATTTTTGAAATTCAGAAATTTAGCTCGATCCCCCAAAAACAAATCATGGGGATCCTAGGTTCCACAACCGGCAACCCTGCAAGATAGGTAGCAATACTCCGAACTTCAGTGGCAAGCTGATCCACACGGCCAGACAACTGTGCAAACTCCATTGAGAGAAAAAAAAAAACTCAGAACCCAGAGAAAAAGAGGGGAAAAAAAATGCAACAAACAGAAAAAAAAAATCTCTGACAAATCTGACAACTTTTTTCTTTCCACACTATTTTTCCCTTCTGTGAGTACCATATAATTTTCAGTTTGGCCGGTGATACTGTTATGTTTTGGTAGCTGAGGAGAGCAGGCAAAAAAGGCAATACACCAGAGAGGTTGGGATCTATTGGATTGCAGTAGCTTGACTGACCACCACAACTAAAGGCAGCCGTGGAGCATACCTATGTTGGTCCTAGACGCCTCGTCACAGCCTGAGAGGCTAACTACACCTAAAGATAGAAAGAGGAAAGCTATCTGCCCCGGAGCAGATTCCCAAAGAACATAGGAAGCCATGTAATGGCGGTTAGACAAGAGGAAATACAGACACAGACAGAAAATAGTATGAGCAAACGCTGGGGCACAATCTGCCTGGACAGAAAAGGATAGGAAGGATACTTACTGCAATCCAAAAAAACCCTAAAAAAAAGCCAACGCTACTAATTGCAAAAACACCTGAGATCACACGACCTCTACCACCTAAATTAGTTCTCTGGTGTAACAAAACTAAGCCGCAGCCACAGAAAAAACTGGAAAAGGCAAATGAACAAACAACAGTGGCTCCAGAGGAACTGAGAGGCGCCCAAGCCCCCGAGGAGGGGAACCTGGCCAACCTCACAGAAATGCAGAGAAAATTGCAAATGGCAAGCATAAAAACAAAAAACAGAAAATATCTTATCTGAGAGCAGGAGAAGAGGCAAGATTCAGCAAGCTTTCAAGTGAACCAGGAAACAAAGTTGAGACAAGAACAATTGATCACTGGCAACCATGATGAGGGGAAACCTCCCTTATATCCAGCCAGTCCGTGATTCCTGATTGCCAATCCTCATAGAATGGTTCAGTACCGTTTGTAACCACCAGAGGGAGCTTCTGCTCAGAATTCATTTCTAAAACATTCATAACAGGGTACCAAACATCCTACGATAGGGATGAGGAGGACCATGCATACCAGGATTGGGGGGTGAGGGGACCATGCATTCCAGGATTGGGGGGTGAGGGGACCATGCATTCCAGGATTGGGGGGTGAGGGGACCATGCATACCAGGATTGGGGAGTGAGGAGACCATGCATACCAGGATAGGGTGGTGATAGAACCATGCATACCAGGATCGGGGGGTGAGAGAACCATGCATACCAGGATTGGGGGTGAGAGGACCATGCATATTAGGATTAGGGGTGAGGGGACCATGCATATCAGGATTTAGGATGAGGGGTACCATGCATACCAGGATAGGGGGGTGAGGGGATCATGCATACCAGGATGGGGGTTGAGAGGACCATGGATACCAGGATTGGGGGGTGAGAGGACCATGCATATCAGGATAGGGGTGTGAGGGGACCAGGCATACCAGGATAGGGGGTGAGGGGACCATGCATACCAGGTTGGGGGGTGAAAGGACCACGCATACCAGGATTGGGGGGTGAGGAGACCATGCATACCAGGATTGGGGGATGAGGGGCACCATGCATGCCAGGATAGGGGGGTGAGGGGTACCATGCATACCAGGATTGGGGATGAAGGGATACCAGAATTGGGGGGTGAGGGGGTACAATACATCCTACGATAGGGATGAGGGTGGACCATGTATACCAGGATTGGGGGGGTGAGGGGACCATGCATACCAGGATTGGAGGGTGAGGGCACCATGCATACCAGGATTGGGGGGTGAGGGCACCATGCATACCGGGATTGGGGGTGAGGGCACCATGCATACCAGGATTGCGAGGGAGGGGACCATGCATATCAGGAATGGGGGGGTGAGGGGACCATGCATATCCGGATAGGAGGGTGAGGGGACCATGCATACCAGGATTGGAGGGTGAGGGCACCATGCATACCGGGATTGGGGGATGAGGGGACCATGCATACCAGGATGGGGTGTGAGAGGACCATGCATACCAGGATTGGGGCGTGAGGGGACCATGCATATCAGGATAGGGAGTGAGGAGACCATGCATACCAGGATGGAGGGTGAGAGGACCATACATACAAGGATAGGGGGAGATGGGTACCATGCATACCAGGATAGGGGGAGAGGGGTACTATGCATACCAGGGCAGAGAGGTGAGGGGTACCATGCATAACAAGATTTGGGATGAGGGGACCATGCATACCAGAATTGGGGGCTGAGGGGTACCATTCATCCTATGATAGGGATGAGGGGGAACCATGCATACCAGGATTGGGGGTGAGGGGACCATGCATTCCAGGATTGTGGGTGAGGGGACCATGCATAACAGGATTGGGGGTGTGAGGGGACCATGCATACCAGGATTTGGAGGTGAGGGGACCATGCAAACCAGGATTGGGGAGTGAGGGCACCATGAATACCAGGATTGGGGGTGAGGGCACCATTCATATCAGGATTGGGGGGTGAGGGCACCATGCATACTGGGATTGGGGGGTGAGGGCACCATGCATTCCAGGATTGGAGGGAGGGGACCATGCATACTGTGATTGGGGGTGAGGGGACCATACATACCAGGATATGGATGAGCAGGTACCATGCATACCAGGATAGGGATGAGGGGATATCTTGCATACCAGGATTGGGGGGTGAGGGTACCATGCATACCAGGATGAGGAATTGGGTACCATGCATACCAGGATAGGAGGGGAGCACCACATACCAGGATGGGAGACCATATACTAATAAAAATGCTTGCCACCCGGGCGTAGAACGGTTTCATCGCTAGTACGATATATAAAAAGGTGCGCCAGTTGTTATTATTATTTATTTATTATTTACTCTAAAAAAATTCTTTAATTCACTATATCCTTATAGGTCTTTAATGCACATCTTTTTATATGATCCTGCTGGGTTGGGTGTAGTGGAATACCTGTCGGTCCCTATTATACTATTTCTACTGTGGTGAAATTGATGCATTTTGGTGGTGTCTGCCAATAACTTTTTGAAATGTGAACACTCCTGGTTGAAGGAATTGAAATTCACCACACACTCTATTGTATTAATTTGCAAAAAGGTTTTCAGTTTATTGAAGAAACAACAAATGGGAGCATAATTAAATGAAAAGGGACTGAAAAATACATACATTGACGTTTCGACCCTCCTGGGTCTTAATCATTAAGTCGCTTAGTCCAGAGGTAGAAGAATGGAAGAAGTGAAAAAAGGTGAAGGAATCCCTAATGCATATACTTGTGCTGTTAGATGTATTAACCCCTTAACCCCCAAGGGTGATTTGCACGTTAGTCATAGAATCATAGAATAGTAGCGTTGGAAGGGACCTCCTGGGTCATCTGGTCCAACCCCTGCTCAAAGCAGGATTCACTAAATCATCCCAGACAGATGTATGTCCAGCCTCTGTTTGAAGACTTCCATTGAAGGAGAATTCACCACCTCTTGTGGCAGCCTGTTCCACTCATTGATCACCCTAACTGTCAAAAAGTTTTTTCTAATATCTAATCTGTGTCTCCTCACATTCAGTTTCATCCCATTGCTTCTAGTCTTTCCTTGTGCAAATGAGAATAAAGATACTCCTTCTACAATGTGACAGCCCTTGAGATATTTGTAGACAGCTATTAAGTCTCCTCTCAGTCTCCTTTTTGCAAGCTAAACATTCCCAAATCCTGTAACCGTTCCTCATAGGACATGGTTTGCAGACCGGACACCATTCTGGTCGCTCTTCTCTGAACTTGCTCCAGTTTGTTGATGTCTTTTTTAAAATGTGGTGCCCAAAACTGGACACAGTATTCCAGATGAGGTCTGACCAAAGAGGAGTAGAGGGCAATAATGACTTCACGTGATCTAGACTGTATGCTTCTGTTAATATATCCCAGAATTGTATTTGCCTTTTTTGTTGCTCCATCACAATGTTGACTCATGTTCAGTCTATGATCTATTAGTATACCCAAGTCTTTTTCACATGTGCTGTTGCTTAGCCCTATTCCTCCCATTCTGTATACGCTTTTTCATTTTTATTTCCCAGATGTAGTACTTTGCATTTTTCCCTGTTAAAAAACATTCTGTTAGCTGCTGCCCACTGCTCCAGTTTATTTATATCTTTTTGAATCCTCTCTCTCTTCTCTAGTATTAGCTATCCCTCCTAGCTTTGTGTCATCAGCAAATTTAATCAGTTTACCCTCAATTCCTTCATCTAAATCATTGATAAAGATGTTGAACAATACAGGGCCCAAGACAGAGCCCTGTGGTACCCCACTTGAGACATTCTTCAAACTGGATGTGCAGCCATTTACTACCACTCTTTGGGTCCTATCACTAAGCCAGTTATGAATCCACCTAACAGTTGCCTTGTCCATTCCATACTTAGTCATTTTTTCAATAAGGATTATGTGAGATACTTTGTCAAATGCTTTGCTGAAGTCAAGATATAATATATCTACAGCATTTCCCTGATCCACCCAGTCAGTGATTCTGTCATAGAAGGAAATTAAATTAGTCTGACATGACTTATTAGTTACAAACCCATGCCGACTCTGGTTAAGCACTTCATTCTTGTCCAGGTACTTACATACATGTTGTTTAATAATTTGTTCAAAGATCTTTCCTGGTATAGATGTCAGACTCACCGGCCTATAGTTCCCTCGGTCCACCTTCTTCCCCTTTTTGAAGCTAGGAACAACATTTGCTCTTCTCCAGTCTTCTGGGACTTCTCCTGTTCTCCAAGAATTTTCAAAGATTATGGAGAGTGGTTCAAAAATTTCTTCTGCTCTCTCTTTCAGTACTCTGGGGTGTAATTCATCTGGACCTGGAGACTTGAATTCATTTATGTTAGCTAAGTGTTCCCTCACTATTTTTCTGTTTATAGATATCCTGGATTCTTCTATTCCCTTAATAGAACAGTGAATATCAGTTGATGTTACATTTCCTTTCTGAGAGAAAACAGATGCAAAATAGGAATTTAACCCCTTCATGACCCAGCCTATTTTGACCTTAAAGACCTTGCCATTTTTTGCAATTCTGACCAGTGTCCCTTTATGAGGTAATAACTCAGGAACGCTTCAACGGATCCTAGCGATTCTGAGATTGTTTTTTCGTGACATATTGGGCTTCATGTTAGTGGTAAATTTAGGTCTATAATTATTGCGTTTATTTGTGAAAAAAATGGAAATTTGGCAAAAATTCTGAAAATTTTGTAATTTTCAAATTTTTAATTTTTATTCTGTTAAACCATAGAGTTATGTGACACAAAATAGTTAATAAATAACATTTCCCACATGTCTACTTTACATCAGCACAATTTTGGGAACAACATTTTTTTTTGTTAGGAAGTTATAAGGGTTAAAAGTTGACCAGCGATTTCTCATTTTTACAGCAAAATTTACAAAACCATTTTTTTTAGGGACCACCTCACATTTGAAGTCACTTTGAGGGGTCTATATGGCAGAAATAACCCAAAAGTGACACCATTCTAAAAACTGCACCCCTCAAGCTACTCAAAACTACATTCAAGAAGATTATTAACCCTTCAGGTGCTTCACAGGAACTAAAGCAACGTGGAAGGAAAAAATGGACATTTTAATTTTTCCAACAAAAATTTTCTTTTAGCATCAATTTTTTCATTTTTACATGGGCATCAGGATAAAATGGATCGTAAAATTTGTTGGGAAATTTCTCCTGAGTACACAGATACCTCATATGTGGTCATAAACCACTGTATGGGCGCACGGCAGGGCTCAGAAGGGAAGGAGCGCCATTTGACTTTTTGAATGGAAAATATGCTGGAATATTTAGCGGTTGCCATGTCACATTTGGAGAGTCCCTGTGTGCCTAAACATTGGAGCTCCCCACAAGTGACCCCATTTTGGAAACTAGACCCCCTAAGGAACTTATCTAGATGCATAGTAATCACTTTGAACCCCCAGGTGCTTCACAAATTGATCTGTAAAAAAAAGAAAGTACTTTTTTTTCACAAAAATTTTCTTTTAGCCTCAGTTTTTTTCATTTTCACATGGGCAACAGTATAAATTGGATCCTAAAATTTGTTGGGCAATTTCTCCTGAGTACACAGATATCTCATATGTGGTCATAAACCACTGTTTGGGCGCACGGCAGGGCTCAGAAGGGAAGGAGCGCCATTTGACTTTTTGAATGGAAAATATGCTGGAATATTTAGCGCTTGCCATGTCGCATTTGGAGAGTCCCTGTGTGTCTAAACATTGGAGCTCCCCCACAAGTGACCCCATTTTGGAAACTAGACCCCCTAAGGAACTTATCTAGATGCATAGTGAGCACTTTAAACCCCCAGGTGCTTCACAAATTGATCCGTAAAAAAAAGAAAGTACTTTTTTTTCACAAAAATTTTCTTTTAGCCTCAGTTTTTTTCATTTTCACATGGGCAACAGTATAAATTGGATCCTAAAATTTGTTGGGCAATTTCTCCTGAGTACACAGATACCTCATATGTGGTCATAAACCACTGTTTGGGCGCACGGCAGGGCTCAGAAGGGAAGGAGCGCCATTTGACTTTTTGAATGGAAAATATGCTGGAATATTTAGCGCTTGCCATGTCGCATTTGGAGAGTCCCTGTGTGCCTAAACATTGGAGCTCCCCCACAAGTGACCCCATTTTGGAAACTAGACCCCCTATGAAACTTATCTAGATGCATAGTGAGCACTTTGAACCCCCAGGTGCTTCACAGAAGTTTATAACGCAGAGCCGTGAAAATAAAAAATCATTTTTTTTCTCAAAAAATGATTTTTTAGCCCACTATTTTTTATTTTCACAATGGTTACAGGAGAAATTGGACCCCAAAAGTTGTTGTCCAGTTTGTCCTGAATACGCTAGTACCCATATGTGGGGGGGAACCACTGTTTGGGCACACGTCAGGGCTCGGAAGGGATGTAGTGACGCTTTGAAATGCCGACTTGATGGAATGGTCTGCGGGCATCTTGTTACGTTTGCAGAGCCCCTGATGTGCCTAAACAGTAGAAACTCCCCACAAGTGACCCCATTTTGGAAACTAGACCCTGCAAAGAACTTATATAGATGTGTGGTGAGCACTTTGAACCCCCAAGGGCTACACAGAAGTTTATAACGCCCGAGCATGAAAATAAAAAAATCATATTTTTTCCACAATCAGGATCTTTTAGTCCCCAATTTTTTTTATTTTCCCAAGGGTAACATGAGAAATTAGACCCCAAAAGTTGTTGTCCAATTTGTCCTGAGTATGCTGATATCCCATATGTGGGAGAAAAGTACTGTATGGGCACACGTCGGGGCTCGGATGGGAAGTAGTGACGTTTTGAAATGCCCACTTGATGGAATGGTCTTCGGGCGTCATGTTACGTTTGCTGAGTCCCTGATGTGCCTAAACAGTAGAAACTCCCCACAAGTGACCCCATTTTGGAAACTAGATCCCCCAGGGAACTCCTATAGATGTGTGATAAGCACTTTGAATCTCCAAGTCCTTCACAGAAGTTTATAACGCAGAGTCGTGAAAATATAAAATCATTTTTTCCACAAAAATAATTTTTAGTCCCCAATTTTTTTTCCCAATGTTAACAGGAGAAATTAGAACCCCCAAAGTTGTTGTGCAATTTTTCCCGAGTACGCTGATACCTCATATGTTGGGATAAACCACTGTTTGGGCATACGTCGGGGCTTGGAATAAAGGGAGCACTGTTTGACTTTTTGAACGCAAAATTTGCAGGAATCAATGGTGGCGCCATGTCGCGTATGGAGACCCCCTGATGTGCCTAAATAGTGGAAACCCCTCAATTCTAACTCCAACCCTAACCCCAACACACCCCTAACCCCAACCCTAACCCCTACACACACCTAACCCTAATACAAACCCTAATCATAACCCTAACCCCAACACACCCCTAACCCTAATCCCAACTCTAACCATAAACCTAACTACAATTCCAACCCTAAGCCTAATTCCAACCCTAACCCAAATTCCAACCCTAACCGTAATTCTAACCTTAACCCTAATGCTAACCCTAGTTCTAACCCTAAGGCTGGGTTCATATTGCGTTTTACCAGCCCGTTCAACACGTAGCGTTGACCGGCTGGTAACGGTATAGCATAACGCGATCGCGTTATGCTATACCCGCTAGCGCAGATGAATCAGCAGATAATCAGCCGCGGATCCGCAGCAAAATGAGTCGCGGATCAGCAGCAAAATCCGCCGCGGATCGCAGCGAAATCCGCCGCGGATCAGCAGCGAAATCACGCGCGGATCAGCAGCGAAATCAGCCGCGGATCAGCAGCGATATCGCCGCGGATCAGCAGCGAAATCCGCCGCGTATCCGCAGCGAAATCCGCCGCGGATCAGCAGCGAAATCGAGGCGGATCAGCAGCGAAATCAGCCGCGGATCAGCAGCGATATCCGCCGCGGATCAGCAGCGAAATCCGCCGCGGATCAGCAGCGAAATCAGCCGCGGATCAGCAGCGAAATCAGCCGCGGATCGCAGCGAAATCCGCCGCGGATCAGCAGCGAAATCCGCCGCGATCAGCAGCGAAATCAGCCGTGGATCAGCAGCGATATCCGCCGCGGATCAGCAGCGAAATCAGCCGCGGATCCGCAGCAAAATTAGCGCGGATCAGCAGCAAATCCGCCGCGGATCCGCAGCGAAATCCGCCGCGGATCAGCAGCGAAATCAGCCGCGGATCAGCAGCGAAATCAGCCGCGGATCAGCAGCGAAATCAGCCGTGGATCAGCAGCGATATCCGCCGCGGATCAGCAGCGAAATCAGCCGCGGATCCGCAGCAAAATAGTCGCGGATCAGCAGCAAAATCCGCCGCGGATCCGCAGCGAAATCCGCCGCGGATCAGCAGCGAAATCAGCCGCGGATCAGCAGCGAAATCAGCCGCGGATCAGCAGCGAAATCGCCGCGGATCAGCAGCGAAATCACGCCAGCGGATCAGCAGCGAAATCCGCCGCGGATCAGCAGCGAAATCACGCCGCGGATCAGCAGCGAAATCCGCAGCGAATCCGCGCGGATCAGCAGCGAAATCCGCCGCGGATCAGCAGCGAAATCAGCCGCGGATCCGCAGCGAAATCCACCGCGATCAGCAGCAAAATCGCCGCGATCAGCAGCGAAATCAGCCATGGATCAGCAGCGATATCCGCCGCGGATCAGCAGCGAAATCAGCCGCGGATCCGCAGCGAAATCCGCCGCGGATCAGCAGCGAAATCAGCCGCGGATCAGCAGCGATATCCGCCGCGGATCAGCAGCGAAATCAGTCGCGGATCAGCAGCGATATCCGCCGCGGATCAGCAGCGAAATCCGCCGCGGATCCGCGCAGATCAGCAGCTAAATCAGCCGCGGATCAGCAGCGAAATCCGCCGAGGATCAGCAGCAAAATCCGCCGCGGATCCGCAGCAAAATCCGCCGCGGATCAGCAGCGAAATCAGCCACGGATCAGCAGCAATATCCGCCGCGGATCAGCAGCGAAATCTGCCGCGGATCCGCAGCGAAATCCGCCGCGAATCAGCAGCGAAATCAGCCGCGGATCAGCAGCGAAATCAGCCGCGGATCAGCAGCGATATCCGCCGCGGATCAGCAGCGAAATCCGCCGCGGATCCGCAGCGGATCAGCAGCGAAATCAGCCGCGGATCAGCAGCGAAATCCGCCGCGGATCAGCAGCGATATCCGCCGCGGATCAGCAGCGATATCCGCCGCGGATCCGCAGCAAAATCAGCTGCGGATCAGCAGCAAAATCCACTAGGAAAAAAATTCTTTATTTTATTATTTGTCCCTACCTATGACAGGGGGGGGTTCATTTACTTTTTTTTTATTTTGATCACTGTGACAGTTTATCACAGTGATCAAAATAATTTTTTGTACAATGGAGGGCGCACTGCGCATGCGCCGGCCGGCGGGCGCACTGCGCATGCGCCGGCCGGCGGGCGCACTGCACATGCGCCAGCCATTTTCCAAGATGGCGGCGCCCATGAAGAATCCCGGGCAGCCGCCGGGACGGTTCCAGGGACATCGGTGGACCGGGAGAGGTGAGTAGGGGACGTCGGAAGGTGAGGGGGGGGGATCGGAAGGTGAGGGTGGTGATCGCAAGAGCAGGGGAGCAGACAGCGACGGCGGTGACCGATCGCTGCCATCTTTCGATGGCGGCGGCCGATCACCGCCGTGACATGGTGTGGGGGGGGTCTGATCGCGGTCTCCAGCCATGGCCGATGCTATTGCAGCATCGGCCATGGCTGGATTGTAATATTTCACCAGTTTCATTGGTGAAATATTACAAATCGCTCTGATTGGCTGTTTCACTTTTAACAGCCAATCAGAGCGATCGTGGCCACGTGGGGGTTAAGCCAACCCCCCTGTGGTGACGTCGGCGTCATGGGTCGGGATGGCACAGGTTTTCATGACGCCGACGTCGGCGTCATGGGTCGGGAAGGGGTTAAAAACACGCCGGATCGCGCCTGATACAAAAAGCCTGAAGTGTGAAAGTAGCCTTAAAGGGTTGTGACGGCTGATGTCATGCTGATTGAAAGTTGATGCCAAGTGAATAACTGCATAAAGCCGGCTGCCAATTAGCATGATGTCAGTAATCACACCCTGTCAACAGAGCAGCCTGAAATAAAAAGAGTTGCTCTGTTAACGTGTAGCAGCTGAGTCACCGGCAGGAGCAGTCAATGACTGTTCTATGCCAGTGGCGGAGAGAAAAGAGAGTTAGTTTTTTGGCTCATAGTAAAAAATGATTTAGTTCTAGATAACCCTTTTAAAAGGCACTGTGCTGTAAACTGTATATTTAAATGTTCGGCCTTCTCAACATCTTTTCTTACTATTTCATAATTTTCATCCTGTAAAAATCCTATATAGCATCTTTGACTTTTCTTTTACTTTTGACATATCCCCAAAATCATTTTTTATTGCTTTTGACATCTCTTGCAAGCCTTAATTCATTGTCAGCTTTAGATAATCTGATTCTTGCCCTGCAGGTTCTGCAGACATCATTATATTCTTCTTTAGATATGCCTCCCTCTTTCCATTTGATAAACATTTCTTTCTTCCTTTTTAGCATGTGTTTAAGTTCTGTGTTCATCCATCCTGGTTTCCTATTCTTCACTCTTTTTGGAATTGTTAATGATTGTGCTTTGAGAATCTCATTTTTCAAGATTTCCCATCCTTCCTGGACATTTTTGTCCTTAACCCCTTCATGACTCAGCCTATTTTGACCTTAAAGACCTTGCCATTTTTTGCAATTCTGACCAGTGTCCCTTTATGAGGTAATAACTCAGGAACGCTTCAACGGATCCTAGCGATTCTGAGACTGTTTTTTTGTGACATATTTGGGTTTCATGTTAGTGGTAAATTTAGGTTAATAATTTTTGCATTTATTTGTGAAAAAATGGAAATTTGGCGAAAATTTTGATAATTTTGCAATTTTCAAATTTTGAATTTTTATTCTGTTAAACCAGAGAGTTATGTGACACAAAATAGTTAATAAATAACATTTCCCACATGTCTACTTTACATCAGCACAATTTTGGAAACAAAATTTTTTTGTTAGGAAGTTATAGGGTTAAAAGTTGACCAGCGATATCTCATTTTTACAGCAAAATTTACAAAACCATTTTTTTAGGGACCGCCTCACATTTGAAGTCACTTGGAGGGGTCTATATGGCAGAAAATACCCAAACGTGACACCATTCTAAAAACTGCACCCCTCAAGCTACTCAAAACTACATTCAAGAAGATTATTAACCCTTCAGGTGCTTCACAGGAGCTAAAGCAACGTGGAAGGAAAAAATGGACATTTTAATTTTTCCAACAAAAATTTTTTTTTAGCATCAATTTTTTCATTTTTACATGGGCAACAGGATAAAATGGATCCTAAAATTTGTTGGGCAATTTCTCCTGAGTACACAAATACCTCATATGTGGTCATAAACCACTGTTTGGGCGCACGGCAGGGCTCAGAAGGGAATGAGCGCCATTTGACTTTTTGAATGGAAAATATGCTGGAATATTTAGCGGTTGCCATGTCGCATTTGGAGAGTCCCTGTGTGCCTAAACTTTGGAGCTCTCCCACAAGTGACCCCATTTTGGAAACTAGACCCCCAAGGAACTTATCTAGATGCATAGTGAGCACTTTGAACCCCCAGGTGCTTCACAAATTGATCCGTACAAAAAGAAAGTACTTTTTTTTCACAAAAATTTTCTTTTAGCCTCAGTTTTTTCATTTTCACATGGGCAACAGGGTAAAATGGATCCTAAAATTTGTTGGGAAATTTCTCCTGAGTACACAGATACCTCATATGTGGTCATAAACCACTGTTTGGGCGCACGGTAGGGCCCAGAAGGGAAGGAGCGCCATTTGACTTTTTGAATGGAAAATTAGCTCCAATCGATAGCTGACACCATGACGCGTTTGGAGAGCCCCTGTGTGCCTAAACAGTGAAAAACCCCCACATGTAACACCATTTTGGAAACTAGACCCCTTATGGAACTTATCTAGATGTGTTGTGAGCACTCTGAACCCCAAGTGCTTCACAGAAGTTTATAACACAGAGCAATGAAAATAAAAATAATCTTTTTTTTCCTCAAAAATGATTTTTTAGCCCGCAATTTTTTATTTTCACAAAGGGTAACAGGAGAAATTGGACCACAAAAGTTGTTGTGCAATTTGTCCTGAGTACACCAATATCCCATATGTGGGGGGAACCACTGTTTTGGCGCATGGGAGAGCTCAGAAGGGAAGGAGCGCCATTTTGGAATGCAGACTTGATGGAATGATCTGCGAGCGTCATGTTGCGTTTGCAGAGCCACTGATGTGCCTAAACAGTAGAAACCCCCCACAAGTGACCCCATTTTGGAAACTAGACCTCCCAAGGAGCTTATCTAGATGTGTAGTGAGCACTTTGAACCCCCAAGTGCTTCACAGAAGTTTATAAACGCAGAGCAGTGAAAATAGCAAAATCATTTTTGTTTCTCAAAAATCATTTTTTAGCCCGCTATTTTTTATTTTCCCAAGGGTAACAAGATAAATTGGACTCCAAAAGTTGTCCAGTTTTTCCTGAGTATGCTGGTGCCCCATATGTGGGGGGGACCACTGTTTGGGCGCACGGCAGGGCTCAGAAGGGAAGGAGCGCCATTTGACTTTTTTAATGGAAAATTAGCTCGAATCGTTAGCGGACACCATGTCGTGTTTGGAGAGCCCCTGTGTGCCTAAACTTTGGAGCCCCCCACAAATGACCACATTTTGGAAACTAGACCCCCGAAGAAACTTATCTAGATGCACAGTGAGCACTTTGAACCCCCAGGTGCTTCACAGAAGTTTATAACGCAGAGCCGTGAAAATAAAAAATCATTTTTTTTCTCAAAAAATGATTTTTAGCCCCCTATTTTTTATTTTCACAATGGTTACAGGTGAAATTAGACCCCAAAAGTTGTTGTCCAGTTTGTCCTGAGTACGCTGGTGCCCCATATGTGGGGGGAACAACTGTTTGGGCACACGTCAGGGCTCGGAAGGGATGTAGTGACGCTTTGAAATGCCGACTTGATGGAATGGTGTGTGGGTATCTTGTTTCGATTTCAGAGCCCCTGATGTACCTAAACAGTAGAAACCCCCCACAAGTGACCCCATTTTGTAAACGAGACCCCGCAAGGAACTTATCCAAATGTGTGGTGAGCACTTTGAACCCCCAGGTGCTTCACAGAAGTTTATAACGCAGAGCCTAGAAAATAAAAAATCATTTTTTTTCTCAAAAAAATGATTTTTAGTCCCCTATTTTTTATTTTCACAATGGTTACAGGAGAAATTGGGCCCCAAAAGTTGTACAGTTTGTCCTAAGTACACTGGTACCCCATATGTGGGGGGAACCACTATTCGGGCACACGTTGGGGCTCGGAAGGGAAGTGACGTTTTGAAATGCCGACTTGATGGAATGGTCTGCGAGCGTCATGTTACGTTTGCAGAGCCCCGATGTGCCTAAACAGTAGAAACTCCCCACAAGTGACCCCATTTTGGAAACTAGACCCCGCAAGGAACTTATCTAGATGTGTGGTGAGTACTTTGAACCCCCAAGGGCTACACAAAAGTTTATAACGCCCGGGCATGAAAATAAAAAAATCATATTTTTTCCACCAACATGATCTTTTAGTCCCCAATTTTTTTATTTTCCCAAGGGTAACAGGAGAAATTAAACCCCAAACGTTGTTGTCCAATTTATCTTGAGTACACTGATATCCCATATGTTGGAGAAAACTACTGTATGGGCACACGTCGGGGCTCGGAAGGGAAGTAGTGACGTTTTGAAATGCTGACTTTGATGGAATGGTCTGGGGGCATCTTGTTTCATTTGCAGAGCCCCTGATGTGCCTAAACAGTATAAACTCCCCACAAGTGACCCCATTTTGGAAACTAGACCCCGCAAGGAACTTATCTAGATGTGTGGTGAGTACTTTGAACCCCCAAGGGCTACACAGAAGTTTATAACGCCCGGGCATGAAAATAAAAAAATCATATTTTTTCCACAAACATGATCTTTTAGTCCCCAATTTTCTTATTTTTCCAAGGGTAACAGGAGAAATTAGACACCAAAAGTTGTTGGCCAATTTGTCCTGAGTACGCTGATATCCTATATGTGGAGAAAACTACTGTATGGGCACACGTCGGGGCTCGGAAGGGAAGTAGTGACGTTTTGAAATGCCGACTTGATGGAATGGTCTGTGGGCATCATGTTACGTTTGCAGAGCCCATCATGTGCCTAAACAGTAGAAACCCCCCCAAGTGACCCCATTTTGGAAACTAGATCCCCGAAGGAACTCCTCTAGATGTGTGGTGAGCACTTTGAATTTCCAAATTCATCACAGAAGTTTATAACGCAGAGCCGTGAAAATAAAAAATCTTTTTTTTTCCACAAAAATAATTTTTTAGTCCCCAATTTTTTTCCCCAAGAGTAAAAGGAGAAATTAGACCCCCAAAGTTGTTGTGCAATTTTTCCTGAGTATTCTGATACCCCATATGTAGGGGTAAACCTCTGTTTGGGCACACGTTGGGGCTCGGAACTAAGGGAGCACTGTTTGACTTTTTGAACGCAAAATTTGCAGCAATCAATGGTGGCGCCATGTCGTGTATGGAGACCCCCTGATTTGCCTAAATAGTGGAAATCCTCAATTCTAACTCCAACACTAACCCCAACACACCACTAACCCCAACCCTAACCCCTACACACCCCTAACCCTAATCCAAACCCTAATCATAACCCTATCCCCAACACACCCCTAACCCAAATCCCAACTCTAACCGTAACCCTAACGACAAGCCTAACCCTAATCCCAACCCTAACCCCAAAACACCCCTAACACTTATCCTAACTCTAACCCTAACCACAAATTTAACCCTAATCCCAACCCTAATTCCAACTTTAACACTAATTCCAACCCTAACCCTAATTCTAACCCTAACCCAAATTCTAACCATAACCCTAATTCTAACCCTAATGCTAACCCTAACCCTAATGCTAACCCTAAGGCTAACCATAACCTTAGCTCTAACTCTAACCCTAAGGCTAGGTTCATATTGCGTTTTACCAGCCCGTTCAACACATAGCGTTGATGGGCTGGTAACGGTATAGCATAACCCGATCGCGTTATGCTATACCCGCTAGCGCAGATGAATCAGCAGATGATTCATCTGTGCTAGCGGTGATGGAGCCCAGACGCTGCAGCCCGCGTCCGAGGCTCCGTCACTGAATGATGGCACTTTGCGAACGTATGCCGCTTTACGCCCGACAATGGGAGTGAAGGGCATCGTTAACGGACTGCATTACACCGCGTTATACCACGGTGTAACGCAGTCCATCTAACGGACGGCCATAATGCAATATGAACCCAGCCTAACCCTAACCCTAACGCCCCGTGCACACATTGCGGATTCACTTGCCGATTTTTCCGCGTGGATTTTGCTAAATCCGCAGGTAAAATTACCTGCGTTTTACCTATGGATTTAGCGCGGATTAAGGGCCTGTGCACATGTTGCGGATTTACTGCGGTTTTGCTGCTGTTTTTGTGCGGATTTGCCCTACGGTTTTACACCTATAATGGAATAGGTGTAAAAACGCTGCGGAATCTGCACAAAGAATTCACATGCCGCGGATTTAAAACTGCACCAAATCTGCATGATTTCCGGATCTGCTGCGGATCCGCATCGCCTAATCCGCTGCGGATCCGTAGCAAAATCCGCAATGTTTGCACAGGAAAAAAAATTCTTTATTTTATTATTTGTCCCTACCTATGGGGGTGATAAATGGGGCGTTTATTTACTCTTTTTTTATTTCGATCACTGTAGAGAGTATCACAGTATCACAAAAAAAATAGACATGTGGGAAGTGTTATTTAGTAACTATTTTGTGTGACTTTTTTTTTAGGGACCACATCACATTTGAAGTCACTTTGAGGGGTCTATGTGATAGAAGATACCCAAAAGTGACACCATTCTAAAAACTGCACCCCTCAAGGTGCTCAAAACCACATTCAAGAAGTTTATTAACCCTTCAGGTGCTTCACAAGAATTTTTGGAATGTTAAAAAAAAAAAAATGAACATTTAACTTTTTTTCACAAAATATTTAATTCAGACCCAATTTTTTTATTTTTTACCAAGGGTAACAGGAGAAATTTGACCACAAAAGTTGTGCAATTTGTCCTGAGTATGCTGATACTCCATATGCGGGGGGGAACCACTATTTGGGCGCATGGCAGAGCTCGGAAGTGAAGAAGCGCCATCAGAGTTTTCAATGCAAAATTGGCTGGAATTGAGATCGGACGCCATGTTGCATTTGAAGAGCCCCTGATGCGCCTAAACAGTGGAAACCCCCCACAAGTGACACCATTTTGGAAAGTAGACCACCTAAGGAACTTATCCATATGTGTGGTGAGAACTTTTAAACCTCCAGGTGTTTCACTAAAGTTTATAACGTCCGAGCGTGAAAATAAAAAAAATCATATTTTGTTTCCACAAACATGATCTTTTTGTCCCCAATTTTTTATTTTCCCAAGAGTAACAGGAGAAATTGGACCCCAAAAGTTGTTGTCCAATTTATCCTGAGTATTCTGATACCCCATAGGTGGGAGAAAACTACTGTATGGGCACACGGGGCTTGGAAGGGAAGTAGAGACGTTTTGGAATGCAGACTTTGATGGAATGGTCTGTGGGCGTCATGTCGCGTTTGGAGAGCCCCTGATGTGCCTAAACAGTGGAAACCCCCAAGTGACCCCATTTTGGAAACTAGACCCCCCAAGGAACTTATCTAGATGTGTGGTGCTTCACAGAAGTTTATAACGTAGAGCCATAAAAATAACAAATCATTTTTTTCCAGAAAAATGATATTTTCGCCCCCAATTTTTATTTTCCCATATGTGGGGGTAAACCACTGTTTGGGCACATGGCAGAGCTTGGAAGGGAAGGAGCACCATTAGACTTTTTCAATGCAGAATTGGCTTTAATTGAGATCAGATGTCATGTCACGTTTGGATAGCCCCTAATGTGCCTGAACAGTGGAAACCCTCCAATTCTAACTCCAACCGTAACGGGAAAATGGAAATAAATACAATTTTTTAATTTTATTATTTTTCCCTAACTAAGGGGGTAATAAAGGAGGGGTTTGATTTAGTATTTATAGCGGGTTTTTATATCGGGTATTTATGATTGGCAGCTGTCACACTCTAAAAGACGCTTTTTATTGCAAAAAATAGTTTTTGCATCACCACATTTTGAGAGCTATAATTTTTCCATATTTTGGCCCACAGTCATGTGAGGTCTTATTTTTTGCAGAACGAGTTGACCTTTTTATTGGTACCATTTTTAGCCACGTAACATTTTTTGATCGCCTTTTATTACAATTTTTGGAGGCAGAATGAACAAAAACCAGCAATTCATGAATTTCTTTTGTGGGGGTCTATACCATTCTGCGTGTGGTAAAATTGATAAAGTAGTTTTATACTTCGGTTTACTGCAATTACAGCTCTACCTTATTTGTATCTTTTTTATGTTTTGGTGCTTTTATGCAATAAAAACTATTTCATATAAAAAAATTATTTTTGCATCTCTTTATTCTGTGAGCTATAATTTTTTTATTTTTTTGCTGTTGATGCTGTATGGTGGCTCATTTTTTGCAGGACAATATGATGTTTTCAGAGGTACCATGTTTATTTATAGCCATCTTTTTGATCGCGTGTTATTCCACTTTTTGTTCAGCGGTATGATGATAAATCATTGTTTTTTTTAAGGGGTTCACTAAAGGGGTTAACTAGTGGGATAGTATTATAGGGCAGGTCGTTATGGACACGGTGATACTAAATATGTCCCTTTAAGAAACCAGATGATTGCGTGCTTGTGTCCTAATAGTATTCCCAGAAGATCTGCTGATAGCACGCCAGGAAATGGGGGAGGGAGAAAGAGCAGGACGCTGAGAATTAGAAAGAGCATGAGACCTTAGACAGGGAGCTCGCTGCTGCACAAGGACAGCGTGAAAAGCAGGAGGTGAGTGACCAGAATGGGGAGCAGAGCCAGCACGGGGACCGGGTGTAACAATATCCCCTTTTTTACGCCCCTCTTTTTCAAGCCAGCATTAAATTTTTTAAGAAGGAGAGGGGCCTGGATGTTCTTTTTAGGCTCCCAAGACCTCTCCTCTGGACCAAAGTCCTTCCAGTCCACCAGGTAATAGGAGGTCCTACCTCTTACTTTCTTAGTGGCCAAGATATGCTTTACCTCAAAAACCTCATCCTCAGAGACCAGATCTGGAGTGGTACCCGGGTCCTTAAAGAAGGAGCTCAAAACTGCTGGTTTGAGGAGGGAAACATGAAAGGAGTTAGGCACACGTAAGGATGTAGGCAATTTCAGTTTGTAAGAGACCGGGTTGATTTGTCTCAAGACTTCAAAGGGTCCAATGAACCGTGGACCCAATTTGTAGGATGGCAACTTCAGATGAATATACTTGGAGGAGAGCCATACTTTGTCTCCGGGGCGAAAAGTAGCAGCATCCAGACGTCTCTTGTCCGCATGCCTTTTCATGCGTTGGGAGGCTCTCTCCAAAGCTGTTTTGGTGTCCTGCCAGACTGTCGAGAAATCCTCAGAAAAGGTATCAGCAGCTGGAACGCCAGATGATCTGGATATGTGATGAGGTATTCCGGGTTGCAGTCCAAAGACAATCTGAAAGGGAGACTTTCCAGAAGATTCACTTACTTGGTTGTAGGAAAATTCTGCCCAGGATAGTAAGTCTACCCAGTCATCATGATGTGCGTTGACAAAGTGATGCAGGAATCCAGCCAGGATTTGATTAGTCTTCTCCTCTTGTCCATTGGATTTGGGATGGTATGCTGAGGAAAAATCAAGTTCTATTTTTACCAGCTTAAAAACCGCTCTCCAGAATTTTGAAATGAACTGGACTCCTCTGTCGGAAACAATGTGGAGAGGTAAATCATGGAGACGGAAGATGTGCCGAATGAACAGATCCGCAAGTTCTGGAGCAGTCGGTAGATCGGGCAGCGGAATGAAGTGGGCCATCTTAGAGAAGCGGTCCACCACTACCCACACCACTGAACAGCCGGACGAGATTGGAAGATCCGTGATGAAGTCCATGGTTATGCGCTGCCAAGGAGCGGACGGAATCAGAAGAGGCTGAAGCCTAGCGGCGGGTAGGCATTTAACAGTCTTGTTACAGGCACAGGAGGGGCAGGCTGCGACATACTCCTGGATATCCTTAGCCATAGTAGACCATCAGTAGTAACGGGTGATGAGTTGCAGAGTCTTCCTCTGGCCGGCATGACCAGCCAACTTGGAAGAGTGACCCACCGTAGGACTCGATTACGTTCAGAGGCAGACACGAGAGTCTTCCCAGGGGGAAGTCGGGTGAGATCAGCAGAAGCCACTGTGACTAACCTTGCAGGTTCAATGATGTGCTGCGGTTCTTCCTCTTGATCAGGGGGCAAAAACGCTCTGGAAAGTGCATCTGCTTTGACGTTTTTGTCAGCTGGAACAAAATGAAGAACAAAATTAAATCGAGCAAAAAACAAAGGCCTGCGGGCCTGACGGGGATTCAGCCTCTGTGCGGTTTGGAGGTAAGAAAGGTTTTTGTGGTCGGTGAATATGACTACCTGGTGAAGAGCTCCCTCAAGAAGATGCCTCCATTTCTGCAGAGATAATTTGATAGCCAACAATTCCCGATCTCCGATGGAATAATTCCTTTCTGCGGAAGAAAAAACCTTGGAAAAGAAACCACACGAGTACATTCGACCAGCAGACAATCTCTGTGTAAGTACAGCTCCTGCATTACAGAGGAAGCATCAACCTTAAGAAAAAATTGTTTAGAATTTGGACGATGAAGAACAGGTGCGGCAGCAAAGGCTTTTTTGAGAGAAACAAAGGCCTCCTTTGCCTCGGAAGGCCTATCCTTGGGATTTGTACCCTTCCAGGTCAAAGCAGAGATGGGAGCTACTCGGGTGGAGAAGTTTGGAATGAATTGCCTGTAGTAGTTGGCGAAGCCCAGGAATTGTTGTATGGCTTTCAGCCCAGAGGACAGGGCCAGCTGAGTACGGCCGACAACTTCTCCGATCCATTTTTAATCCTGTGGAGGAAATAATGTAACTGAGGAAAGGTAAAGAGGATTGTTCAAAGAGGCATTTCTCAAACTTGGCATACAGCCTGTTCTCTCTGAGTCTCTGTAAGACTAGACGTACTTGTCTTCCATGCGAGACCAAGTCGGTTGAGAAGATCAAAATGTTGTCCAGGATCAAATTATAGGCCCCTCTGAGATCCAATTTGGTGGAGATATTGGCCCCTCGGAGACGATCAAATAGTTCTGAAATAAGAGGCAGTGGATACCTGTTTTTTACCGTGATCTGGTTTAGACCCCGGTAGTCAATACAGGGCTTCAAGGGTCCGTCTTTTTACTTCACAAAGAAGAATCCTGCTCCTGCCAGTTAAGAAGATTTTTGGATAAATCCTCTGGCCAAATTCTCCTGGATGTAGTCCGACATAGCTTGAGTCTCTGCTTGGGAAAGGGTAAACTCTCCCACGGGGAGGAGACGTACCGGGAAGAAGATCAATCTCACAGTCATATGATATGTGAAGAGGAAGTCTCTCCGCCTCCTTTCTCCTGAAGACATCCGAGAAAGACCAGTATGAGGATGGTAATCCTGGCAATGTAGTAGGTTGGACAGAGGACGAAACCGGTTCAATCCGGGTTAAGCAACGAAGCAACGGTCCGTACAGGAATCTTCCCAATGCAGAATCTCCCCTGTTCTCAAATTAAGAACCGGTTCGTGTATCTGGAACCATGGCAGACCTAAAAGCAAGGGGTGAGACAAACCAGGGTACACATAAAAATGGATTCTTTCTGAGTGCATTAGACCTACCCGGAGTTCCACAGGCTCGATCTGGAGGTGGATGGGTTCGGTCAGTGGCTTGCCATCGACGGTGGTCACATGGAAAGGGTCAGAAAGACATTGGACAGGTAAGCGGTAATGTTCCACAAGCGCCTGCTGGATTAAGTTCCCGGTGGCTCCGGAATCCAGTAGACAGAGTCCAGAAAATGTTATTGCTCCGCAGGACATGGAGACCGAGATATGCAATGACGGAGAGGAATGTTCTCTACCTAGCTTGACCTCTCCTACCGAACCTAGGCACTGGAGTTTCTCGACATCTTAGAACAGAAACAGATCAGATGCTCGGAGCTACCACAGTAGAAACAATTTCCTTCTTTGCGACACGCCTCCTGGCGGCGGGTGGCCAGACTTACACAGTCGACCTCCATGGCCACAGGAGAGGAAGGTGCAGTAACCGTTTTGAAAGAACTAGAGTCCGGGTGATAGGACGTTTTGTCTCGCTTGATCTCCATGGAATGCTCCTGATATTAGATATTAGATAACGATATTAGATCTTCCAAGGTGGTAGGCCTGTCCCGTCCCGCCAGCTCATCCTTGATTCTTCCTGGTAGGCCTTCCCAAAAGTTAGCCACCAAGGCCTCGTTGTTCCAAGACAACTCAGTCGGGATGGTGCAGATCCTAACAGCATACTGAGCCACCATAAGAGTTCCTTGGCGTAAGCGAAGCAAGGCTGAAGCGGTCGAGGTGGTACGACCAGGTTCATCGAAGGTCCTGCGAAAAGCCTCAAGGAAAGTTTGAAGATCATTAACCAGCGGGTCCCCTCTCTCCCATAGCGGGTTTAGCCAGGCGAGAGCCTCTTCTGCTAGATGTGACATAATGAAGCCCACCTTGGCTCGGTCAGAAGCAAACATATTCCCCAAGATTTCGAAGCGTAAAGTGCACTGATTGAGAAAACCCCGACACTGAGTAGGATCACCATGGAAGCAGGTAGGGGCCGCCAGGCGAGGGCCTTTACCTGACATGGGGGCAGGTACCTGGGTGCTGGTAGATGAGTCAGGTGCAGTCGAGGTCAGCAGGGAATCCATGCAGGTAGACAAGCTGCGTAGATAAGTCGTGATCTTGTCCTGTTGATGTCTTAAACGGGTCACCTCTTGTCACAGTTCCATGGTCGGAGACCTCTGGGATCCAGCGGGTTCCATGGGCGGAGCAATCTGTAACGAATGGAAGCGGAGGCAGAGATGGTGAAGTTCACATTCGTTTTTCATTTTTGAAGTGGAACCTTCGGGACCACGGTCCAGGGGGCTTTGAAGAGGGCGTAACTAGTGAGCCCCGGGTACCCGTAGTAAGGCCCCTCGAACAGTACCAGAATGGAATACCCGGAGGACACAGGTGCTACCTCCAGTTAGACCCCAGACACGTGGCAGCTGTCCCAGCGGGACTAAAAGGGGTAACAGATATAATGGAAGAGACCATAGAGAGGTAGACACAGGTGAGGAAGGTCATGGTTCCGGGTGGATGGTAGCAAGATGGCTCCAGTAACCTTATCACAGTCCACGGATTCGGATGGCTGTTGGCGGAACGGGATGACACTTGCACAAGTGATTGCAGAGGTTGTCAGGGATAGCAGGATACAGGATAATAATACTCTGTAGAGACAAATAGTATGAGCAAATGCACAGAGACTGCTAATGCAGCGCAGACAGGTCAGAGACAGAATCGGATGTAGTAATGATAGATAGTTGTTGCTCTAGCGCTCTCCCAGTGGAGGAGAGACCAGAAATAGTACACTCTGTTCCAAATTATTATGCAAAAATTGTTTAGGAGTGATAAGGTAAGAATTTTTTTGTTTGTCAGTTAAAATTATTGATGGTGATGTGTGACAGGGCTCTTTATATCACTGTGAGCAATTGCAGACACCTGTGCTAATTAGTTTGGCAGGTGTGTCCAATGAAAGGCAAGACTACTTAAGAAGGCTGTCCCACATTATTAAGCAGCCTACATTTTCTGCCAAAATGGGAAAGAAAAAGGATGTGTCGGCTGCTGAGAAGCAACAAATTGTGGAGTGTTTAGGTCAAGACATGACTACAATCAACATTGCCAAGACACTTCATCGTGATCATTGCACAATCAAGAAGTATGTAGCTGATTCACAGTACACACGTGTGCATGCTGATAAGGGAAAATTGAGGACTCTTTCCTACAGGCAATTACGTCAGGTTAAAAGAGCAGCGGAAAAAAAACCTTGTCATAGCAGCAGACAAGTTTTTGAAGCTGCTGGTGCCTCCAACGTCCCCCGAACAACAAGATGCGGGTCCTTCAGAGGTTTGCAGCTGTGCGTAAGCCATCCTGTCGACCTCCTCTATCCACTGCACACAAGCAGAAACGGCTCCAGTGGGCCAAACAATACATGAAGACTGACTTCAAAACTGTTTTGTTTACCGATGAGTGCCGTGCAACGCTCGACGGTCCAGATGGATGGAGTGGAGGATGGCTGGTTGATGGACACCCCATGCAAACACGGCTACGGCGCCAACAAGGAGGAGGTGGAGTAATGTTTTGGCTGGAATCATGGGGAGAGAGATTTCGGCCCCTTTAGGATCCCTGAAGGGGTAAAGATGAACTCCATAGTGTATTTGAGTTTCTCAAACAGCACTTCCTGCCATGGTTCAAGAAGAAGAACCGTGGATTCCGCAGCAAGATCATTTTCATGCATGATATATATGCTGCACATAACACATCTGCATCTCTGGCTGCTATGGGCATAAAAGGGGACAAACTTATGGTGTGGCCCCCATGCTCCCCTAACCTCAACCCCATTGAGAACCTCTGGAGCATCATCAAAAGGAGTGTCTATGATGGCGGGAGGCAGTTCACATCTAAGCAACAGCTCTGGGAGGGTATTCTGTCCTCGTGCAAAACAATTGAAGCAGAAACCATCCAAAACCTGACAAATTCAATGGACGAGAGAGTTCAGAAGCTCCTTTCGAACAAGGGGTCCTATGTGCAAATGTAACATCACCTAGAATAAAGTTTTGAGTTGAAAACTGTTTGATTTCAGATTGTAATAACCTGCTAATGCTTATAATTTCAAAAATGACCATTTTTTTGTTCTTTATTATAATGTAAAGGTTGAAAACTCTGCTGTGCATAATAATTTGGAACATGCATTTTGAGTGCAGTTTGAGTATTTTATTTTTTAAAAAATATACTGTTATCATAGGCAGTTTGTACAAAAACCTTTCAATTGTACTCTAATAGTTATTTGACTGGAAAATTACAATGACCGCAATTCATATAGGTAATTTGAGAAAATATGAGAAAATATTATTTGCATAATAATTTGGAACACAGTGTAATCAGTGCGCTGCCATTGAATAATTACTAAATTCAAAAATTGCATGCTGTTACTTTAAGAAACCAGAGGAATGCACGCTCGCGTCCTAATAGTATTCCCAGAAGATCTGCTGACAGCACGCCAGGAAATGGGAGAGGGAGAGAGAGCAGGATGCTGAGAATTAGAAAGAGCATGAGACCTCAGACAGGGAGCTCGCTGCTGCACAGGGACAGCATGAAAAGCAGGAGGTGAGTGTTAGGATTCGAGTTCCCGCTGCTGCACAAGGGGAGTCTCGAACCAGTCCCGCTGCGGTCTCCCATTCATCTCCATCCGCAGTGGAGCCTGCTCAGCTTAGACATCGGTCCCAGCGTCTCGCCCAGTCTAACAGTGTGCAGAGGATTACTGCTGCTCCTCCAGAGTCTGCTATTGTGGCCAGTACTGGTTAGCGGCGAGCAGACATCTTTAGGACAAAGTCCTTGTTTTTCCTATCGGAGCATGCCCAGAGTGAGATCTCTCATTGGAGATCAGGGGTCACATGCTCAGGTACTGCAGCAGCTCCCATTGGTCCGCCAGGAAGGTCCTGTGACTACAGGTGTTCTGGAACAAGTTTCATTGGTCCTTGTTTCTGGCAGGTCCTGTAGCTGTTACTATAAAAGGGTAGCATGGCTGGGCCGCCATGCGCTAGTATCAATTGTCATATGCTTTGCGCCAGTGTGGTCATGCGTGTGTGTGGTTAGGGCCCGGCTGAAATAAGCCCCTAGAATACCGACTTAATCGGTGAGGAGTTTGGTATGCTAGCTGGTCAGGGTCGGTGTCCTAGATGCCCTAGATTACCGGCATAACCGGTGAGGAGTTTGATTGCCGTATTCAGGGTCTGGCGTTCAGACGCCATAGATCGCGGGTGACTCCCGCGAGGACATTAGCGCATGATCATGTTCTACATTCGCTTAGCAGTCAACTGTGTACCTGGGTGCCTGACAGGACACAGAAGTTTGTCTCAGCGGCTCTGTGACGTAACAGGGTTCGCTTTCAACGCTAGACAGAGCCCTAGCATGTTTATTTTGCGACTCAGTGGTGTTAAGTGAGTTCGCACACATCGCCATATAGCGCTTGCGGCACTCCTTCTAGTGGCTCTGTGGAATAACAGAGTTCGCACATATTGCCACAGCGCGTTACGGCGTTTATTTTGGCGACTCTGCGGCATAACAGAGTTCGCTTCTTGCGCCATTTTACTAGCAGCAGGCTCCGCCTGCACGGTGGACCCCGGGCTGTGAACGCACCTTTTTACATCATATATTTGGTGCGTTCCGCAGACCCTAACAGTGAGTGACCAGAAAGGGGAGCAGAGCCAGGATGGGGACAGGGTGTAACAGAACCAATAACCAGTGAATTTTCTAAGTGCTGGTACCAGCAGAATTCGAGAAATGGATTCCTACGTTGCCGCTTGGTACAGGTACTTCGCGTTTGGACTTAAATAAACGCCAATGTCATGCTGAGTCAGATCATTTGTAGTCCATCGCCGTACATGGTTTCCTCGCGTAGTTATGTAATTCAAAAGTGTTTCAGCAAAATGTTCACCCTGGTAGAAAGGAGGGTTTCCATAACTCAGCCTCTTTAGTGATCTCACCACCAGGGGGTATAAAGTAGTGCCAGGTTATTTTGCTTCAGTCTTGCTGGTGAAACCTAATACAGAGAGGTACATGCAAAAGCACTGTGACTTATCGCCCATCCCCGACCGCATGGTTTGCCTGAAATGATCTAAGCAACTGTAAGTTTCTCTTCCTTTAATACCTTTTATTTTGTAATCGTCTTGTACATACTTTAATTGTCTCATATTGTAATATCTTTTAGACCTTTTGTAAACACTGCCTACCTTTTTGGAATAAAATATTAAATTACTAGTGCCGTTTCTCCTTGCTCTATAACGTACTGTCACGTCCTCCGAAGGGAATTACGCTACTAAATTGGGGTGGCCTCTGCCCCACATTCTAGAACCAGAGGCTGGTGGCAGCCAGTGTGTGCTGGGCATTGGGTATAGCTGGCAGTGACGGAGCGGGTTTTATAAGAGTATTGCCTGGTTGCAGCTAGGAGTAGTTATAATTTCCTCGCTGCAGTGTGCCTAATAGCCAGTACACATCCAATCATGCCCATCCGGCGACTAATTATCTTAGGTGCAGTTCTCTGACTGACCTGAGAGTAAGGGGGTGCCGGAGAGCTGCGAGTTCCTAAGTGGAACTGAAAAGTGGGATATACTTAAATCCCTGTAGTTCATGACATATTGGTGGCAGCAGAGGGATAACTAAAATAAGTCCCATGCGGTAAAGTGTAAGGTCCATAGACTTGTTTTCTGTTTTTTTCATCACATTTGGTGGCAGCGGTGGGATCAGAATCCGTGACCCCTGTGTTTCTGTCTCCGTGTCCATTTTCATTACAGGGGGCCTGCAGGGAGGAGGCCCTCAGAACAACGCAATCACATTACGCTGCTCTTAGAGTCTCATGGAAGCCCCCTCCCTGCATGATGCTTCCCTATGCCACTGGAACACTGTGATCATGTTTGATCGCAGTGTTGTGGGGTTAAAGTGTCGGGAACGGTTCGTGACCACTCCTGGCACTTAGTGCCAGATGTTAGCTGTGAGAATCAACTGACACCCTACCGCGAACGGCCGCATTACCACTGTGAGCTCGGCTGATCGACTATGACATAGTATCCCATCCTTGGGCATTAAGTCCCAGGGCACATGGACTGGATAGTATGTCAAATGACAGAAAGTGGTTAGTGTACCTAACCGGTGGGTCATAGGTCCAAATCATATAGGACCTTATTATGTGCCCTTGTAGAGCGGCGCCACTGCAACAGCAAGGCGCGTGAGCGCCGCTCTACAAGGACACATAATAAGGTCCCATATGATTCGAACATATGACCCACCGATTAGGTACATTAATACCTCTAACAGTACAAGTATATCCCTTTGGGATTTCTCTACCTTTATGCACTTTTTCCATTCTTCTACCTCTGGACTTTATGATTAACACCCAGGAGGGTTGAAACATCAATGTATTTTCAGTTGCTTTTTCAGTTAATTATGCTCCCATTTGTTGTTTCTTCAATAAACTGAACACCTTTTTGCAAATCAATAGATTGGTGTGCGGTGAATTTCAATTCCTTGACTAATGGGACTTCTACAGTCTGTTACTCCAGCACCTCGCATTATGAAGACAGAGGGCACACTAATTTAACCCTTTATTAATACTCCTGGTTGGGTATCCATCTGCTGGATTGGATGTAGTGGAAGAACTGTAGGTCACTATTATACTATTTCTACTGTGGTGAAATTAATACCTCTTCTGTGGTGTAAGGCTATCACAATTCATTGTTGGTTCTACTATAATTTAAATGTAGCTTTTTTCCTTTCGGGCCAGAAGGGGTTAATGTTAGTTTTCCTTGCTGGCAGTGTGCTGCAGCTGCTGAGTTGCTAGGTCTGCTGGTATGGGAGGTGACTAGAATTGAGCGACACAGGTCGGTCAGATTCAACAATCAGCGACTTTCGCCAAAGTAGGGTTTCGCCGAGCGAAACCCGACCATAGCGTGAGGTCGGCCATGCGATCGTCGACCCGAGCACCATAGTCGGTTTTCCCATAATGCTTGCAGGCGCCTTTTCTCAGCCAATGAGCAAGGACGCACACTCTGGGCAACGAGATGACATGGGCAGCGGCCACCACCATCTTAGAGAAGGGCATGGCAGTGATTGGCTTGCTTTGTGTCGCGTCACAGTGGCTATAAAAGCCATGACAGACGACCGCCATTTTACTTCTGCCGATCTTAGCGTAGGGAGAGGCTGCTGCCACTGTTTCTCAGTAGGGAGAGAGTTAGGCAGGAAAAAAAAAGCTATTCTGTGCTTGTGCTGATAGCGATTGTGCTGTACAGTTAGGCTATGGTTCCACGGTCGGAACCATAGCGCTTTTGACGGAGCGGAAATGCCGCTCCGTCTAGCCCGCCCCCTATGACGCGCGAATCTTTCCGGAGGTGTTCAGGACACCTCCGGAACACCTCCGGAAAGAGCGCGGGCTACATAGCCCTGTGTTAATTTGTTGCGGCGACGCACGTCGCCGCATACGCGAGGACATGCTGCGGTCTGAAAAGACGCGCCGCATGTCGTTTACGCAGGTTTGCCACCTGCGTATTGTTACGCATAGTGGAGACGGGATTTCTTGAAATCCCTCCACTATGCTGTAACATTGGACGCTGCGTGTTTGGCGCTGCGCCAGCGCACAGCGCCAAACACGCAGCGTTTCCTGACCGTGGAAACTCACCCTTAGTGTGCAGTGACAGGGGAGGATTTTGTTGTGTGCAGCAGCGCTGGTTATTAGGCTGCCTGCCAGTGACAGGGAGGAATTTCTTGTGTGCAGTAGCAGAGCTGATTATTAGGCTGCCTGCCAGTGACAGGGGAGTAATTTCTTGTGTGCAGCTGCAGAGCTGATTATTAGGCTGCCTGCCAGTGGCAGGGGAATTTCTTGTGTGCAGCAGCAGAGCTGATTATTAGGCTGCCTGCTAGCTGTATTGCTGTGTGTACACTGCTGTGCAGACTGCTTTTTACACAGCACCTACACAGCACTAATACTTTTATTCTTTTTTCTGCACAGTACCCGAGCGTTCATTTTTTCCCACCCCGTATAGAGCTGTATGTTCCTCACACACTACCGTGTACCAGCTGGTATCACGACAAATACATGCTGACTATCTGTGTTTGGCTCCGGAAATATATACGGAGATTTCAATTTTACCCAAAACCGTATACAGCTGGTATCTTCTGATACAGTACCATTTTTCTGCCTTCTGTATTACGGTCAAATCCATACTGAGAGAGTGTCTGTGTGTGACTCCGGAAATATATACGGAGATTTACAATTACCCCTACACTGTATACGCCTGGTATCTGCGGATACATTTGCCTTTTTTGCTTTTTATATTCTGGTCTACTCCATACTGAGCCTGTGAGCGTATGTGTGTTACTCCGGAAATATATACGGAGATTTACAATTACCCCAACATTGTATACAGCTGTACGCTTCTCATACATTACCCTTTTTCTACTTTTTATATTCTGGTGTGATCCATACTGAGCCTGTGAGCGTCTGTGTGTTGCTCCGGAAATATATACAGAGATTTACAATTACCCCAACACTATATACAGCTGTACGCTTCTGATACATTAACCTTTATCTACTTGTTATATTCTGGTGTGATCCATACTGAGCCTGTGAGCGTCTGTGTGTTACTCCGGAAATATATACGGAGATTTACAATTCTCCCAACACTGTATACAGCTGTACGCTTCTGATACATTACCCTTTTTCTACTTTTTATATTCTGGTGTGATCCATACTGAGCCTGTGAGCGTATGTGTGTTACTCTGGAAATATATAAGGAGATTTACAATTACCCCAACACTGTATACAGCTGTACGATTCTAATACATTACTCTTTTTATACGTTTTATATTCTGGTGTGATCCATACTGAGCCTGTGAGAGTCTGTGTCTGGCTCTGGAAATATATACGGAGATTTAAAATTACCCCAACACTGTATCCAGCTGTACGCTTCTAATACATTACCCTTTTTCTACTTTTTATATTCTTGTGTAATCATGCTGAGCCTGTGAGAGTCTGTGTGTGACTCCTGAAATATATACAGAGATTTACAATTACCCCTAGCCTATATACAGCTGTATGCTTGTGATACATTACCCTTTTTCTACTTTTTATATTCTGGTGTGATCCATACTGAGCCTGTTAGAGTCTGTGTCTGACTCTGGAAATATATACGGAGATTTAAAATTACCCCAACACTGTATACAGCTGTACGCTTCTAATACATTACTCTTTTTCTACTTTTTATATTGTGGTGTGATCCATACTGAGCCGGTGAGAGTCTGTGTCTGACTCTGGAAATATATACGGAGATTTAAAATTACCCCAACACTGTATCCAGCTGTACGCTTGTAATACATTACCCTTTTTCTACTTTTTATATTCTGGTGTAATCCATACTGAGCCTGTGAGCGTCTGTGTGTGACTCCTGAAATATATATGGAGATTTACAATTACCCCTAGCCTGTATACAGCTGTATGCTTCTGATACATTACCCTTTTTCTACTTTTTATATTCTGGTGTGATCCATACTGGGCCTGTGAGAGTCTGTGTCTGACTCTGGAAATATATACGAAGATTTAAAATTACCCCAACACTGTATCTAGCTGTACGCTTCTAATACATTACCCTTTTTCTACTTTTTATATTCTGGTGTAATCCATACTGAGTTGTGGGTCTGGTGTGATCCGAAAAAATATGCGGAGATTTACATTTACCCCTGACATATAAGTGTACGTTGTACACAGTACTTTTTGGGAAAGTCCCCCCTCCCCCCCCATGTAGGTGCATCATTGCCCTGGAACATTGGCCCAATTTTTGTTAGTTAGCAGATTGATTTTTTTATTTGGTCTTTATACTGAGGTGAGCGTCCGTTGTTATTGGAAATATATATGGTGATTTTAAAAATTTCCCCCCAACATGTATCAGTGTACACTTTAATACATTACCCCTTTTTTTTTTTTTTTATATTCTAGTGTGATCCCTAGAGCCCGTGAGGTCTGTGTTGATTGGAAATTAATGGGATTTAATTTTCCCCAACACTGTATCCAGCTGTAAAATTTTTTACATTCCTTTGTGTTTTTTTAAATTTTGTCTAATCCATATGGCCTGAAGGTCTGTGTTGACTCCCGAAATATATGGGGATTTACAATTTCCCCTAGCCCGATAAAGTGTATGTTTTTGAACATTCCCTTTTTTACTTTTTATATTCCCGGTGTGATCCCCACGAGCTTTGAGAGTCGTGTTTGACTCTGGAAAATATTATGGAGATTTAAAATTACCCAACATTGTTACGCTGTACGCTTCTTATACATTACCCCTTTTTTGCTTTTTATATTTTGTCAAACCCTATGAGCCTGAGAGCGCGTGTTTACTCCCGAAATATAACGGAGATTTACAATTACCCTAGACTGTAACAGTGTATGCTTGCGATACAGTCCTTTTTTGGTTTTTATTTCTTGTCTAATATACTGGGTTGTGAGGTCTGTGCGATACGAAAAAATGGGGATTTTACAAATTTTCACTATATATATCATGGTATTTTTGATACAGCCCCCTTTTTAGTTTTTTATATTAGTGTCTAATCCCTTTTTGGCCCGGAGCGTCTGTGTTGATCCTGAAATATATCGGAGATTTCAAAAACCCCTAGATTTTTAAGCTGTAAATTGGAACAGTACCCTTTTTCACTTTTTAATTTTTGTTAATCCATATCCCGAGAGTGTCGTGGACTCCTGAAAATTTTTCGAAAATTTTCAAAATTTTCAATATTTTATATACCCGGTATTTGGGGATACAGACCTTTTTTAGTTTTTTAAATTTTTGTTAATTCATTTCCCCGA